>STHB01000011.1:274959-306002 GCA_018908115.1 Anopheles rivulorum
ACGATTTAACTTACCTCTTGATATCTGTATCCTCTTATATCGATGCTATTCGGCTCCTTTAGCCGTTCTTTCAGCCCACTGTAAGGAGCGGTAAATTGCACTAGAACGGACAATTGGCCAATTCCCCCGATTTGCCGGAGCTGCCAGTTTTTGACCGTACCTTCAAATACGCCAAAATGATTAATCCAACGGTTCAGTAGCGTTGCGCGGGTTGACGATGGGGACAACATTTGAACGTTCACGGAACGACTCGACCGAAGAGCGGCAGATTACTGAAACAGCAATTCTTCTGCGGAACGGATCATGGCATGGTGGTAATCAAACGAAGTAAACGATTCGTAAAGATTCACATTAAACTGATAAGCTTGCGTTGTACGTTTTTCACTCGTAATTACACCAAAGCGATGGACCGTACCGGTAACTCTGCAACACTTAATGGAGTTTGTGAATAATTCCTAACATTTAAGCAGCACCACGATAGCAACATGCTTCAATGATAAAAGTGTTATTATGTTTTCTTTCCTATCTCCGGCTTTTTTGGGATTTGATTTGACGTTAGAACCATTCGACACAAGGTGACCTGGTAGATAGTTTGATCAGCTGAGAGCGCACAAGGTGATTCAGAAATGGTTTGCATATTTGAAAAATGGATCTATTCGTAGTGCTCGAAACATTTTCTTGTTGCATATTGCGCTTATAACTGTTCCGGGTTGGTACCAGCTCTTTTTGAAGAATATAGTTGCGCATTGCATACGTTCATTTGCTGCATAGACATTACTATGGAAAAAAATTATCTGTATCGGACACTCCGGATCGATCGCGAAACAGGATAACGAGAATGCAAATCCAAACATTGCAAATTACCACTCAGACTCGCTCGATTGATCCACGTAACGAAGGACACTATATTTGCTATTTGTTTTTGCCATTTTCAACACATGCTTTAGAATGTTTACCCAGTTCAAGCAAATGTGCTCTACAAGCAAACATGTCCCTTTTTCCACCAGCAAGCGAGTATTGGGGGTTTAATCTCGCACTGTAACGTGCCATACGCACACGGGATGGTTTTACCGAGACTTGACGATCCTTTCGCCGTAATGCCCCTGCTTCTACGCCTACAACGTTTCGTAGGGCTGTGGGGTGAACGACGATTTCGGTACAAATTCCGGCTAGCTTTTCTAAGCTTCTGTATTCTGGTCGTTATCCCAAAGCTGGCTTTTGGTTATCCGGATCTGGAAACAACCGTACGTGGCACGGCTGAGCTGATTTTCGAATGGAATGTCCTTTTCGGCATGCTGCTGTTTTCGCTGAAACTAGACGATTACGACGATCTGGTGTATCGTTACATGGATATAGCAAAGATAGGTGCGTGTGTGGTCGGATTTTTCCTCATTGGTGTGATGTTAAACGGTTCTATTCACTTTCTTCCTGCAGCATTCCGCAAGGATCTTCCGTCCGAGTTGGGCAATTATCTTGTGCACGTCAATCATCGCATCGATAAGTTTTCCAAGATCTACTGCTGCAGCCATTTGTGTTTGGCCATCTTCTACTGGGTTGCGCCTTCGTCAAGCACCTATTTAGCCTATCTGAGCCGTCGCAATTCTTCTATCCCTGTGGAGCATGTGCTACACTTGGAGGAAGAGCTGTACTGGTTCCATACCCGTGTGTCACTGGTTGATTATTCCATATTCACGGCAATCATGCTGCCGACCATCTTCATGCTAGCATATTTTGGTGGATTAAAGCTTCTGACCATCTTCAGCAATGTTAAGTACTGCTCGGCCACGCTCAGACTGGTGGCGATGAGAATTCAACTTTTGGATCGTATGGACGAGGTTCAGGCAGAAAGGGAACTGATCGAGATCATTGTGATGCATCAGAAAGCTTTAAAGTAAGTGCGGAACAGATGTTACCACTACTCAGAAGCTCTGGGAGTATACGTGCCAAATTACTTATGTCCCGACAGGTGTGTGGAATTGCTGGAAATTATATTCCGTTGGGTGTTTCTGGGCCAGTTTATACAGTGCGTAATGATCTGGTGCAGTTTGGTCCTGTACGTCGCCGTAACGGTAGGTGGAAGATTTGAAAGATTGGTGCAAGATCGTCATGTCACAGAATCGTTTTGTCTGTTTCCTAGGGCCTCAGTACGAAAGCTGCCAATGTGGGTGTGCTGTTCATTCTACTAACAGTGGAAACATTTGGATTTTGCTACTTTGGAAGCGATCTAACCTCGGAGGTAGGTCTATTTTTGAGCACACTTTCCCCAGTACCATCGTGCCAAATAATTGATTACTTCAACTCTGCAGAGTTTGAGCGTCGCACATGCAGCTTACGGTTGCTACTGGTACAAACGTTCGATTTCAATTCAACGGAAGTTGCGCATGGTGTTACAGCGTGCCCAAAAACCAGTCGGCATTTCTGCTGGGAAGTTTTGCTTTGTCGACATTGAACAATTTGGGAATGTGAGCAACAACTGTTGATCGCTTGACGGTGAGCTTAAAACATTTCTACAGTAATATTTCCTTTCATTGCAGATGGCAAAAACGTCCTATTCGTTCTATATCGTGCTGAAAGATCAGTTTTAAAAAGGGGAGAAAATGGAGTCATTTCAGATTATTGATTCTCCCTGGGCACAGCGCAATAGTACGGATGTGTAATTGCAATCTAATTACTAGCGTAAACACACGTTGGTTGTAGTGCACTAATATAATGTTTTTTTTTTACCACATTTTGATGCGGTCCATGGTCAATGAGGCAAAAATCGATAGATTAAAGCTGGACAAGGATAAGAGACAAAAAGTGTCTGCTGGTCCCGATTCTTATGTCGATAATGGTTATTATTGACCACAACATGTTCTAGATTTTGCAGTAAATTCTAATAAAAAATGCATTCCTGCAAGCGACAATATTTTATTATTCATTATTTATGTCGTAAGTGCTGCTTTGGGCTCCACAGTTTCCCTTGTACAGTTTCCGTTGTGCATGTAATAGGCAAGCATGCAATTCGAAATGTTCCAAAGATATTCCTCACCGGAAGCGATCATGTCTTGCGTGCTTAAGTTATTGCACATAGTCGGTCTCGATGGCACGGCATCATTTTGGGCCAGAATTCGATTTGGTAGTATTTTTTTGTTTTATGTTTTCTTCACCGTCATACCGGAGCTAACCGGTGGATATCCTGATGTGCATCAGTTTGTACGGGCCAGTGTAGAGTTTCTGTTCAATTGCAACATATTTGTGAGCAGTTTGATTTTTGCCTATAAAGCAACAACCTTCCGTGCGTTCGTTCGGGAATTGATGAGCCTAGCGCAGTTTAGTGAGGTTTTTCTTAAAAGGTGTAGGTTGACATTTTCATACAATTAATTATGATTGCCTTCTAGCATGTACGCTATCGTACAAATTGAAACATGCCCTGGCTCGGTTCAACCATCAAGCGGACACCTTTGCTAAGGTACAAACGATATTTATGGCTGTTATTGCCCTTTCCTACTGGGTTGCACCGTTAACATCCATCTACTGGTTCTGCCACGGGTCGATCAATTCTACCGAGCCAGTGCGGCTGGTGCAGCACTTGGAAGTGAAATTCTACTGGCTCGAAAATCGTACCACCTTGAAGGATTATGTGATTTTCGTGTTGATCATGCTTCCCGTAGTTTGCATGTGTAGTGCAATGTGTAGTCTAAAGGTAATGGCCATTTCCAGTAGCATTGCACACTACACATTGTTTACCAGGCTTACTGTAAAGGCAGTAGAAGAGTTACCCGATGGTGGGTGTAGTCCCGACAAGCGAACTCCCAATACACTGGCCAACGTGGTGCTGATGCATGCTAGACTACTCAAATGCATATTCCTGCTAAATGGGACACTGCGATCGATGTTCCTGTTGCAGTGGTTGATTTGCGGCCTCAACTGGAGCATTTCACTAGTGTATCTCACCAGCACGGTAAGTTCCAATTGTCCTAAACGTGGGTTCCCTTCACTACATGACCATCGTTATTCATTTCCAGGGAATCTCCATCAAATCTATTACCGTGATCGTAATGTTTTTCCTAGCAACATCCGAGACCTTTCTGTACTGCTTATTAGGATCAAGACTTGCAACGCAGCAAGAACGATTGGAACGTGCCATCTATGCTAAACGGTGGTACAATTATCCGATAAAAGTGCAGCGAAGCGTACTGATCATTCTGCGGCAAACGCAAAAACCGGCTGACATAACGGTGGGCAAGTTTTTCCGCGTAAATCTAGAGGAATTTAGCAGAATGGTGAACATTTCCTATTCTGCGTACGTTGTTTTAAAAGATCAGATCCAAATGGATACAAATTGAACAGGACATTCATTGATAGTCTTGGTTAGGTTTTGTACATTCAACGTTTAAGCTTAAGTTACTGTACAACCCCGGAACGGTACTAATTAGCCTGGCATGTAGCGAAGAAGCAAAAAACGTTACCTGTTCCTTAGTCCATATCAAGAGATAATTACACAGTAAACAATACCTATACATTGCTCGGGGATTGATTGCACCAAGAATCATTTAGCACTAAAAAGTGAAATACTCAGCGGCGGATTCGTCAGAGCGAATAAAACTGCAGGTTCTCCAGTATGATCCACTCATTGCATTCCTTCGAGCGTGAACGTATAGACGATGGTGCTACCAAAATTGAAGGATGAAAAGGCAGTGATGCCATTTCTGCTTCGTATTCAAAGCATAGCAGGATTGTGGGGTGATCGATCCCAGCGGTACAGGTTCTATTTGATTTTTTCCTACTTCATCATCATGGTGGTCCTGCCGAAGGTGTTGTTTGGCTATCCGGATCTTGAGATTGCGGTACGCGGCACGGCAGAGCTGATGTTCGAATCGAACGCTTTTTTCGGTATGCTCATGTTTTCCTTCCAGCGGGACAACTATGAGAAGTTGGTTCATCAGTTACAGCATTTGGCAACGATTGGTGAGTGTTCCGGATAGACGGCGTTGTGTAGTATAGCTTTTTAAACCCTATCGCTTCCTTCTATATCGGAAGTTCACAGTCTTGCAGGATTTACCAGCCGAGTTGGGCGAATACCTGATCGCAGTCAACAGGCGTGTCGATCGGTTCTCCAAAATTTACTGCTGTTGTCACTTTTCCATGGCAACCTTCTTCTGGTTCATGCCCGTTTGGACGACCTATTCGGCCTACTCTGCCGTCACAAACGGCTCGGAACCGGTGGAACACGTACTACATCTTGAGGAAGAGCTGTACTTCCTTCATATCCGAACTTCGATTGTTCATTACACATTTTACGCCGCTATCATGTGGCCAACGATCTATACGCTCGGTTTTACCGGTGGCACAAAACTTTTGACCATTTTCAGCAACGTAAAGTACTGCTCAGCCATGCTAAAGCTGGTAGCTCTCCGAATCCAGTGTCTCGCTGGAGTGACACACGAAAAGGTGGATAAAGAGCTTAACGAGATCATTTCGATGCATCAACGAGCGCTCGAGTAAGAACAAACAATTCAATGTTTTAGAGCTCATCATTGCTTAAATTTGCACATTATCGTAGCTGTGTCTTTCTGCTAGAAACTACATTCCGCTGGGTATTTTTCGTACAATTCATCCAATGTACGATGATTTGGTGCAGTCTCATCCTTTACATCGCTGTGACGGTAATGCTATGATGCTCAGTATCGCTCCTGCTTCAGTAATTTATTGCTTTTTTCATACGAACGAACAGGGATTCAGTTCTACGGTGGCAAACGTGTGTGTGCAAATCATTTTGGTGACGGTAGAAACTTACGGCTATTGTTACTTCGGAACTGACTTAACAACGGAGGTGCTATTTCAAGTGTACTATCCTGTGTACAAACAAAGATTTGGTCTTAATCGAATTCTACTTCCAGAGCTTTGGAGTGGCACTTGCCATTTACGACAGCGAATGGTACAAGTTTTCCGTTTCGACACGCCGAAAGCTACGGTTGCTATTGCAACGATCGCAGAAACCGCTCGGCGTAACGGCGGGCAGGTTCCGTTTCGTCAACGTCGCTCAATTTGGCAAAGTAAGCCAAGTGTGTTTTAGGTTGTAGCTTGCAGTAACATTTACCCCATTTCTCGATTCTAGATGTTGAAGATGTCCTACTCTTTCTACGTGGTTTTAAAGGAACAGTTTTAGGAAAAACACATTCACTGCAGAAAACAACAAAAAGCCTTTTCACCAACTGCAATAATAAAAGGTCTTTGGCTTGGTTTGACGTCTTGCAGCTTGACAGCATGTCAGTTTGTTGTTGCATTTTATTAACACACCGGATAAGCTGCGGATTCACTGCGAGGTGCACAACTTTAGCACATATTTCTGATCGTAACAACGAATAAATGCAATAAACACGCTCAATAACGTATCTATCAATAGCATTCGTTTCATTGTAGGATAGAAAAAGAGCCACCGGAAAAATAGCCATCGTGGTTGATAGGAACGGCCGTACCCGAACGTCGCAGTACATTAAACAAACAAACAGTCAGCGGTAAACAGCGGAGAAACATGAGCCAACCGTACGTTAGCCCGCTCTCGATAGCTGTAATATGTTCGTCCAACATGAACCGATCGATGGAAGCACACGGGTTTTTAGCGAAAAAACGATTCAAAGTACGATCGTTCGGTACGGGCGATAAGGTGAAACTTCCCGGCACGGCAGCGGATCGGCCCAATGTTTACGAATTCGGCACCACGTACGACGACATCTACAATGACCTGGCCACGAAAGATAAACAATAGTATCCTTTTTTATTTGATGAAAGCGACCGTTTTACTGAATCACCTGCTATGGTGAGGAAGCTATAGTTTCTTATTATGTTTTTAGGAAACTGTGTGGACCAAGGCTCGAACATTCCTGTGGGTTTATTACCTAGGCCTGTTCCAGTGATACGTTGCCCAAACCAATTCAGATTTGGCATGGCAACTCAAGCATCTTTACGTTATCAAGCCCAAGGAATGGAGGAGATTCTACCTTTTGTTACTTATTATACCAGTAAAATCATACATATCTATTAAACCGAACACGCTTAAAACTGAAATTAAAACACACATTTAAAATTAGAATGGAAACAAAATTAATGTCAGCAACAAGAGTTCTCTTCACGTTTACAAGCTTTATTCATGGAAAGCAATTGCGATCCAAACTATTTTCCTTAACCGCTACCATCCTTTACTGCCACAGCTACACNTTGATAGGAACGGCCGTACCCGAACGTCGCAGTACATTAAACAAACAAACAGTCAGCGGTAAACAGCGGAGAAACATGAGCCAACCGTACGTTAGCCCGCTCTCGATAGCTGTAATATGTTCGTCCAACATGAACCGATCGATGGAAGCACACGGGTTTTTAGCGAAAAAACGATTCAAAGTACGATCGTTCGGTACGGGCGATAAGGTGAAACTTCCCGGCACGGCAGCGGATCGGCCCAATGTTTACGAATTCGGCACCACGTACGACGACATCTACAATGACCTGGCCACGAAAGATAAACAATAGTATCCTTTTTTATTTGATGAAAGCGACCGTTTTACTGAATCACCTGCTATGGTGAGGAAGCTATAGTTTCTTATTATGTTTTTAGGAAACTGTGTGGACCAAGGCTCGAACATTCCTGTGGGTTTATTACCTAGGCCTGTTCCAGTGATACGTTGCCCAAACCAATTCATATTTGGCATGGCAACTCAAGCATCTTTACGTTAGTTTCAAATCAAGCCCAAGGAATGGAGGAGATTCTACCTTTTGTTACTTATTATACCAGTAAAATCATACATATCTATTAAACCGAACACGCTTAAAAATGAAATTAAAACACACATTTAAAATTAGAATGGAAACAAAATTAATGTCAGCAACAAGAGTTCTCTTCACGTTTACAAGCTTCATTCGTGGAAAGCAATTGCGATCCAAACTATTTTCCTTAACCGCTACCATCCTTTACTGCCACAGCTACACACAGAACGGTCTGCTACACATGCTGGATCGCAACAGACGAATAAAATCGTGCCCAGAAAAGTTTCAGCTTTGTACGGAACGATTTGACGTGCTAGTAACGTGCGAAGAACGAGTTTACGATCAGGTGCATTTAAATGACTGCTTAATACAAGAGATAGAACAAATTGATACATTGTGTACGTACAATCCCATTTTGCAGGTGATAGAATTTATGGAATCGAAAACGCCTAGTTACAATCTTCCGGTGCACGTGATTAACATTGACATACAAGATAACCATGAGGAAGCAACGGTCGGTGCGTTTCTCATCTGTGATCTAATAACGATGGTAAGTAGGACATAACAACTATTTTGCAGATCCTGCCATTGCGCCTTGGATGATTTTATACGAAAAAATCTTATTTATCTGACACGGTAATGTGATACGGGATCTCTAAAATGACGCAGTGAAACGGGAGTTTCACAGATCTCTTTTATGTAAGAGCATACAAAAATAAAGCATAAACAATGATAACTGCGGAATTTCAATTGGTCGTTCTGCTTGTTGGATAATATGCAACCACATAACAGTATGATTTATAGGTGTTTGAATGTTTGTTCTCTATGGAAAGTCGGTTATGATGTACTACGTCTTTACTGTTGGCTTTCTCTATCGATATTAATTGTTAACAATTTTCTCTTTTTCGCTATACATTTCAGATGACTCAAAGTGAAGACTTGGACAACGATATCGACGAGCTGCTGCATGATTTTGAGAACAAATTTCAGCGAAGTGTGCTGCACTGCGTCCAGTTTTACTGAAAAGCAACGAAATGGAACATAAAAATCATAATGATTTTGTGACGTGATCATGCAGCTGACCTCCTAATCAACATCCCTTGCTTTCTATGTTTCCAATGCATTGGTTCTATCAAGGCTTTTGCTTGATAGATTTGATAGATTGACCCGCACTGGATAGGCAGGTTATACGGTGTGTAATTTACCGTAAAAGTAGGAAAATATTACAGAAATTCCGAATTTTCTGTTGATCAATTATAATCTAATTTTTAGTTTCCTTTCGGTAAAAAGTTGGTTAGTTGTGCATTGGTTTAGATTACAATAGTAATAACGCAAGTAATGCACAGAAAACAACAAACTTAACATGGTTTGATCAAAGTAATTTAATTTTTAATTTCTTTTAACTTTCTCATCCTTCAGAACAGTGTTAAATTGCTTGTAGAAAACGCTCGAACAGAGTATGGTAATTATGCCGTAAAGCGTGATCATTTTTTTTATTTCAATGTAAATACATATACGACAAATCTGTAGTAAAACGAACATATTATTTGTATCCCCCTTGAACCTCTAGTGTTGATCTAAATGCGCGTATTTGCGCCGGAGCTTTTCACGTTTCTCACGCTTCTGGTGCTTCCACGGTTTACCGGCAACGATAACGCCATCGGTGGTGGTGAGCGTTTCGGCCGATCCCTGCGGACCGATGGGTCGCACGTTCGGGAAATCACTTCGTCCTTTGATCAAACCGTGGGACGCTCGCTCTTTGAAGAACTGAACATCAACGTCTGTGCTGGATTTTTTCAAAGTTATCTAAAAGAAAATCACCGAAAAAAAAGAACCGTTAACTTATTGCGCAATGTGTTGATAAAATCGTCTTAACACACCTTCATTGCGCGCTGCTGCCTTGGTGGAAGCATGTTAATGTCAACCTCTTCCTTTTTGCGGGCTGGAAAGCGGTGAAACTCCTCCTGGACAATGCCGGGCGGTGCGTAGCAATACAACAGCTTTCCATTGACGTAATCTTTCAGCACGTAGCGTGAACCGCGCGACTGGTCCGGTTGCCCATTGGCCGTCATAAAACCACGGTTATAGGCGAATGCTAGTAGTAGTTCCTCGGAATATGGCGATCGGTTGGGATCCTCCCCTTCGAGCGGTTTCGCAATCATAATACCGTACGTGTCCTCGAGTATGTGGCGTGGAATGAGCGTACACAGCAAATTCACCGGTGGTACGTGATCGCGCATTTGATCGATCGGTAAAATACCGTTTAGTATCATGTCCGCTTTCGTGATGCAGAAACTCGGCATCACCAGTCCGGGACAGTCGCAGAACATTAGCTCGCTGTCGACGAACAACGTTTGAAAGTGTTTCGTTTTGCCCGGTGTCGCCGAAACGGATACCTTTTTCTCGAGAAATACGGCATTAATCGTGCTGCTTTTGCCTACGTTCGGGTATCCGACCAGTCCCACCGTCACGATGCCCTTGGTAACACGTTCCGCACGGTGGAGACTTTTAAAGAGTGAAATTAACTCCGCGTTTGTGAGTAGCTTCGAACTATTTTTCAAGCTTCCCTCCGAGCCATCCGAACCATCCGAGCTCTCCTCGCGCGTTAAATCTTCAATCCGTTCTTCTATTTTTTCCAGCGTTTTTTCCGCGTTGTCCACCGACAATTTTAAATCGCTCAAACGCTCCTTAACCTCCCGCTCATCTTCGTCGTCTGATTCATCGCTCCGTGAAGCTACCTCTTCCTGTTCTCGTTTAGCTTCCTCGGCCGCCAGTACGGCCGAATAGAACGCCACACGAATACCCTGGCCGTCGAAATATTTGGCCCATTGTACACGCTGCTCTGCCGTCAGAAAGTCTGACTTGTTGATCAGTATCATGTTCATCTTGTTCGGGTCTACCTCCTGCACGTAACGCTCAAGATCTTCGGTTCGGAACAGTAGTGGATTACGTGCGTCCACAATCTGAACCACGATATCACTACGCTCAACCACACGCCACAGCTGCCGCCAAAAGTCGAGATTTTTTTCGTACGGTGTCATTAGCATTTCATCCTGCTCCTGCAGTGTTACCAAACCACGGCGCCACTCGAGAAAGGATGCATTTTCCGCATGCAACAGCTCTTCGGCCGTCGTTTCCTTGGTCCACTTTGGGCGACGGGGTATTTTGAGCAAGCCCTTCATGTCGACCTGCTTTTTGATGATTTCCACCCGTTCATTCGTGGTCAGTAGTCCGACCTTTGCCTTTGGATTAACGTACGTTATGTTAAGCTTTTCGGCCTGAAATTCGGTACCGGCAAGTTCGGCTGTCCGGAGAAACTCCTGGAACGACGACTCTTCCGTGACGGACTGCAAGTTTAAACGGCCCCAATCGTATCCATCCTGTATTTCGGTGGTGTGAAGCTGAAATAAACGGGGTTGGACAGGATGTGAAAATCGTGTGTGAATTGTAATGCGACACAACAACTTACCATGCTACCATCAGACACTGTCTTTCGACTTCCATGACCAAATCGGTCTTTGATCAGCGATCGACCAAGTTGATTAGCCTTCTTTTTGCCCATGATATATGTGTTGATTTGTTAAATAGCACTACAATTTTTTACACCAACAACTTCATACAGTATTTCTTGCACGCTTCCTGCTGTTTAACAGCGAAAGAGAACCAATATTCTAGTATTTCAGCACACTTTCTCGCTGCCACGGACTCGTGACGAGAGTGATGTAGGGAAATGTTTAGCACATGTGCAAAAGGATAAACAAATGTTTGACAGNTTGCACGCTTCCTGCTGTTTAACAGCGAAAGAGAACCAATATTCTAGTATTTCAGCACACTTTCTCGCTGCCACGGACTCGTGACGAGAGTGATGTAGGGAAATGTTTAGCACATGTGCAAAAGGATAAACAAATGTTTGACAGTTGGAACAGTGAGGCCAAATGATACGATTGAATGTGACTTGGAATAGAGTGAACATTTTCGCAAATACTAGAGGACTATTTTCACCTAAGAAAAGCCTCTCCATGGATTGCGAAGAATCCGTCGTAAATCTTATCGATTATTTTCATTCCAAAAACGCCTCTAAATGCGTTCTTTCTCTATGAAACTTCACCTTCAACTAACGCTGTTTGAACATAACGAAAAAAAAAAATGTGATAGATTTGGCATCACTTCTCAAGCAGCTGTCGTTGTGGAACTGGTGCCAGGCGCAAATGTTGCATCTTGTACATTCACGTTTTTTCCTGCATCGCATATAGCTAAAAGTGTATCGTATCGTGGCAGAATTGTTTTTTGGGTTTGTAAAATCGGTGTCGGACGAAACGATCCAACATGTGGCCTGAGGTGGATGCAGTGAAGAGCGAGAATCGTCGCGAGCTCAAGCTAACCGGTGCGCAAGTATCCGAGAGGATTGTGAAAAACGGTGGAAATTTAGATGACGCTATTTACCAGCTGTCCATCTTGAATCTGTTGGAAGTGAGTGATACTGCGCTGGACAAAATTTCACAACACATCGACGCGTTGAATCATCTACAGTCGTTGTTGCTGTATCGGAACAAAATTGCACAACTTCCGGCAACGATCGGACAGCTGGGTGAGCTAAAGGTGCTGGATCTATCCGGCAACAGGTTGACGGATTTGCCGATCGAATTTGCAAATCTTCACTCCTTGACCACGCTGAACTTATCGTTCAATCGGCTGAAAACAGTTGATCTTAGCGCGTTGGAAAAGCTGAGTGTTTGCAATCTATCCGGCAATGAGTTGAGTGAGGTTCCACACTTTCATGTCGGTCAAATGCACCATCTGACGGAGGTAGGGAACCGTTGAGCTTTTCTCTATTCTGAATGTTATTTTGATGTGGTTTCTCTCTCTCTCTCTCTCTCTCTCTCTCTCTTTCTCTCTCTCTCTCTCTCTCTCTTTCTCTCTCTTGTGCTCTATCACATCATTTGCAGGTAAATTTGGAAAAAAATAATATTACAGATCTACCGGAAGAACTCACGCAGCAACACATTTTGCGAGCGTTGAACGTAGCAGAAAATAAAATCGAACAGATCCCCAAATACATAACCAAGTGTGTAAAGCTTAAGGGTAAGAACAAGGATAATGCTTATATCAGTTTAAAAAAAACTTTAATGATCTTTTTTCAACAGAGATCAACCTTAAAGGCAACCCGTTGAAAGATAAACGTCTGTTGAAGCTGGTAGATCAGTGTCGCACCAAGCAGATACTCGATTATGTTGAAAAACATGGGTTTGAACCACCGAAAACGACGGCAAAGGAAGCGAGTTCCTGCGCTAAGAACCCAACGACGGCTGAAAATCATTCGAAGGAATTACAATCCGTCCAAGATGAAGAAAACCAGCTGAAGATAATTGTTCTCAAAGCGACAGAAAATACGCCGAAAGTAACGTTCACGCAAGAAGCACGTGCCAACCGTCCACACATTGTGCTCTGCATCGTTCGAAATTTCCCCGTAACTGATATGAGAAAGTTTCTTCAACTCCAAAACGCACTGCACGACAACGAATGTGGGCGGCGTGAGATAGCAACGATTGCCACGCACGATCTGGCCAAAGTAAAAGGCTCCGTACGGTACCATGCGGCTCCACCGAGCGAGATACTCATAACGGCTCTGGGCAGCGCCGCACAGGGCAAAGTGACAGCAGAAAAGTACTACGCAGATCTTTGCCATCAGGCAGATCAACTGCGAAAGGAAAAGAAGCGAAACACCTACTCGGGAGTGCACAAGTACATTACACTGCTGACCGCAAGGGAATTGTTTGCGTATCTGAGCGACGAGGAAAAAGTCATTAGTTTGCCACCGCTGACGAACTGTGATGAGACAAAAATCTCTCCCACCTGCAAGGACATGTTGCTGGAAGTGACGAGTAGCGTTGGCCATGGGCATTGCGTTCGAGTCATGAACGCACTGCTGGAGGGTATGCTACTGATGGACGTAGAAGTTGTTGGTGCAACAGGAGGCACAGAATCATCATCAACCCCTGGTCGAGCTTCGATTCCTGGCGAGAAGAAGAAAAAGTCGAAAGGCTCCAAAGAGACACAGCCCGCCAAAGTACGTTACAATCGGTCTGCTACATTAACGGTGGAACAGGTCCAACTGTACGATAGTGACGGTAAGCTGCATTCGGTGTTTCCCGGAAAGGGTGACCTCAGTGGTAATGAAACGGCACAAATTTCCGTCGAAATGGCCTAAAAATATCAATACCAAACTAATCTAATACGTATCTATTCGACGGGAAGTTTTTGTTTTACAATGCGAGTGATGAAGATAGATTACTTTCATTACAATAATACATTACATGTATTTCATGAATTCATACAAAAATGCAAAAAGTTCCTTTTTATGAAGATATTTTTTTCTCTTAAATCGTACTAATAATTATTGAAACTTTTGGAGCACAAGTATGAAACATTTTCCGAGTTTTGCTGCAAGATATTTTGGAAGAGAAATAAAACTTATAATATAATAAGACGTTCAGTTGAGTCGGAATTAATTATTCGCAGGGGTCTCAGGCAGATGGATGTTCGTCGGTTGCTGTTTTCTTCTCCAACTCTGTAACCGTTGTCGGCCTTGGTTTGTCGTGACTTTAATTACCCAGAATAAAGCACAATCTCTGCTCCAAGATCGAGCTTTGTATGACTGGACAAAATAATCCTTTGATTGATTCTAGACAAACGATCGTTTTAAATACAGTAATCAAATCGAGTGTCGACATAGTCGACATAAATCCGTGCTGTATGAAATGACATCCATGACAGCTCGCTTTGTTTGTGGCTTTGTTTTGGTACTGTGCACGCGCTACTCCGCATAGCGGCAGCCAGTTTCAACGTGAATAGGAAACACAGTTTTAAGACGCAAATTTCTTACTGAACTGAATCGTTAACCACGTACCCAATCATGTCGGAACCAAGTTCAAAGGATACGGTGCTAAAAACAGCGATGATTTACGTGTGCGGTGGTAAGTAATGCTAGCACCACGGGAAGCCGGTTCAATTTAACAAACTGGCAAATCCTCTTCTAGAATGTCATCATGAGAATGAAATGCGTCCCAGAGATCCGATTCGTTGCCGGGAGTGTGGATATCGTATCATGTACAAAAAGCGTACGAAGCGACGTAAGTGAAATCTCAATCTTGCAACTGGTATAACAGACGGACTAAGCAACATACCGTTTCATTTGCATTCCCAACAGTTATCGTCTTCGATGCCAGATAGAGGATGGTGGAGTGCGCTGTAAAATCGACCCATACAAATTACACCAATCGTACATAACCAATTCTACTATTAATATAGTTCGGGAATGTTTATTAACACAATAAATTCATATTGATGTGTACATTTGTTTCTCGCTTTTATATTTCATTTTCCGGAGTTCTCTGACGTATGCTTGTTTTCCCCCACCGGCAGCAGTTTCGCATTTTACTATTTTCACAATGAACGAAATGGGAACCCGAAGCAATAGGGTGAAGGAACCGGACTTGCCGCGTTTTGCTTTAAATAATTGTTAAGCATACTGTCATAAGAACATTGCCCGTCATTTCACCGTGTTCCCAACTTTTCTCCCTGCAAAATAGGAGCGGCCGATATTTTAACTCAACTCAAACCCGGCACCGCTCTGAATCGCGTACAGTAGCTTCTCTCGTAGGACATCCTCCTCCTCGAATGCCGGCAGCTTGAGCAGGTTCATGCACGTGCTAGCCGACGGCAACCGATCGGTGTCACCCGCGTTCTGTATGTAGAACGGTGGGTCGAGATCCTTGAAACCGAGCAGCGGTGGTCTTGAGCAGCTCGTAACGAACTTCAGCAATAGTCGCCTCTGAATGTCATCGAACTGTTCCACCACCTTCCAAAACAGTTGGATCGTATGGTGCTCAAGCGAAAAGTCACCACCGTAGCGTGTATGTTGCCGCAGGTCGTGCACATCGACCGGTATCTCAGCGCCCGATATTAGTACCTGTAGTTCCTTGTTGCTGAACATGTACAACCACTCAATCGGGAGCACGTTTGCCAATCCCTGTCGGAAGGCGGCACACTGTGCCCGAATCTGCTGGTTCAACTTAAAGTCGGCCATGAGCTGAATGTACTCGATCCGGTTCGATGAATTCACGATGATATTAGCGCCGTTCGGTTTTAGTTCCTCTACCTACCGGAGGAACGAAACGCTGATTTACCCATCGTACGAGTAGATTTCAGATCGCATTCTTACCTTTGTTTCTCCTAACGCATCACAGACGATAGTAAAATCTAATCCTAAATCAGCCACATCCCCTTCGTAAGCCTTCAGAGACATCAAATTTCTGCGGGAAAGAAAGTAAATGTTAGTAAAATGATCACTTTTGTCTGATCGACATTTGTCCCATCATACCTGTACAACACCGGATCCAGTGAGGCCAACTGGTGAACGTCCACGTCCGAGTGTTTGCCGGCCAGTTTCGAGAGGAAAAACTCAGCTAACGGAAGCTCAACAAGCAAGTTTTCGTACAACGCCTTCCCCAGTAGGCGCCCGATGAAGTAGTAGTGACGTTGGAAGTCTTCCACAATTTTCCCCACGCACGGATTCGGATAGAGCATGTTATCCTTCGTAATCCTGTCGTTAGGGTATGAAAAGGATTGTTCAGAATTATTTGGCGGTTTGGCAGAATGGAAGCAATTGTTGGTCTGTCTTGTCTTACATAAAGAATCCACGATGAGGATCGAATGCCAATTTGATTAGCTCGGAGAGAAATTCGCGAAAAACGCCACCACCATCAATACCGGCCTCACGCAAACCCACCGAGTTGACCATTTCGATGCGAAATTTGGGCCTTAGATCGGGTTCTAAAACGGAGAAAGCATTCGTTTATAGAAAAATGTTGTTGCAATATTTAATCTATAAAATTTGATACACTTTTAGCAAATTGATAACACTTACCATTGGTTGGACTTAGCTTATCGAACGCATCCCCGTACAGATGGGACCGCCGGACGGTAATATTAATGGAGGGCCCTTGTAAGAATCCCTGCAAGTCGCCCTGCGTTCGTAGTTTGTCAGCCGATACTAGCCCTTGAAAGACGCCGACGCGCGTGTTGAACGGCACCACGAACGGTATCTCGCGCAGGATCGTTATCGAACGGATCTGCTTGGTGGAAAGTGGTGGTCCGTCCTCGATGTCTTCCCGCGTAAAGTCCCGTATCGGTTGAAAGGGTCGCGGACCTCGACGGGAACCACGGGAAAGATGCAAATCGGCGGGTTTGTCCAGTGGAAGATTAAGATTCTGTGCCGTCCAGTGTCCCTCGGGGCAGAAGCACCGACGCAGGTCACGCGTGTGTATCTGGCGAAGTAGCGAAACGCACACCTTCAACAGATGGGGCCATATCTGGCGGTTCTGTTCGTTCAGCTGCTGACGCTCGGAGCGTTTGTTTTGTGCACCGAGGCCTCGTGCTTCCGTGCTCAGCGAGGATATCATCGTGCGGTAGTTTTCGTGCAGATTGGATCTCGTCTCGGGGAACGCTAGCTCGACGAGTCCGAGCGAAATTTCCTTCAGCGTCGTACTGAGCGGTATCAGTTCCGGTATGCTGAACGGCATGATGTTGCTAACCATGCCGGGTAGCACGTTCTCTTGCACGAACTCACCATCGTGCAGTGAAGCGATCAATCGTCCGAACAGTGCACAGAACGATGCCAATATCGGAATGATACGGTCGGAATCTTCCTTTGCTGTAACAGTGGAACAGTGTACATTGTACATCAAGCTGAGCCTTTTGCTAAGCGAAACAGTTATACTTACAAATATTAATGCCCTTCGAGAGGCGCACAATGGGGGAGCTGAACATTGGACCCATCGTATGTGCAGTCAGCGTGTACCAAAGCCCCCGGATAATCAGCGGCTTGGAGGCAAGCATGTACAACAGTTTGTACTCGTACACTGCCATCCGATTGTAGGTCATAAGCTGGTGGCAAATTTGGCACAGATTCTGTACCGCCATCGGATCATCCAGTACCGTCTCAATCATCCGCACGATATACGACACACGGCGCCGTTCGTTGAGCATACTAATGATGGCTTGCAGCAGTGCCGCTTCCCTCGGACTCAGTGTCGGTCCGTCTTCTCCGTCCGAATCGGAATCGCTCGAGTCGTCCAGCGGCCGATTGATCGACGACCGGATCGTCTTCCGAGGTAGTTTGGTAAAGTTGTCCACCATGGAGGCGATCACTTTGAGGTAAGCACTGAAGTGTTCCTTAGAATTCGATGTTTCTAGAACACAACCAAACGCAATTAGTTACGCACTCGTGACGAATTTGTGTACGTCCACGCCTGCCCACTTACCATCCAAGTGCCGTTCGTCTAGCTTTAAAAACGCGTACAACAAAGAACTGGTTAGTCGTAGCCTCTCGTCCTGCGATTGATCCTTGCGTGCCTTTTTCGGTGTTCCACCCATGCGTCCTCCCGTACTGCCACCACTGCCTACCATCGAACCCATCGTATCGTCCGTAAGATCGATCAGAATGGTGCTCCGATAGTCCACCTGCCGCTGATACTCATCGGCAATGCAGCGCACCAACGTCCAGTAGGAAAAGTCTTTCCTTTCGCCTAACGCGGGCAACACGAAATGTTTTACCTGATCGGACAGATGGTACGGAGAGAGCACATTGAAGGTGAAGGATTGCAGTATCTGTCGGCTGAGCAGGTCCCGTGCTTCCGGATCGATGAGCTGCAACGGGCGCAGCAGCATGTCGAAAAGCGCATCGGCAATCGGATTCGCCAGTGACGTTGTGTCCATATCAATCGGCGGCAGTTTCTCTTCGATCAGCTGCCGCACCACGCAGAAATAGCGCCGCTCAATGAGATGACTGTAGATGGACACTAGGTACTGCTGGATGTACTGCATGTGATCTGTTCCGGCCGGTGGGATATGCTTCGTGATGTACGTGTTTGAGGAATAGATCTCTAGCATGCGCATCGGTATTGTCTAGCAAAAGGTAAAGAAGATCAAATTAGACGACGCTATCGCTAACAACTCAGTCGAATGCTACGCGCATCATTACCGGTGTACATTCTGGTACTAGAATTTGTCCCAAACATAATCCAAGCAGCCTTTTGATGCGATACGTCCAGATGGAATCCTGATCAAGTAGCTTAAACACTTCGCCGGGATGCTTGATCATGTACTGACAAAGAAAGATCTAAAACAAACAACAAACGATGATAAACGATTGCCATCATGTGGTCGCATGCTTCCTTACCAATCGATCCCCATCCTGTGCGGTGCGGTGTTGATAGAAAAAGATGATTCGTTTGCTGTAATACCCCAGATCCGACCCATTGCGTATGGCACCGTTTACCTTGCGGTACTCGTCAAATTTGTCCCGCTCTCGCTGCTTTGTGTGTTGCCGTTGCACGAAGCTTCGGACGGCGGATTGTATCACGATCGCACCACACTGATGGCGTCGGGCTTCCTCGCGCTTTTGACGCTCTTGTTGTGCCTTCCGGATCGTGGTCAGGCGGTCCGTTTTCAGTGAAGCACCGCCGAGATTCTGCTGAGGCCGGCGACGAAATTCTCCGTCGAAGCTAAACATAGCTGCTACAAAGGTGGGGGAGTTGACAAAATCACGAAAACAAAGCTATTTTCTGCACCACCTCCCAATCTGCGAGAGGATTGTTATTGTAGGCAGTGTTGCAGTACAGCTGACTGGAAGGATTCACGTTTGCACAAGATTCCTACTGCCAGACCGTTGGGAAGTTCGGAGGGATTCACTGGAATTTCCCCTTTTACGCTTCGTATTTCACTGGGCTGTGTACTATTGTGTTGGCTCGGCTTATGAACAGTTGTCCCAATGAATACCCCGAACTAATATCTAACAAAGATTTTCAAAACAGTGTCACAGTGAATCCAGTGCAAAATGATGCTTGGTGAAGAAGAATTGCTTGTACCGTATGTCCACAGGTTGTTCCGGGTTTGTGGAAACCAGCAGAAAATTTGTTTTTGGTCTTTCCTTTCTACTCCCTGTTGTTTTTGACAGTAAAGCTCACCGAATCACACCAGAGAAGATTTTATTCATTGTTTTACGCTGACAGGTGTGTATGTATGCGTGTGCACTCACACAGATATCCTGTTTCTTTCATTCGACACAACTGTCACAAATGTCTGATGGCAACACATGATGTCACAGGGTGCTGCAAAAGTATTACTAATGTGCTAGCTAAAAAAGCCTCAATTATTATTATTGGTAGAGCATGGTGAGCTTAGTGAGTTTCGTCTTTTTGCGACGAATGATTAGCTCACGAGCTTGTGTGGACTCGCTGAAGAGCTAGATCATGTGTGCTTGTTGGAGGCAGCAAGTGTATGCATCGTTATGATACGCACTGTAAGCGCTGTACTTATGGAAACAGAAGAAAGTTCTGGGATAGTGTTGCCGTAGAGCTCTTAGCCATGATACCATGTACAAATGGAACACCTATCGAAGAAATGGGTAACAGAAATCATTGAAACGCTCGATTCTGGAGGATTCGTTCCTTACCCAACTTAAACTCAAACTTCCACCGTTTTTAATACTAATGTATCTCTCTTTTCTCTTTTCAGTTGGAAAAATTAATTACGGAGACAGTTTGTACATTTACGTGAGATTTCAATTCTTTATTTCATACTATACAAATACACTTGCGTTATCATGGGTTTGCTCTTTTGTTCAGTATTCTGAAGATTTGGATGTAGCCACCTTGAACTCTCGTGAACAGATATATTCTGCACCATTTGAGAAAAAAAAGTTACCGAATAAATTGGAAAGGAAGTGTGTGTATGAAAGTGACGAAGGGTAAGTTACCTTAATCGATAGTAATCCCTGCTATCTTTGCTTCAAAGCGAAAGGCATACACGTTTAAGCATAGAGAACTAATCTAAAGGAAGCGAAGGAGCGTAAACAAATACGGAAAATAATTTCATATTCTGCCCTAAACTAATGCCGATACTGACTTTAGACACGATTTGGTATCGTGACAACTTCATTTCCTGCGTAATGCACGCTACAGTAATACTTCATTTGTTTATATGCATAACGATCTGCTCACGATCCGATAATTTCATCTGCTCACAGTATTCACATAATCCATGTAACAATTCTAAAGAGTTCCTAGTTAATCCATCAAAATGTTTTCCGAAAGTGGGCGATTTTTTTTTCACAAAAAAACGTCACCTCGTATCTATCTTTGTAGATACATAATTTTGTACAATAAGTAATGGCAATACTACAGTAAATAATTTTGTACAATGGCAAAATTACAGAGTGGCGGAAAGAAAATGGCAACCGTTCTAAACTTAAAGTTTGGCGGACCGTAATTTGTACATGAATGCAGCACACACACATTCCGGAACGACCGGAACCGGAAGATGATGGTCGGTTTCTATTCTTTACGGTTTACGGCTGTGTTTTTTTTTTTTACTACGGCTGTGTGATTTTCGTTTTCGTTGCTCTCGCTTACTGTTTTCCTTTGTATGTTCATCCACATTCGCCTCAATGGTCGCTTCATTTGAGGATACTGTGCAAATTTGCCCGTTTGGTTCAGCTACTTCCGTTGAACGATTACTGTTTGCATTTGTATGTTCATCCACATTCGCCTCAATGGTCGCTTCATTTGAGGATACTGTGCAAATTTGTCCGTTTGGTTCAGCTACTTCCGTTGAACGAAAACTGTTTGCAGTTGTATGTTCATCCACATTCGCCTCAATAGTCGCTTCATTTGTGGATACTGTGCAAATTTGTCCGTTTGGTTCAGCTACTTCCGTTGAACGATTACTGTTTGCAGTTGTATGTTCATCCGCATTCGCCTCAATGGTCGCTTCATTTGAAGATACTGTGCAAATTTGTCCGTTTGGTTCAGCTACTTCCGTTGAACGATTCGCCATTAGCATCCCGGTGTGCAGTGTACGTCTCTGGTGAAGTGCCATTTTGTAGCGTTGCTTGAAGACGGCGGTACACTCGCGACACTGCATCTGGGGCATCGTCGATCCATCGCCTCCACGGTGACGCCAAAGCTTGTGCAAAAATAGGGAAGTTTTGGAATGATAGTGAGTATTGTCCAGGTGGTCTAACAAACCCTTACTCTTGCAGACCTGACAGCATCGTCGGTTTGTGATCAGCTTGATCATATGCTTGTCGCGTATGTCCGCAAGCCGCCCGCCGATACCGTCAAATCTTTCCGCCTTTTTTACGGCGACTGATTTCTCGATCTTAAGATCGATCGCCGTTTCCTGCACCTGTTCCACGTGCTCCGTTCCTTCCTCATTTGCTTCGGGTAAATTATCCAGCATTTCCACGGAAACGAATGCCATAGGATTTTCGGAGGGGGATGTCAATACTTCATTCACGTCCTCGATGCGACGAGGTTGGTATCGTTTACGCGGGTTCCTGTCGCAGTCTTGCTTTTCCATGAAATCATCCAAGTCGGAACGGTTTTCATTCGCTTCTTGCTGACAAGAACCTTCCACACCCTTCAATCCAACAGTACTGATGGACACTTCGGTATGGTTTTTAAGGAACTCTGCGAGCGAAAACTGTTCCGCCTGATCTAGAGCGTCTTGGCGAGAAGGCGTTTCCCGCTGGTTGTCCTCTTCTACCGCCGATGGCGGAGCTGTCCGAAGGATGGTGGTCAGAGAATGGGCCGTTGGCGATGGCTGATGCTGGTGCTGCTGCTGCTGCTGATGGATGCTTTGATGCTTAGACGTGTGAAAGGAGTTTTGGGGCTTTTTGTACACTTTATCAAAAATATTGTTTATGTTCTTATTGCTAGTGCTGTTATTGTTGTTATTGTTGTGGTGATGAGGATGTTGGCCAACTTTGCTGCCAGCGGTGGTGGAAATGTGTTTTTCAACGGATGCATCACCATTCGTAGTGCTTCCGCCGTTCAAGAAGGAACCCGCCGTCATAACGGTCGTTCCGCCGTTTGCTGCTCCATTCGGGCGGTTCCGTTTGACGTGGTTTTCTTTATCGCTCGATGATGCATTCATTCGCCGTTTTTTGAAACTACACATATCGAGTGCGAGCGGCTGCGACTGCTGGTAGTTCGGGTGAATGGGAATGATTCCACCATTGCTAATTGCGCCATTTGTACTGTACGAGCTGGTCGTGCCATTGGCGCTGGTATTGGTGCTGCTGCTGCTGCTGCCTACTGTCCTTGGTTGTTGCTCCTGCCGAATAGATATCGCGGGAGGCGGCGAAACCATCGTGCTACTACTGTAGCGGACACCATTCGACGCACCGACGGGATGGTGGTCCGCTGTTTTCGATGGTTTCTGGTGCTGTTGTTTCTTTTGTGGTTGTTGGCTCGAGTGCAGTTGCAGCTGCTGATGTGCCACGGCAGCCGTGGCCAGTAGCTGCAGGAAGGACAGCTGATTGCCATTGACGAGTGATGCAAGGGAAAGGTTCACGTTGTCCGGAACGGTGGTTTTATCCGTTGCCTCACTGCTGTCATTGCACGGGCTGTGGTGCTCCTTTTTCATCTGCCATTCAATTGCTGCAGCCATACTGAGCGTATAGGACGCAGCTGCACTGCTACTCTTGCCGACATCACCACCATTGTCTCCGCCTCCCGCGTTATGAAAATCCTGCGTGACTGAAGCCTTA
This sequence comes from Anopheles rivulorum, assembly GCA_018908115.1. Classification (NCBI taxonomy): domain Eukaryota; kingdom Metazoa; phylum Arthropoda; class Insecta; order Diptera; family Culicidae; genus Anopheles; species Anopheles rivulorum. The sequence goes on from STHB01000011.1 coordinate 298,316, forward strand.
TTTCGTCCGACTGCTTGCATATGTAACAGGCTGGGTGCGTGAAAAGAAGAGAGACGACGGAGAAAAAAAGAAACAACCATTAATTTACGCGCTGAACATGGACCGCGATATAGGAAAAATTAGCGAAATGAATTGAAAAAAAAAAATGGAAACATAAAAACGAATCCTAATAAACATCAGGACAACTGTCGTGGTTTGTTGCGAGAATAAACTAACAACGCAACAAGAGTAGCAAACTCATAAGAAAAAGCAAAGGAACATTGCGCTGCATCAACTCCGTACCGTGCATAGTCGCCGGAGTCACTTCCGTCCGCCTCTAGATAGCTATAAAGTAGTTCCGGACCACGTTTTCGATGTGGCCTGGTTGCGATCCATTGGTGCTGCTGATGTTGCTGATGAAGCGAGCCGGTTCCACCTGCGTTCTGTCCCATGACCTGACCGGCCGTTGCCAAGACGTGTTGATTGATTGTTTCGATCAGGTTGGCAGCGTTACTGTTTGTCAGTACGTTACCGGTGGTCGCGTGATGGTTGTCAGCGGAATGATACTGGCCATTCGATGTGCCGTTACTGTTATCACAGCACGCCATTACCGGACGGAGAGTGGTTGGAAGATTTAGGGGAAATAATTTGAAAAGTTGATATTTAATGGCAGTACACAACTGTACAGCGCAGCAGTGCTTTTGATCAGTTCTAAGAAAACACATTCAACTAATATCAAATCAGAAATGAATGAAAATGGCACAATATTGGACATTGCAAATGACCAAATGCAAATATGCAATGACATCGAAAAAAAAACATGCAACCAAAACGTGTGAATTTCGTATATCGATTTTTCCCAATTTTCATGTTGGAAATAAAAGGGAAATTTCAAGCCGATTGATAAGAGGCACGATGGCCAAAACAAGAAAAGGAAAATGAAAAAAAAAACAAAAATCCCAGAACAAAACGGAACGGAACGGAACGTGGTTTAGTTTCTCACCCAAAGCCATTCCCACTGGTCGGAATGTTGGTGGGCAAATTGTTCGACGTAAATGCATTACCCAAATTGCGCAGGACGTTGCCATTCGAATCGCCCGCCGTCCTCGCTGCTGCTCCCGCATGATGCAGTGTAGAGCTTGTACCGCCATTGCTACTACCACTACTACCAGTGCCACCGGTACTGGCGGATCCGGTACCCTTACCAGCCGCCTTCGTTATGTCGTGCGAACTTTGCGAAAAACGGTAAAAAGTTTCGATCGGTTTGCTGTACGTTACAAAGGATCGGTTCGGCCGATCGTGATCGTATTCCCTGGATGGATGGAAATATTTAAAAAGATACTTACTGCACTTCTTGCAGATGGGCATCCAGCTGGGCCTGATCTTCGGCGAGAAAGTTACATTTGCTGCAAGCCTTCTTGTTGTGCACCTTTAATACGTGTGTTGCTAATCGTTCTGAGCGAGCAGCCTTGTAATCACATAACAAACACACGTACGGCTTCAGGTGTGTGTTCAGGTGTCGCTTAAGGCCCCAATTGTCAGCACCTGCATGAAAACAAAATCGAAAATCGGTCATAACGGCTCATCATCAACGAACGCCATCACCACACGGTGTTATATATATCTTACCAGCCCAAGGACAGTAGGTGCAAGAAAATTTTTTTTCACCTTTGATTTTTTTAATCAACGGTTTCTGATCTACTGAAGAACCGGAGGAATTGGCCGATATGTTCATATTGACTGTACCAGACGCTCTAGATATTGAAAATTGTTCCTGTTTAATTGGGATTGGGCTTATCACGGACAGCTGGGATGGTGGGTGAAGGTTATTATGTGGTTGTGCCTGTTGCTGCTGATGATGGTTATGATTGTGTTGAAGCTGGAGCAACTGGCTAGTGTGGTTTATGTTGAGGTTTGTGCTACTGTTGCTGTTGCTCTCGTGTGTATGCGAAGGTACCATTAGAGATGGGGCAGCACTGAAACTTCCGGTTGGGATATTCAGCTGCATTTGGGCAAGTGTCATAGCTGCCGTCGTACTGCTGCTTGATGACGATCCAGCATTCGATGTATGCGTACTACCACCACCGTAGTAGGAGCTCTTCGTTCCTGCAGACCCACCCGGAGGATGACGACGTGTTTTTACAATGTCGTACTCCAGCTCACGGTGCATCCGGAGAAAGTGTTTCTTTACATGATCGGCACGATTGAACGGCTTCAGGCAGGCATAGCACTGAAAAGGTTTCTCGTCCTTGTGTATATTTTCATGCCTAGTAAAAAGATCACGCCGGTCGGTGGTGTACGGGCAGCTGGTGCAGCTGTATCGCTTGATGACGTTTGTACTACCGGATGGCAATGACGCGTTGCCGAAGCTGCTCCCCTTATTTGCCCGATCGATCGTGCTCGGTATGTTTAGTCCGGCGGGTGATGTGGCATCTTGTGGTTCGGTTTTTGGTTTTTTATGCGATTTACCGTAGTTGGTCGCGGATGCATGCTTTCCACCTTTCCAAGGCTCTTCGGCTGCCGTCTGCGACTGCCACCGATCGTCTGTCGACGGTATTGAGATATCTGAGCGGGAAGAAAATAGCACATTGGTGAGCATAAATAGGGGTTCGCAAAAAAGCTAGGATCATTCGCTCACGCTCTCTACGACACTGCGATCTATCGATCGTGTACCTAGTAGGAACTCACTTGTAGGCGTTTTGCTAGTGTTGGGAAAGTTGACCGGATTCAGGATGGCACTAGGGGGAGGAAATCCGTTCTGCATCAATGCGGCTAGTCCGAATGCGGTTGTTATGTGTTCTTGCTGTTGCTGCTGTTGCTGTGCAGCAGTAGCAGAAGCAGCAGTGGACGATGGTGGATTCGTTGACCCGACGGTTGTCGTTTCGTAGCCGATCTGTGTGAGCGTGGTGAAGGACCGTTCGCCAACATCGGGTGGAGCCGTTGGAGCACCCGGTGCCAGCTGTGCTACCTGCGTGTTGTGCGGGTAGAGACCGTGTGCCGACTCGTCACCGTACAGCTTCCGGGTGATCTCCTTAAACATATCCTCGTACGCCTCAACCCCGGTGGATTGAGACGTCGGCAGGAGGGTGGTCATCGCGGACTAAAACAGTCCTCCGGAGACACTCTGAAACGATGTCGACAGGCACAAATAGGAAAGAATGTTAGTTGCGGTGCATTTGTGTCTAAAATAAAGTCCTATTTTCAGTAGACACCATTGCACGGTTAAAACCTTTTTCTTGTGGGCAATAATCATCGCTCAGAAACCGGCATTATTTCAATGCCAACCGTCTTGCAACAGGGCAACCCCCTCTAGTAGCTGTGAGGGTGGTTTGGGGGTGGAAAAATAAACCTTCTCCACGTGGACTCGCTGAAGGCCCGGCACACAGTTCTCGCTTTCCGATGTTTCCGAGAAACATCTCCCATCCCAATCACTTTCACCCACACTGCCATCGAATGAAAAGCTGTTCCGGTTCAGCATAAACCACCCATCATCATCATCATCATCATCATCAACAGCGTCATTTACACACCCACACGCTGTTTCAAATACAAGCACGGCCAAAATCCGAATTCCATCATAAGCAAATAAAAAAAGAAGAGATACGATGCGATGAAACGCGTTCCACAACCGGTAAGTACACGGGATTCCTGCGAGATGAAACTAACACGTGCGAAACGGTGGACGTGGGTGGATGGACGGATGGGTGGGGACAAAGTACAGGTCGTTTCATTCATAACTTTTTTCGGAACTCAAACCACGCGGTGTGGTGGGTGGTTGGGATGTGGGTAAGGTGCACGACGAAAATGAAACAAATCATCATTCCCTGGCATCATGGAGATGTGGGTGAGTGAGTACGAGCTGTTACTGCAACTGCGATGTTCTTAGCGAGAGAGCCGGATATTGTATAAACGATCAACATATATTAATCCCCTATATGTTGATTAGTTGGGAAAACAGAAATGATTAAATTTATTATTCGAGGGATACTATTAAAACCATTTCCCGCAAAAAGGCAAAAAGGTATGAAGAGAGATCATCACACCCATCTTTGCCACCAGATTATTGTGGTGGAGTACGACTCATTTTCAAGATCAATCGGTTTATTTAGTTATTGATATGTTGCATATGTTTTGCTTATAGTATCGGATAAAACTAATAGAAAACAAACTAATAGATTTCTGAGCAGCGTTTACTTCAATTTTGCACACCTGTTCCTCGGTTAAACACTATATTGTTGCGATTACTCCTACTATGATCTACTAATACTGTCCCCACACAACTGGTACGAACAACACAGGCAAGCGTGCATTTATGTTTGTTCATATTTTTCCCTTATTCAACCAGCACACACACACACACATACAGTAGGACATTCGCCCGGAACTGAGTTGTCCGGTGATGGGAGTGCGCGCGCGCGCACCGCTCCATCCATAAACATCCTTGTCGGGGTCGGCGTCACCAACACTAAAGCATCAAGTTTTCATCAAGGCAGGAAACGCGCCAACAAAAAAGCACGTGCAAATGCGGGAAACCAATGAAGGAAATACAAATGAACGATACTGACTGCATACTACCACCACCACCACCGGGTGGTACTGTCCCGTGCCTTTTATCTCACGGTGGGTGGTGATTCGTTTTTCTTTTATCTCGTTTCACATTGCAAACCTACTATGATTAACAGCTGCCACCCAAAAGGCACGCTTAATTGCTACGCCCACTGCATCGGAAGCGATACGCTTGGAGGCATTCTCGTTGTGTGCGTACGCCTTTTGCCGAAGTGAGCCGAAAGAGCGGAAAAACAACATCTCTCTGGTGCTCTGGTGCTGACCCTGGAATACAGTGAAGCTTCAAAAATACCACCCACACACGTCCGCCAAAACTCCCATCCCAACCGAGTGTGGGTGTGTAGGCGATGGAAGAAAGGAATCGCGCATCTCCATCCAAAGGGTTGCGTAGGAGTAATGGAACTGCCATCCGATTAATGATTCTCTCTTTCTCTCTCTCTCTCTCTCTCATATAAACACGCACACAACACAAGCTTCGGCACACGGGGAACGCTTTGCGCCCTTGTGGTGGTGGTGGCTTGTTCCTTTCTGCCAGCGAACCGAAGGGATGCAATGTCGTGGGTGGCAACGGAAGACGGTGGGTCGCTTTTCTAGTGGGTGGTGATTTAATACATTTTTCCAATCGTTTTTTTACCCATCCCACCTTCATTCTTTTACTTTTCTCCTCACCACCCAACAACAACAGTTGTGCACATTCACTAAGGGCAAGTCGTCTTTGCTGCTGTGGCTGAGGCAAGGTAAGGATAAGTTGCCGACACCGTAATCCGAGTGCACTTTATTGAGCTGAGCTGGACCATTTGCACCATATCTCGCTGAGAAACCAACAAAGAAAATCGATAACACCAATAACCGTGGAATTGGAACAGGGGGGGTTTAAATTATTTTGCAATTTGTCTGTAATGGATGCAAGACAAACAATGCATACACTAGTAGCTGTCCATATGCATGAAGCATGTAAGCATGCATTTTGGGAAGACATTAAAACTCTCTCATCATAAGAAGCGGCATGTTGCGCAAACATCTTTATCTAGGTTTATCCTTACAGCCTGTTTGGGCATTTCAGAGTGCAATTGCACATCAATATGCTTGCTTCTTCACTGCACAACTGCTGCTTTCTGAACCATTATTGCACTGCACACACACACACACTGTTCCCACAGCAAACGAGCGTCACTAAGGAGGAAGCAAAATCCGGCACAAAAAAAAAACTCTTCTACCCACAGCCTTTGAAGACTTCATCACACCACTAGGTTCGTGCTGCCGCCTGTCAGCCAATTGGTAAACCACAAATCCACCCAAGGAAACCTCCCTCCCCCCTACTACGGAGCATCACAGATTGCAAAGAGCGAAAAGTCCTTTAAAAAAACGCAATGCTTTCCACCCTAAAAGCAACGCCGAACGCCGGAAACGGCCACCGAAAACCACACAAACACACACACACATATACGTAGGCGCGCGGGCGCGACGGGAAGCAAAATGGAAAGCGAATGGTCAAATAATAATAAAAGAACAAAAGAAAAAAAGGTCCACCACACACTGGAGCTCACAGTTTGGTCAGGAGCGACCGATATAAAAGGTGTACGTACTTCTCCATTCGCACCCCCGAACCGATGGAACAATAGTGTGAGCCAGTCGAAGAACGCAAACCGACGGAACCCACCAAAAACCCGACCAGCATGGCCCGATGATGATGGTGAGGATGACGCTGATGATGATGATGTCGTCAGCCAACGCCGGCGCCGAAGACTACGCACACGGAGCAGTGCAACTAACCACCCCACCAAGAAGGCGAAGAATGCCGATGTTCGCGAAAGACGACGACGACAACGACAACGACTACGACGACGACTGCGAACATAGGGAGTCGGTGCGTGAATCAGTCTCCCCCTTTTTTATATTTATTGCAGGCTCCAGCAGCGACGGATTGAAAAGTTCCCAGAACGGCCGATGAAGATATGTTTCTCTGTGCGATTTTTTTTGGTTTGTCTTGGCTTCAGGGTTTTATTGGGGGGAAATTACACCTTTTGTGGTAAATTGTGCATTTTTGATCAAAACAAATTATTTCCTTTTGAGCGCTTTTGAGTTATATTACACAGAATAATTTTAAGAAAAAATCAAGTGAAAATAAATATTATTTCTAATATTATATTTTAAAAAATGTATCCATAACATACACATTCGTATGCCCAACGGCATCAAAGCGAAACACCCACCAAATACACCCTTTCTCTCTCTCTCTCTCTCTTCATTCGAACGAAACCGCTTTGGTACGCAAAAAACAGGAACCCTTTTCCAGCACATAAACAGACCCTGGGCAGAAGATCGTTTGCGTTCTCTCCGCTGATCAGCAACAAACACACAGACAGACAAAGGTACACACATCGTTTCGTTCGACGAGCAACGACGACGACGACGACGACGGCGACGATGATGATGATGATGATGGCGATGATGATTTGTACCGGCAAATAGCAAACAACCCCACTCTCAAAAACCCACCCAACAACACGGTGGACTTGTATCGAACGAGGCGGACGGGCAGTCGTTTTACTCTTCTTCCCCTTACTACTGCTTCTCGTCGGAAGGAAGTTGTTGGGGATGCGAATTGAGCGCAGGGAGAACCACCCCACATTCTCCCCTACCACCTTCTTTCACCACTCCTCCCCCTTCTTTCCTGTGACTCCCCGCGAAGGCGTTAATGCCACCCAGGGGCCATAACATCACACCGACACATTGCAGTTTGTGCGCGGCGGCAAGTACGTGCAACCATATGCAGTAGCTGGAACTGAACCGTGCGAAGGAGCACCGGGTTGTGCACATCTGGCCCAAGTGTGCGCACACACTGCTGCACACTGTGGGGAAAAGTGTTTGCCTAACTGAGTTGAAGGACACAATACATTTACGATGCCTTGTTGCCCTTTTTCTGACGCAATTTGGGTGGAAGCTGAGCCCACTGTACGTCAAACACCCTTTAGCCTTACGCTGTTGTACGTCAGGATTATCCCTACGCACCGTACGCCCTACAACAGACATTCGCTCCCATACACACGCACTACACACGCTCATGCGTATGTGTGCAGCACCTTGGTAGCACAGGCGCATCAAGAACGGTCCCACAGCAACATCGGATCATCGGCACTGG
>STHB01000011.1:309482-356784 GCA_018908115.1 Anopheles rivulorum
GAAACAGATTGTGCAAAGCAATCTACACAAAACTCACGAGCTGTAGTGCGGGTACATCATCCTTTTGAAATGTACCGAAATGTATGTGTGCAAGAGAATGTAAAGCCCAACACGGCCGAACGAATGGTATAGATTTTTTCCACACGACAAAAGGACAGAGAAAGAGAATTACAGAACACGAAACAAAAGGCTAGAAACGGGAGCAAACTCATCCTCTCATCTGCTGCATGGCGTCCCGTTCCACGTGCAGGGGGACGAGGCTTGGCTTGGGTGGAAACAGTCAGCGAGGGAGGACGCATTAGGGTCGAAGAAACCCTTCGTAAAGGAAATTAACGCAAAAAGGAGACACCGAAAATGCTCCGTTGTGCACACCCAAAAGGAAACGGCACCCGGCAGGTGAACGACGGCGACGAAGGAGACTTCCAAAACATATCACCCCAACAAACAAAAAAAGAGCCAATATCACCCACCGAAATTGTCAACGATCGAGCGAGAGGCGACCCGAAAGAGCGATGCGTGTACCTCACACATGATATTTACGGGCGAGAGGAGCAGGCGAGGAAAGGGGACGAGGGCGAGCAGGCAAGAGGAGGCACGGTTGCCACCCAGGGGCGATAGGCGAACGAACGAATAGGAAGGGGAGGGAGTGAAGTCTGAAGCTGAAGCAAAAACGTTTACATCCCGTGTGCCGATATATCCACCCACCTGATTAACCTCAATTTTTCGCTTCCAACAGGCCCACTACTGCCTACAGCCCACAATGATTAACTGTATATCACGCGTGGCGAGTAGTGTGTGCTCGCCATCGATTACCTGCGTTGCTTAGAGATAAATTTTTGGCAAAAGTACATCTGCATCCCGGAATTACAGTACAGTTTAGTACTGTACTTGCAACAATTTGTTGACCCGATAACATAATGCAAGCAAACATTTCGATACGTACCGTGCACGTTTTTCTGCCCGTTACGTTGCTCTCTACGATGCTGGGATAACGTTGCAGGATCTTCAAGAATACGCACTATATACACTTACGCTCGATGGGAAAGGGTAAAGTATCGTTCACTGAAAAACACACTTTTGCAAGCTAAACTCAAATAGAGCAAACAAATTTCTATTTGATATAGCACACACTTTATTTCTTTTCAGCGGCTCGTTACTAACCGCGTGCTGCAAGGATGTGAAAACGCTTAACGACAAGCTTTCTCCGTCCTTCTCGTTCGGCAGATGAAATGAAAGTGTACGTGATGTGCCGGTGGATGTAGAATGCCGGTTCGCATCTCACACAGCACTTGCAGTGTTACTCGGTCAAGTGGAATACTGCACACGTCCTACCAAAAGAAACAGTTTAGCCGTACGCGAAGAAATTCTGTAGAGGAAATAAGGAGACATTTACGAATGTCTCAGCAAATTAAATTAGTTAAGATTTTTCAGAAAAATAAATTTGTGGAAGTAAAGTTTATGCCAAGAACCCTGCATTGTGGGTATTGTTGCCATAGAAAGGACAACATTGCTTTGTTTTCGTGCTCTCTTTTGTACCGTATCTCTCTGCATCAAAGCGGACGCATAGTTTTCTCTCACTTACGCAGGCTACGATCTGAAGGAATTTTGACCTCGTAGTAGGTAGATGATTTTTACAGTTAAGAACTGTAAAAATGGGAGTTAATTTGATTTAAAATGGCGAAATTTTGCAGGTGCGACCAGCAGTACCACATGCACGATTATATAAAATCATTTTAGGTTTGTAAATTGCATCAAAGGCGCTGATCGTCCGGCAATATGTAGTCAATAACAGTGGACAACAAGGCCGGATCATGCAAAGAAAGAAAAAAAAAGTTTACTTGTACTGTTCCTTTAATAAAATGCATAAATAAATAAAGATGCTCTTATAATTATATTAATACAAGCTGCATTAACAGAACTATAAAGAAATATAGCTTAGAAGGATGGTTGAGATAAAACGATATTTTTCTGCATGAAATTTGAAGCAAATATCAAGAAAGTATTTGAAACAGTTTATACTTCAAGCAAATATCTTCAATTCATTCTCTCTCTCACTCTTTCTCTCAATCTCTCGCACTGCACCTCATTTCATCGCATGTGAACGATGACAGCCCCTAGATGGCGCTAGTAAAGTTGGAGAATCTAGTTGTATGGTCTCATCAACAGATGGCGCAGCTATTTATACCTTCTGCGGAAGCCACGCAACTCACTCTCGTCCGTTATTTTGAAGTTATCTTTAAAATCCTTAGTTAAGGTTTTGAATATAGGCTAGGTGTGCATTTTTTATCCACGATTAAACGCGAACCCTTGTTGGTGATTCTACCACTTCCGTTATCAACACTACATGCGGAGAGTATGGTCAGATAAGATAAGATAACGATGGTTTGTTATACCTCACACATACATCAGGTAACGAGCATAATGTCAGGTGTGATTCAGACTGATACAATTCAGTTGAACTCAATCGCTTACCCTGTGTGGAAGCCAATTAACTGGTGTTTGAAATGTAGGTAGTTAGGCTTAAGATTAACCCTTTGTAACATTGCGTAAAACAGTTGAGAGTGATAGTGAAGTTTGTAAATAATTTAAGTTTGATCCAAACGCCATGTTGGCGAGCATTTGTTTGAAATATCTATTGATCAATATATTCACACATTGAGAGTATTGTCAGTTCGTAGTGTAACCATAGGTAGGGTAAGCGCTATATAAAAATGGCCGAAGAAGCTTCCGTTATCAGCAAAAACGCTTCAGCTACACTTCTCTATCCACGGAAAGTGTTCGATAAGATAATTAACACAAACATGGGGTGCGACAAATTTAGCAAAAAGCTAACTTATTTCTGTGTATTAATGGGAAACATAGAAGTTTTATAAAATCGTAACGTGACGTATGTATCGAAGGTTGTGTTTAGTGCCTGCCATTTTGTGACTGTAAGTTGTTACACCTTTGCTTGGATCACATACGAAGGGAAAGTGTTACAGCTGTACTTGACTTGGCTAGTGTCTGTGCATGTGAATTATTCAAAATAGTTAAAGTGATGTAATTTTAGCTATTTGCACAGTTTCTTGATTGGCAACACTGTTCGTTTGAAGTACTTTTATTGTATCATTCTTACTACACGATTCGTCATCTCGATACGCTCTAATCAATGTGTGCTTCAAGTGCTAGTTTGTGTACATGGCCTTTTTAAAGCATGTTCAAACGTACCTTTATATGTTTCTGTCGTTACTTCTATTGGTTGGCTAAACAACGGTGTATGTTGAAGTGACGCTAGTGTAAATGTGTTCAACTATGGGAAGTTGTTGCGAAGTGACATATTACAAAACGGAAAGTAGTTTTCTAGTGGAGTGAGTCACCTGAGCTCTGTGGACTATTGATTAATATTGTTTGAAACAATCGAAATATGGCAACAAATGGACGCTTATCCGGGCTAATGGATAAACATAAGCAGGTTCTTTAATTAACAACGCAACTCTTGTAAGCGTCATAGCGCTTCGAATAAAAATTTATTAACGCAACGTTTAATACAAATCACACTGATCCTATCCCAACGTTTCTTGGGAAGACTAAACACATAGTATACGTATCGTTCTTATCACTTTGTCCTTGTCTAGAAATAGGTCAATGTGTTTTCCAAAATATTGTCCAGCATTAGGCCGGCACTGGCCTAGCCGAATAGATTGAACGATATAACAATAATCCGACTACGGTTTGCTCTCTTCCTGATAAGCCCGTTTGCATCATATTGCAAAAGAAAATTTAAGGAAGATAGACCAACATTTGTCAATGGAATTGCCACTATCTCGTGGCAGGGCGTGGCACTTTGTACTTCCCTTAGCACCTTAACAGGTACCTGAGCATGGTACTTCTGCGCCTATAGCATAGACATGCAGGGGTTTTTTGTCTGTCCAATGCATTGGCTAATCTCAGATTATATTATGTAGCCTCGTTGGAAATTGGCATTCTGCGAAGGATGTCATTTTGCTACCACGCTGCGCGCAAAGGGACTCCATCTTGGAAGAATTGTTAGTCAGAGGGTTAATTTTAATTACTGATAACAAACATTCCCTGATTCATCCATCATCGATCGTATGCCTTTATGCACCACTTCTTGGAATCGACACGGCGGTTAGATAGCTTTAACGAAGGAAGTTGAACGATATTAGGGACAACAAATGAACGTTAGTCACTATCGTACCGAGCAGGTTCATTCTGTCAGCCAGTGTTTGCGTATCTAACCATGGAAAGGTAAAGATTTCGGTGTGGCCCAAAACTCACGACAAGTGAATTTGCAGCAGGTGTAGTCACAATTCTTCCACAGTACAACACCGTAGTATCGCAGGTTTGCGTACTGTTATCTTATCGGTGGATTGTCAGCCTTACGCAAGGCGAATTCCAGTCCAGGTTTTCTAGTTAGGTTTTTGAAGTAGCTGCAAGTAAAAGTTTCACATTGGTGCGTTTGTTGGTACGGTAGACTCATTGCCGTTTGTGCATTGTCCGTTTGAAGTCGATTAGTGTGTTTTACTTACAGAAAGTTGATATTTACCTTCCACAGTGCAGAGAGTTTGACAGACACGATGAAGTTAGCGGCGTCGGTAACAACGACGTATCTGCTGGTGGCCTTTCTACTATCCATCAGCGTAGACGCACAGGAAAATGTACTCAGACGGGTAGCACCGGCCTTGCTGGAGTGTTACGAGAATGTACAGATTTTCGAGCGGGACAATCGTCTGCCGATGACGATGAACATGTTGATCGAGCTGGTTCGTAAGGTGGAGGATACGCCCGGATTCCAGCAGGACATTCGACAACTGGCCATCAGCATGCTGCATCGTTTCCGTCAGGACGGTATAGTGCGTGCGGCGGGAGTGACAACCAATACCGGAGTGATTCCGTTCAGTCCGTCCGAGTTTCAGTTTACAAAGCATCGCGTACTGTTTTCCCGCTTGCTTCCCGGCAATGCGGTCAACTTCCCGAACGCTACCTTGACCCCTGACGAGAGGGTGAGTAGGTCCAGATGACGATCAAAACGGTTTTAATCACATGTCGCTCGTTTTTTTATCTTTCCAGTGTGCCCTTCATTTCATGCTATCAAACTCGATCGATCGTCGTGTGCGTGGCGATGAGAACATTCGCTGTTCACAGCTATCACAATACCGGGCGGCTCGAGTGCCACGCGAGCTAGATTTTAAGGATCGGAGCAGACTACGTTCAAATTACCTCGGCGACAATGAGATGCTCGAGCAGCCGGAAATGGATCGCATTCGAGAACACATCAAGAAGATTAAACACAAGGCTGCTTCGGTCGCGCGTCTCGAGATGGATCCGGACGAAGACCATCCGGTCGAGGAAGAAACGGCCGTGGAAGGGGAGGAACCGCAAGAGGAACCTGTGGCTGCAGCAGGAGAAGACGAGGAGACAGGTGAACCGCTGGAGGAAGACGGTGCACTAGGGGAGATCGGTGACGTGGGCCTGGTGGATATTGCCTCGAACGCTGTCAGTGCCTGTCCGGTGGAGAATGGAGTGGTCTACACGCCGTGGGGCTCGGTAATGGCTGGCACCGTGCTCGCTGGTATTGCGGCTGGATTGGAACCTCAAACCGTGCAGTTGCGTGATCTTGTTGCACAGATACGTAGCCGACAGGTTCAGCCGATGCGTGTGGACAACCGATGGGCAGCAACGCTGTCGGGAGATTTGGCCGAGGTGAGCCTGCTGCATGGACCGTTGGCTCAGAACAATGTGCAGGTAGGAGCGGCCGGTGCTTGGAATCGAACCGTTGCCCCGCGTTGGTATTTCCTTAGCCAGCGAGAACATTTGCAAATGACGGATACGGAGATCCGGGCCGGAATCGACGGATTGCTTTTGGCTACAAACATTCCCGAATGGCGCAACCGGGCGAACAATTTGCGATTGAGTCAAGTGTTGGACATGTACTACTCACAGCGTGGAGTGTTCAACGACACGATGCGTTCGTGCAATCGTCGCGATCTCTTTACGACCGTTGCACCGATGCAGCAACTGCGCGAGCAAACGGCCGCCTTTAGTATGGTGCTCGATGTGGAGTTGGAAATGTCATTCACCCTCACACAGCAAGCGATTGTTGAGTTTTCAGACACAGCTACCGATGCGTTGGCTAACTATATTCGTAAGTGTTTACTATTTACTACACTTATACACGTTTTGTGTTTAACACTTCTATTTCCGCTATAGCTACCGCTCTGAACGATTTGACGTGCGAAGCGACAGCGATCGTTATGAACGATCAAACCGTTTGGAGAGCGGCTTCCGATTTGTTCATTTTCGTCGATGCAGCCTGGCCGCACCGAGACGTGTACTCCGTCGTGTCGTAAGTAGACCCTTCCGTGTGATCAATATCAAACACGAAGTCAAAGGCAAAGATTATTGATGAGTTTGTTTCCTTCGGTAGGAATATTCTCGATTCGCTCGATGTTGGCCGCTTTGGTACAAACTATACAATTTTGAACGCTCGCGACGGAAATGTGATCGTGAACTCGACCCATTTCCTGTCTGATTTCCATCTGACGTACACACCCGAGCTGCATCAAACTCGTAAGTGATGCCATATCGTTTGATGGTTCCAAGAATGAGGTTAATCAATGAGTCTTCCCCTTTATATATAGTGCCTAATGGATTGAATATCCCGAATGTGTTCCGGCGACTTCGGGAGGAAACGAATAATCTGATGGCTGCCGAACGGCGCACCAATAATCTTAGCGGACGGTCGAAGGTCGCTTTGCTGATTGTACATACGGACCGTGTAAGTGAAGGTGACACTAACTTTGCAATTCAGCATTTGCAAATCTTCCGCGAAGAAGTGCCGGACTTGCGCTTCCTGTATCTAGCCGCTGGAGATCCGGGCCGATTCAATCGTTTCGTGCGTGACGAGCGGCGCGATGTGTTCCCGTTGCGTGAGCTAGAGTCTGGCTCGGTAGTGGATACGGTGCGCGTTCAGCTAAGCCCGGTCATACACCGGATACAGCAGGAACCGAGAAGAGTAGTGAATCCTCGCTGTGGCCAGGACTGGGTGCAAGAAAACTGGGGCTCCAACTCCATGAACCAGTTCGTGGAACCGCGCGGTGTGAACTTTTACCGGCTGCATCCGAACTACTTCTTCCGACAGGGTAACAACCGACGTCTGCGCATCCAGGGTCACGGTTTTGCAACGCTTACCGTATGTCACTCCCGCTGGGTAGAACGACCAAGGTGAGTTATGGTACGTGATGGTGCAGTAGCACGCATGAAGCTAATCGTTCCGATGTGTCCCACAGACAAAATTCGACCGAGAATCGTGACTCCATCCAGTGCCGCACGATCAACACCGATGCGTACGATATAGATATGTCAAATGCTTGTGATGGTCACTCAGTGATTCATACCTGTCCGCCGCTGTTCGTGTCCGTGGAAGGTCCGCTGAATCCTCCCGCCGTTATCCGTTGCTCCGAGCCGGAATGTCGCTTCCCGGACAATGCGCGATATGCTATCGTACTCGACAATATGGGTTGTTTCAGTGCTGCCAGCAGAACGGTCAGCTCAGTGCTGGTGGCGGCCATGGTTGCAATTGCACTAGTGTTTTTTAAGCAAACGTAAATGCTGATACATTAAGCCAATGTTTAGTTTATTGTAAAATTGTTTCGTTTCTAACATTTAAATTGCCTGGCTAGTATTAAGACACCATGTGTACCAACCGCGCTGTACAGTATGGTAGCATCCATTTCACGTCCATAGAGATACCAGTAAAATGAGTGACAACGCATAACGATTTAACGGTGACGTTCTGTAGACACCGATGACATACAGTAAAATAGTATTCATTCAATAAAGTTATAATTCTAATACGTCTACAGACATCATGTGTCGTTGTTTGTAGATGTCATCTGACGTTTTATCTTTGCTCATTAGTAAACTTGTAATGGAAATACAAAAATCGACAGCAATAAAACACACAAATGGAAATTGGCGATGCATCAATCTGGCGGTGATTTATCAGTTAAGAAGCAATGATGATTTTGAGAATTGACGGAAAAAAACAACTGAACGAAAGCTTTATCAAAAGATGATAAGATAGCCAGATAGTGTGGTATTGACAACACCATTCTCAAATTATGCTGTTGTTTGTCTGGTCCGATGATTACGTTGAATTTTGTTTTGAGTTTTGCATACCCAACAGAAGGATCATTAAATCTTATCATAACTCGTAGATGCCTTTACACCGACGAAAAGAAAGACACAACTATCAAATCACGATGGTGAATGTGATGAATTTAGGAAGCTTTACTGTTCATCAGAAGACACATAGCCAAACTATTTGGTAAACATAAATGGTACGTGAAGTAAGATTACTTGTTTTTTTTGTTTTGTTTTGTTTTTTGCACGATGATCAGAGATAATTGTTTAACTAGTACACGTTCCACGGGTAATCGGTCTCGTCATTACAGGCGTTCCGTGATGTAGTCCACGAACTCCGACACTCGAGTGTAAACTGACGGATAGTTATCAAACGCACAGCCATATCCCCACGAGACGATGCCAATGACCTGGTTCTGATAAACCAACGGTCCACCCGAATCACCCTGACACGCATCCTTACCCTTGTGACCGGCGCAGATGTGGAATGGTAGGATCGGGGCAAAGTTCTGATAGGCCATACCGCATCGACTGTTGCTTACGATAGGTAACATTACATGCTGCAGATGGTTAGTGGACGGTCCTTGGTACTGAAAGGTAGAATAGGCGAGATTAGTGTGAGTAGCAAAGAACGCTCAGCAGCTCAACCGACGATGTGTGTGGTACGTACGTAAAGAGCACCCCATCCGGCTATGGACACTCCAGTGCCATCGGGGATGGTGAAGGTACGTCCCGGTAAATTGATCGGTTGAACGGTGGCGCTCAGTTGCAGTGGACTGACTAGCTTCAGGACGGAAATATCCCACTCCAGCGTCCAGTCGTTGTAGTCCGGATGTGTGTGGATCTCGGACACGGTAATCAGCTGACCACCTTCGTTGCGGAGCGTTGATCCAGCGCGCACCTCAAAGTCGGACGGTACGAGTTCCGTGCTGGGATAGGAGAATGTGTTTATCAGGACATTAGAAAACGGACCCAGCACTGCTGAAGCGGGTATATCACATTGGGGTACAAACTAGTAGACACAGTGTGCCGCCGTTAGAATGGTGTTGGTGTTTAGGATGGCACCACCGCAGCTGTGCTTGTGAAGCCGACGGAGCGACACCAGGTAGGAATGGTTCTCGATCGACGTATCACTACCACCAACGATGCGAGCCTCGTTTCTTCTGGGCACTGGAAATAGAACGTACACAGGACACAAGTGGTCAGATCATATCGCCGTTTAGCCAATCGTCACTTGAATCATCATCTGCTACAACTCACCAGCCGCCAAGCAACTGGCCATTAGCAGACAGAACACCCCAGCGAGCCGTAACGTCATCTTTGCACAGGTAACACCAAACCACACACCAAACAGGCAACCGTAACGGTCCGTTCTTCGCACGGAAGATGAAGTGCGGCTTTTATACAGCGGCAGATCGATTGACGGGTCCGACTGATATAATGGGTCCCGGGGTCCCGATATACGACGGTTGATAAGCAAATGCAATAAGTGTTTATTCATGTAGACAGGAACGTGCCCTTTATCGGAAACTGTGAGCATCTTGAAGTAAGCGAACAATTGTACAGTCATCATGGTCAGTTATCAATTGGTGTAAAAGACACGACGGTAGGAAAATACAGATACAAACTGCTTTAGGTGTACTACAGCGGCAAGTAAGTCTGTGGCATGTTCTGAGCACCGGCACAAAAGGATAGTCGAATGAAAATCTTTTGTTGATTCAAGGGCACACCAGCGAAGCCAACGTTCTCAGATGTAGCTAGCGGTCGTTGTGCAGATGTTCCCTAGTGGTGTATAATAAATTGTCGATTTCAGCTTGTTTTGCCGTCTAGTAGCTAATGTTTAATGCTAGTCTCTCGAAAACCTTACCCTTCCTTTAAGGTTATTGATAGCTAAAGTAAAAACGCACGACGATCCATCCAATCCAGAACACTATCCAAGGTTTTGCAATGCAATGGAACGCTTGGTAACGGTCTGGTTAGTAGCAGTTCGGGTAGAAAAAGTTCAGCCGTTTGATGTCCTTATAGCTAAGGCCCACGCGCTGTCCGATCGTGACGCCCGACTGCTTGGGAATGATCGTTGCCTGTCCGTTGTACGTGAATGCCGTTGGTCCGTAGTGCATAACGCTGTCGTAGTCGTACGGAATACCAAAGTCTTCCACCGTGTTCGAGTTGTAACGGTCGAAGTTTGAAGCCCTGTCAGCCTGAATCGCACTCCAGTTGATCGTTACGTAGAAGTCGCGATCGGATGCACTCTGCATGTGCACGAAGCCAAGCGCATGAAGGAACTCGTGTATGATCGTACCACGGGACATGCAGCCGTAAGGTTCTAGGTTTACCGTTTGCATTCCGCCACGGTGACCTAAACTAGCCCAGCAACCGGTTCGTTCTCCCTGCAAGAATGTAGTATTTGGGTAAGCCACGTATGTACGAGTGGAATCGCCCTGCTTACCATCACTTTTACGTAATCAGTTTCCGTTGTTCGAGGCTTAAACCGCACACAGCTGACAAGCTCGATCTGCTGGATAGCAGACAAAATGCTGTTCTGCTGGCTGATTGCTAGAGAATATAATTTAGCGATCATAGCATTAAGTGTGAACTAATATTTGTGCACGGATGCTTACTGAAAGCGGTAGTATCGATCGTGTAAGGTACGATGTTGTTCGGCCACTTGTAAGACTCTCCAATGATTGCTGTGTAGCCGTACTTTACTGCTTTCTCCTGATCACTCGTGAGCTCGATATCTCCTTCGAAGTTTCCACCTCTTTCCTCCAACTCGCTTGCCATGTCCATACCTGGAAGGTTGTGGCAGCCTGTTATGTTAGCATGTTTGGTACGAACGCTTTCGTGTGGTGTCCAACTAACCTGACTCAGAGTTTCTTTTGACCGGTGATGCCAGTGATTGATGCAACACCGCCACCACGCAGAACATGGCCCAGAACAACTTCATCATGATAATTCACAGACTTGCTTCCAGAAACCAGAAACTCTTTTGCAACCGTTCCAGAACCGAACCTTACTGCGCTATGTCGGCAGGAGGACTTTTGAACAGAATGTTTTATGCTTCAAGTGAGGCTTGGACACGGCATGCGGTTTAAAAATCTGCGTAGAACACTTCGGTTTATGATAGCCGTAAGTGCCATCCACACCGGAAGGCGATCGTAAATCAGTACACTTAAAAGTGTCTGAAAATTTGGTCATGATAAGATAAGAGCTTTTTCTTACGTGTGGAAGAAGCTGCACGAACGGAAGTGAGCTTGGTTCGGCTGCAGCAGATGAGAAAAATTGTGATAGAATGTGTCCTGCAGCCACGGCAATGGGAATTTTATATTCGCTGTTGTTGGTGATAATGTTTATGACCTTAATACGCTGAAAAATTTGCTGATCATTGTGAGATGTGGTTGTGATAATGAAGATAATATTCGTTTGCAGAAGCTTCACTACGAGTAGTTTAATAAAAAAACATAATAACCTGGTTCCTTTTCAAGGGAAAAGTATCCATTTGTTGTTTTCAATTTCCTTTTTGTAATCCATTTGTCTTTCATAACTTTTTTTATTTTAAATGTATTTTTTGTATTTAAAAGTCTGAATGTTCTGTTATAATCATAGGGTTATTAATGTTATATTATGCAAAGGGCGTTTATTAACTTGTTTTCTGTTTCATGTGCTGTGGCCTACTACTGTATAGACAGTTGTGATTGCATATTTATTTTCAGTAAATAATCTTCAATACAGTTTTGATTGAATAAAAACACGTTTGCCTCTTATTGTGTGAAGTCTTTCTTACTTAGTAGCAGTCTGGGTATTGATGGTTGATTCGTTTAATATCTTTGGCACTGAGACCATTACGCTGCCCAATGATTGCATTCTGCTTTTTGGGAATGACCGTGGGCAGACCTTCTTTGGAAAACGTTAGCTTTCCGTAGTGCATGATACTTTCGTAGTCGTAGGGAATGCCAAAATCTGTGATCAAACTGGAATTGTAGAGAATGAAGTTATTTCTCGCACCGTCCTGAATTGCGTCGTAATTGATATCGACATAAAAATCCCGGTCGGAAGCAGATTGCGTATGCACAAATCCAAGCGTATGCAGCAATTCGTGAATAATAGTGCCAACGCCCGTGCAGCCGTTTGGTTGTAAGTCTATTTTTTGTTGGCCCCCATGATATCCTAGGGTTGAAGAGCAGCCAGACGTCGGAGTGCCCTGTGATTATGTGTGATCGGGAAGGAATTGTAGACGATCTCAGAACCAGAGTTTGGGAGAACCTTACCGAAATTAATGTAAATCCTGGCTGGATTGTACGGGGCACAAATCGGACACACGTCACCAGCTCGATCTGATCCATAGCGGCACGAATGTTACTCTGCTGAGCGGGAGCTGTTGAGATATTAAGTAGATATTGGAGTGTTTGTGTTGTGAATAAAGACTCTCGTCTGCAACTTACTGAAAACCTTTGTGTCAATCGTGTACAGCACGATACCGTTGGGCCACTTTTTAAAGTTGGTCAAAGCTGTATAACCGTTCTTCACTGCATTGGATTGTTCGGTTGAGAGTATCATATCGCCTTCGAAATGTCCACCAATTTCCTCCAAAACATTCTCGCCCTCTAAAGCTGGTGGCATGGTGAGATAGAACATATATTAACGGCACAAGTGAGCAGCTCAGCTGTTCTTACATATTGGGGAAGTCCTTTTGGATGGCCGGCCAACTGCCGTATCGGAAATCAGAATAGACACCGCACAGAACGACACTAACAGCACCTTCATAGTGGTGAAGTCGTTTTACTTTATCACATACAGAATGGTACTACACTGTAAGCTTCGACTGGACGACGGGTCCGATGTAAAATATTCATCCAGTGGATGGAGATGTCAAGTTCGTACGATCGTAAACTAGTGGCAGGGGTTAAAAGTGAGAACATTTGATGATGATAAGATAAGGCTAGACATTTGGCATGAATGGTATCTTAGTTGATGCTATCAGTTGTACCAAAGATGATGAGGCATACACTTAAGGAAGCGGTAACGCATTAGCCAACATGAAAAGAAGATACACTTTTATTTTCCGTACCGGGAAATGTACGTCTTGTGGTGAATTGCAGGACTGGTTTGATAACAAACGGCCAATCACAAAGTAACCATTTGCATAAAATGCATAAAACAAGTGCATGATAAATAATTTATCCCTCGACCGACTTGTCTGAAGCGTGTTGTATGATCTCAAAATTCGAGGAAAAATGCAACTGACTGTAGGTCTATGGAGAAAGATTACGCTGCAATTCATACGGAGTTTCTCAGAAAAGAACCGGAAATGAGTAGCAGACAGGTGTGGAAAGATGTTAAAGCTTTTCAGCATCCGTATGAGATGCTATCTCCGTCACTACTTTCCGGAACACGCACTGCGCGATACTTCTTATCGCTAGTGCAAATATTTAAGCACGAAGATATTTTGGATGTTTATATACCAAGCTAAAAGATATCACCCGTTGTGAGATCATTAGATGCTCCTTGAAGATCTAAAAGATCACCACTAGGCTGCTCAATCATTTAGTACCGGAGAAGCGTTGGAAGGCATCCTAGCAGTTGCAGAGACACGGCTGATCGATAAAAATGCTCAGAAAAAGAAAGCAGGTTTGTTGATGGACAGTTTGCACTTGATCATTCGGATCCAGCAGAGTGCGCTTAACCGGATGTGTTTAATTGCCCACGGAACAGGTTGTGCGCCCGGTTGTACTAGCGTTCGTCCTAGTGCTGCTGGTTGACGGTAGTTTCGCCAAACGTTACGAAGAGCTCGGCAAACGTCATCAGGGTGATATAGTGCTGACCGACATACAATCTGATGCGGCAGCCGGTGGTGGAACGCAGATTGTGCAGGATTCGTTCCGTTGGCTACGAGGAAACGTTCCGTTCGAAATTTCACCGGCATTTAGTGAGTACTTGTGCAGCTGAAACAGACATTTCGCAGCGGGCGTTGTTTCAACTTTGACCGTCCCTAATTAGCTCAACCCCAGAAGGACCAGATCATTTACGCGATGAGTAGAATCTCCGCTTACAGCTGTGTGCGATTTGTGCCTCGCAGTCCGCTGGACAGACAGTATCTGAACATTACCGCCAATCCCACCGGGTGTTGGGCATCACTCGGCATGAACTTGCGATCTAATGAGCTTAATCTGCAACCGGAAGGATGTTTGCAGACGGGTGTCATCATGCACCAGCTGCTGCATGTACTCGGCTTAACCCATCCCCAAACCCGTCCGGATCGTGACTTTTACGTACTGGTGCAGGAGGATGCCGTTGAATCATCGCTGAAGAACAATTTGGCCAAATATCAACAGGGTGTAATAGAGGATTTCGGCATACCGTACGATTACGAGAGTCTTCTCCACTGCCAGTCCGATGCGTTCGGTTCCGCGACATCGACGCGTGCCACCGTTGTGCCATTGGTAAGGAATAGAAATAAGATTCGCGGACGGTGACATCATTGGCTATAACACAACACCCATTTAATTTCAGGTCAATGTCGATATTGGCCAACGGAACGAATTGAGCCTGAAGGATGTGCGCAAGCTAAACAAAATGTACGACTACGAGTATTGTGGATTCTGCTATCGTGGAAATTGTAACGTGAATTGAACGAGCTTAGATCCACCATTATCTAGTTAAACATTGCGAGGGTCAGGAGGTTAAAGTGTTAATATTTTATTCGTTATTCTTTTATTGCAAACTACCACGGTATTGTAAATAGCCACAAGATCAGGATGGAAAGTTTGATCTAAAATAAACACATAATGCTGAACTGTTTTTTGATAATGCGCATACCAAAAATATGACTAAACGCGTGCATACCTTTAGGCGCTAGCGGTTCGTGGACAAAAACGGTGCAGGAAATTGGTCATCCATACAAAACCGAGTAAATAACGTGACCAATGTCACCATCGATAGCAGCAAAGTCAGGTGAGGAGATTCAGTTGTTTATTGTCACATCTATTAAATTAATTAGTACCACCGAGTAAAATGTTGGCTCCATCCATCGATTTAGGGCAACCATTCGGCGGCATTGATCAGTCGTTCGGAACGGTTGGATGTTTCCTCCACAGTGGCTTCCACCTCATCGCTATCTCCATCGCGATACTTGTTGTAGATCTGTGCGGTAAAGGTGCCCATCATGTCGTTAGTGCATGCAAATAGCGTGTGTGAATGTGAAGAAAAGAAGAATGCATTAGTAAAACTTTCTTCGCCTAATTTATTCGAAGCCGAACATCCTCGGAATAGGGAAAGAATGTGCGAACAAGTACGAAATGGAGTTGAAGGTTTAATTACTATCGGTACCAAACGAGGCTCCTGATTTGCCGCCTTACATCCCACCCTTCCATTTCGTTTCGCTCGCGTCTATCGGTCTGTCCGCATTTCGGGTCAAAATAAATGAACCTTTTTGCCGGCGTTCACTGCTGCCTCGAACCCGTCACCGATCGCTTCGCCCGCCTTCCGGAACGCGTTGGCAATGTTGCGCGTCGAGAAGGTGTCCGGATCGATGTGGATGTTCCAGCCGGCTTCACCTTCCTTCGGACAGCCGGTCTGGTTGACGATGCTCAGATCGAACGGATCCACTGAATACGAGCTTAGCCGGGAGCGAATCTGGAAGGAAGAGAGACAGAGAGAGAGATAGACAGATCGATGGAAAAGCAGAGAAAGCAAGCAAAGCAAAAGTATTAAACGGATAAGTGCACACTGTAGTACTTCCGGCATGTTCGGCCAGAATGGTGTTACGGACCAGTCTGCCGGCGAGTTGCTGATTTTTTTCAATCCCCATCCCAAGAAGCGTCAAGGCCCATTAAAACGAGCGGGTGCGATGAGGAGGTTGCTGAGGACACCACCACGAATGCCCCATCAAGGGCACGTGTTGACGGTGCCTCATTTCAATTTTAATTAATAGCAATCACGCGATTGGCTTGATGCATTGTTGTTGGTGCCGTTGCCAACATCGGTGCCATGTATGGCGAATCACGGATGATCTACGCAGTTTTGGGATTGTGTCGAAGCACTAAGAGGAGTCGTTAGAGAGTAATGATTAATTTGCATACCATCCCCATACTCATACCAAACCCAGTACGAGTTTCATATTTATCCGGCTATCTCATGTTTATGGATTGTTTTTAATTTTTCCAAGTTCCAAGCTAAAGTCCTACATGCAGGAAAACGTTCATAAAGGAGTGTCCAATTAATACTAGAATACTATAAAGAAGGAGTGTAGCAAGCAGGATCTTGCCCAAAGTGAACATTCGCCATTGATAGAAGCGGCAAAGTCGCGTTTTAATGCTTGATGTGTAAGGATAAACATGAACATGGTTGCTGATTTTTAATGAGACCATTTTCCCTGATCCGCCATCATCCACGCTGGGAAGGATAAGCTGTGCCGTGAATAATGCGGACGCTGGGAGGTTCCTCTGTGTTTATTTTTTGTTTTGTTTTGGGCAAGTGGCGTACCCAACTCTCCCACTCGCCGTTCATACATATTATTCATCGAGATGAGATGCCAACGATTCGGGTGCTCATGAATATCACGTTGACCAATGTTGACTCTGGACCTTCCCGTTCGGGGTGATCTGAAAGCAATTTTAGTGCATGATTTATTGCCACTCTGCCAGCTGCCACAACACAGACACACCCGGGCACAGTGTGGTTCATTCGGTGCTTTTGTTGGCGCGTCCGTGCTTTTGGTGTGATGTGCCGCGACGAGACGAGCACGGACGACGCGAACGGCCAGGAGTTGAAGAAATTTCCCGGAAGCCCCCATGATGGCGCAGCGTGTGATTTATTCAACCAAGCATGGCGGGTAAGAAGATTAGAGAATGGTTCACACATCGTTGTTATCAGATTTAACGCACGTAGCGTGGCCGGCTTGTGTTGCGATTCGGGTGCAGATTTTGCAGAGATTGTGGTTCGTCGTGCAGGGCAACGTTCCAGCACGGCTTGTGGCAGGTGTTACTGTTGCACTGAACTATGCTCGGATAAGCTCTTGCTTCAAGTAGATCAAAACCGTGTGCAACAGGTATGCACGGTGGGTGTAGGTATTCGATGGAAAAAGGGTTTTCAAACAGGTTAGTTAACATAACCGTTGACGGGGTGTAACTAGTTGGATGTACTTAAACGATGTTTGGGTTTGGGTCGAGCAATCTGATCCAGGAAGCAGCAAATAGGATTGAGAGGAAAAGCATACATTTTTAGCGTATTAGCACATACGAATAACTGTTTAGACACGTAGCGTAGGAAAACATTTCTGTGCATCACGTTGTTACAAAGCTTAAACAATCGCATCCTTACCAAACACTTAATTTATTGTGTTGTGGTTAATTGTTCACTGCCCGGAACATAAGCCGTCTCCATCAAAGGGACACATTGCACGTGTAATTTTATAACCAACAGCAACAGGTTAGTCAGGTCAAACGTGACACCCCAAAAACTCATCTTCATGTTCACACCTTGGCATTGGTTCGCACCAGAAGACCGAAGACAAAGGACCTAATAAAGTGTCTATTAACACTGCGCGTCAGCGGTATGGCAACATAAAAAAAATGTTTAAGGAAGAAGTACATACGGGAAAGATGGCCACAATTCACACCATTTTCTCGGAAGTGTGCGATACCGGGAAGCACACAAAAAGGATGTTTGCTCAAATTGAAAAACCCAACTGTACCATTTTGGGACGTCGAAAAGCGTGACGATGTGTCGTGGGACCGTGTAACATTATCGCCCCGAAAGGCAAGAGGAATGGAAATGGAATGGATAAAGCAGGGGAAAAAAACACACACACACACACAAACAGGAATGGAGGAACCCAGTGTAACAGTTGTAATTAGCACTAGTTGCGAGTGGTAGCATCCTGTTCCGTACGAGTGCAACTCGTCAACCGTGCGTAACAAGTATACCGAGGCGCAGCGAAAAACTAGTCAACAGTCATTCCATATTCCCTTTGGTGAGGCTCATCTGTCCATGTTGCCCTTGTTAGGGCACCGTACACTCGAGTGAGTAAGGGCAGGAAGAAAAACACTGCACTGAGCTTACTTCCATTTTACACTC
The DNA here is from genome assembly GCA_018908115.1 of Anopheles rivulorum. Taxonomy (NCBI): domain Eukaryota; kingdom Metazoa; phylum Arthropoda; class Insecta; order Diptera; family Culicidae; genus Anopheles; species Anopheles rivulorum. Next base: position 327,702 of record STHB01000011.1, read on the forward strand.
ATGCATGTTTCATTTGAGTGGTGCGAACAGTCGTCACGCCAGGGCAAGGCAGAGCACGCGGGTTACGCAACTGACACGTGGTTAGGAAAATGGCGCAAATTGAGGACATGCAAGTAGGCGTGGAAATGATATAGTCACCCCGTTAATGGGTGGTTGAGGGAAGTGGTCAGCAAGGGAGATGCTGGGGGTGATAAGGCGCACTTGTCTTCCGGGTTTTGCTTAATATGAAAATGAACCTTTTTATCCGTCCATTTGTGAAGCGGTGACCATTAAATATACTCGTGGGACGTGTGTGTGTGTGTTTGTGAAAAGTAGGAAACATATTTCGTTTTTGGATTTCCCAAAACGCAATTCTCCTTTTTCGCGCATTTATTTCCCGGGTAGTGACTACTAGCAGGTGAGCATGTTCCGGTTTTGCAATGACAAAGCTCCATGGTCACACGAGTGTTTAAACAGCACCAGTCGCACAATACCTTCCAAAAGGTCAGAGTAGTAAAGTTTCGGATTCCGGTTACGGGTCGTTGACCAATTTGGGAATCATACCCTTAAATCCCTTGCCAGCCCGATATCATTTGCTGTCGGTTGGTCCGAACCCGTATGAAGGTATTGCTCTGCTGCAGTAAGGAGTTTTCCCGGAGTTTACCGAATGCTTCCCATCCTTCGGGTTAGATTTCAAACGTGTTGGTGTATGTTGGGAGGTGCGTTGTTCACCATTGCACGGTCACAGCTGGCCATTCGTAGAAAAACGTAACGTTCCAGGTGTCGAATGATGCTGAGAATGTACGGTGACTCGGGAAAATCGGACCACTTTCCATCAGTAACGAGAGTGACAACTAACAAGCCCGAATGGAGCGGATTATAACAAGGACAGAATTTGTCGTCTAGCTCAAGTTGTACCATTAGTTGTGGGTAAAACTAAACGTTACCGTTTACATTTTTCATTAGCAGCCGCACAGTGGGAATTTGGTGTGGGTCTGTCTGAAGCGTAGCGTTAGTTAGAAAGGTTTAAATTATTGTGAATGATTACGAATTAGCGTCATGAACCGTTTGAGTGAATGCCCTTGGACACATTAAGAAGGAGGCAAAACATCTCTTTTCAAAGTTAATATTTAGTAGTGTTGTTTCCCCGCAGATGGCGCAATCCTATAGAAGTGTTACTAATAAATTTCTTTTTTAACCTGAATATAGTTTAAACCGACATGAGTTTTTGGACTCTGGGAAATCCATTTCCAATTATCTAAGGAACTCAAAATATTTTAGAATGGAAAAGGTTTAATCTTTCGTCTTAGGTAAGGCTAAACTAATATTCCGGCCACTTTATACGCTTTTGTGCACACTGTGGTGTGCCAAAACGAGAAGTAAGGTGCATACTCGCTTTACGTTTTTCCCTTCTTACCTTGTCGACGTAGATTTTATCCAAATCGCGTGTACGGGATAGCAGAGTCGCACTCTGCCGATGGCCAAATGGAATCTTCTGACACGAAAACACCCCAGCGTACGTTTCGTAGTCGGTCATGAAAACGACAAACTTTGCGGAACCGGCCACGCCTGAAAAGAAAAACAACGGTAAAAAGAATGAAGAGTGAAACAAACATGAACATTTGTCGAGCTTTTCGGAACGGAAGTTGATTAGATGACGTCATTGGGAGCTTTCGGGGGTTTTGTGCCATGTTATGACACAGCTGTGGACACTCACTGAGCGGAAACCGAACGGTCATCCGTGCTGGAACGTCACGGTCAGTAACGGTCAGCTTGCCAGTGTAGGAGTACTCGTGCTTGATAGGTGCGATCGAGAGTGGAGCCTTTTGGGAGATCTGCTCGATAAAGTACTCGTCCGGAGTGTCCACATTTTTGGTGATGTTGTAGATTACGCAGGTCGATGCGGTGCCAGTCTTCTGTATAACGTACCAGATGCCAAGGAACTGTGAAATGGAAAAGATAGTGGATACTTATTACAAAACATTCGTCTGAGATTACAGAAATACGGTGTTTGCCGAACAGTATCGCGTTCGATGCGGAAAAATGGATTCCAAAATTTGCAATGCGAGTAATTTCATTTGCACAGTCGCTCACTGTACCGTGTTTAATGGAGTGCTGTTTGATCCTGCTGACACTTGACACCTTAGCCACTTGGCGACGTAGCGAAGTAACGTCACTAATTACAGCATAGTGTCTGTCAAACTCTACCACCGAGGACTATCCGGACTCTGTCATCCCAAATGTCCCAACGACGTGGGGTCTCGATTTACGTCTAGAAGTTTAATCATTAATTTTAAAATGCTACCTATTACGCTCTCTAGTAGCGTAATGCCGTAGACAACAGACAAGTAGGAAACAAAGACATCGATCACGCGGTTGCGAAGGTACTTAAAAGTTGTTCGTTTTACGTGTGTTTCGCAGCGTACCGAGTCCATAAGAAACACTTTGATATTATTAGCAACGGCACACAAGCCCGCTGACCGACAAGCGTACTACTGGCCGGAGCATCGGGAAAGCCGAGGTCAGAAAAGGTTGAGCTTGCTTGCAGTATCGGATATGTAAGGCTTTGCGTTTCTTACAAGTTCATGGTCTTTTGGAGGAAGCTTCTCACCACAGCAAACTGACTTGCTGGTGTGTGTGTGGAAAGTTTAGACAGCGGTACGGCACGAACATAGGCAACGCCTGCACGCAGTGAAGCCTGTCGAACCAACACCAACGGTTAGGACAACAAACTTTGGTTTCGATCTTCACACGGCTTGGGAGGTTAGATTTCATGGTCTCGGTCGTTCGTCGCTGGGTCGATGTGCTTCCGTGACGGACAAGGGATTGACAGGTCAGGGCGATCGGATGTTGTTTCCGAGCCGGTAGCACCATAACTTTTGATTGGCTTATTAAAGTTTACATGCGCTTGGTTTACCCAGGCGGTCGTGTTGCGTCGATTCCTTCCACAGGAAGGAACTGCTGCCAGCATTACCGTACAGATAATTTCTTCACAACTTGACAACAATTATGAAGAACTTTCGCAATGTCTTTCTATTTCTTTCAGAGGAACAAATATATCTTACGGTAGAGAATGAAATAATTATCACATGTTCATAAATTCTACGCAAGCCGACTGTGTGTGTGGAATTCGAAGAATTTCCTTCACATTTCCAAGTCTCATTAAAAGTCAGTAAAATCGAGACAAAAAACAAACACACACACACACACACACGCAAAACCCTTCCTCGTGATGAATTGAAACATTATTTCAACCGTCTACCACCTCCTTGGTACCCAGTGCTGGCGACAAGGTACGTTCTTCAACTTGTAATAACCATTTGCGTCTCCGTTTGTGCTGCACACGCATGTGGAGGATTCTCATTATATGGAAACCGTCGTCTCGTTGATTGCGTCCGCTTCCACAAGGAACAGCGGACCCAAAGCGGCGTGTGGGAAAAATTTCAAAAATGAAAATTTATCTTTCCACTTTCTCAACAAAGCACTAGAAAAGCTGTGCCATCCAGTAGCTTCAAACTTGGGCAAGCTTTCTCACTCTGTTCGCCCTCGCAAACGTCACCATCATCATCCATCGTTGTGCCACTAAAAGCAAGACAACCCTTGGCACCAGCCCCGTCCACACGGGAACGAGTGTTGAGAAGTTTTGGTGCAATTGTCATTTACGCCATCTGGGCGCACTAACGCTTCCGCTGTTCGGTGTCACTTTTACTCGTTAGCGCGTGTGCGTGCGTGTTTGTTGTGGCGTTACTAAGGGTGGGTGTACGATAAATTATCCCCCACGTCAAGATGGAAAGGTGTTCTGTTTCACGTTTTCCCATACGGTTCGGAGGTTAGTTTTTTGCTAGCAAAAGAAGTGGTTGTATGACGTTAAGGATACGCTCTTTGCCACGTGCCCGGACGGTGTAATTAGAAGTAATAGGAGCTGGGTACAACCTCTACAGAAAACCTGACCTACCGTGGGGCAGACGTGTAGTGTCGCAAGAAGCCAGCAGAACATTTGAAAGTTATAATACGGCTGCCGAGTTATGTCGTATGGGGGTTTAGTGCTCAGCCAGAAGTATAACCATAAACTATAATGTTATTTTTTTTTGTTTTTCTGTACGACACGAGTTTTGGGGTCTCCACTCCACGAGCTGCATGCGTCACGTGACGGTGCCAGTGGATGAAACATATTGCTTCTACGTTCAGGCAGCACCAAATGCAGACATATTTCGTAGCAAAAACGGAAACGGGAACCAGCTAGAAAGAGGGACGACGAAACATAACCTAATTCTCGTGGAGAAAATTGAATCAATCGTACCGAAACCACTGTGAGGTCGAAATGTTGGTTTTTTTTTACCGCCTTTCGTTTGTTTGCTCAGCAAACGGGTTTGTTTATGCACCGGAAGAGAGACTGTAGCCCAGAGCATCAGAACCATTTTCTAGGATAGAATGTGAATGTAAAGGGGCGCAAAAGCCGGCAAGCTTACCAGCAAAGTCAGAAGCGAGAAGATGCAATCCTTCCGCTCGCCACAAGTCCACAATCTCGCCGGACCTTATCGGGTCGGTCTATTTTTCCCTCACGGAAAAGAATCCCGTCCCATCAATCAATGTCAGCGACAGGGGCAACCGTAGTAACAATCCGTTCGGTCAGTCGCCCGGCAGGAACAAACTGTTGCCCGAGATGTGTTGTCCGACCCGGGCAATCGCTTTCTCCGTCGCTGCTCAAGACAAAACGGTGAGGGATTCTGGAGGATTCTGATTTTTTCTTCCCCACACGCCGGTGTTTTTCTTTTGTCAGAGAATGAAAGCATACTTTCGAGTGGCTGAAAGCTTTCGTTGTTCGTTTTGGGTGAAATGTACAGCTGCGTAGTGTCGAAACGGGAATGTGCTATCCTGATGGGATTTCAGGGAATGGTAATAATGGACAAGCGTATGTCCATTCTTGTTGAACCGGTGTATATTACCCAGCATTCGAATGCTTCTTCCAGAGCAATTAGGGAAACGTGCGTTTGACGTAGGATTGGACGTTCGATGAGTGAATAAAAAAGCTCGCATAGCTAGCCTTTGTTGCATGGTAGCATGCATTATATATTTGAAGGCAGTTATTGTGAAGATACGCAAGGAAGCAATTAGAATATGTACGAGGCAGTGTTGTTGTGATGAAAAAATAATCCATTAGTCCTTTCCAAAATCAGGAATCCCTCAACACGGCCTCCCTTCTCGGTAGTACATTTTAATAGAATGTTTGTACTCTGGGGAAATTTTCTAATTTAAGGGAAAGCCACTTTGTTATCACTTAAAGCTTCTTAGTAACAATTACTCTCAATTATCGCTTGCTCTTTGAAGAAATATAAATAGAAATCACTTATTCAAAACCGGACACTTTCTTACGCACATTGCATGATAACGCGAGGGTTTACTCTAACGACGCAAATAATTCCCAGATGATATGGTTAGTCGATTAAAAACGTCTCTCTATCGAGGCGTGATGTTGTGTGTAAACGATCGCTCAAATCAGTGGTCGGCAAACTAATGTCAATAAAAAGCTATCATATATAGGCTAAGATTATTTTTCATCATGTCACAATCATTTCATCTGCCACGATCATAGCAAAACAAAATTAATATAATTTGAAAGAAAACGTTCTCCCATTGTCCATGTTCAGAAACCGAAAAGTCATGTATATCTTGCCACGCTTTGCCGAGCCCTGGTGTGAACGAAGATCGTGTTCACCTCGCACTGAGAACAAATGACCTCTCTCTCTATGTTTCTCTTCACAACGCATGTAAGTGTGCGAAAAGGTTATCAACATGGGTTTGCTATTAGTTTTCTTCCCTACTTAAAGCACAGAACCGTAGCATTGTAGCATGGAGTAGCTATTAAAAGCGAACAATTACACAGCAAAACACTGATCGGACGTATGAATTTACCTGCTTCATGCTGAAACCACTCATCGGCTCAACCGTCGGGCAGTCACCGGTTTTGTAGGTATGACCCTGCACAATACCGACCAGACAGGCTACGGCGATGACTGACAGCGTCATCGCCAATGCGCACGAAACTTTGGCCATCGTTCGGTGGACACAAGATTGCACTGTTTAATCACAGACGGGCACTAAAAAAATAGTTCACTTTCACTCTACGTTCGGTCGTTTCGGCACGATCTAGTTTGTCCTTTTGCTGGAGAAACCGTTCTTATACACCTTCTTCACAGGGCAAGCGCTCTAGTGCAACTGTATCTGTTGGAAGACAGCCGACTTGCTCTTGTAGCTCTGAACGTTTCTCATCAACCTTCACTGCTATTACGCACACAATCGTCCGTGATTGCTCAAAACCGACGATTATTCAATTGATCTGTTAGTGGCGTCTACGCTTTCGCTCTATAGCGCTTTCCCGTTTCTTCCCGACGAGATGATTGCTGATCCGAGCAGCATCCAAGCAGGTTGTTTCGACGATCGTGCAAGTTCGGGCAGCGTGGCGCGTATGCTTATCAGCACCTAGACGCTCGCGGTCTGCTTCAAGACTGTGAATGAGTTGGTGATCGGTGTGATGTGCTTTCCTTGTCTGTTCCATCGCGTGGTGTTTGCTGAACCGCGAAACCTTTTTCCCCGTAAGTGGTCAGGTCAGGTGATGGTTGTGGTGCGTTGGTTTCGTGGTTTGTTTTTGTTTTATGCTTATGTCTTCTGTTCCACGGGTAAATCCGATGACTCATCCGGCCCGTGTGTGGCTTCCCTACACTAGAGTGGTCGGTGATGATGATTGTGTTCGCTTTTGTGTTTGCAGCAGTTTCTTGCCAAGGCAGAACGTGTCGAAAACAAAGGAGAACAGTAATGCATTGTGAGAAATCGGTCTCTAAAGATAAAGTGTAGTATCGTAAAGCATTAAATTCCATTTTCTTATTTCTCGCTTGTTCGTAATGAGCATCAAACCACACAGCGGCCGTTGTAGCGTCATCATACATAAGGAATCGTACAGCAAATAGCTGCAACCCTGCAAGCTTATTGGATTAGAATGTCTTCCATTGTGCAGGAAGACGATGGAAGTCTGGAGCTCTCGTTAAAAAAGTCTCAACTCGTAATGAGGGACAAGGATCACAAGAAGGTGCACGGATTCGAGCAGATTAAACAGTTTATAATCCTTCCGCTAATGACCTTTAGCTCTTGGGAGAAGGCACAGGAACGCATCATTCTGCTTTGCCTTCCCCATCTCGTCGGTGATGAAGCAACTCCCGGTGGTTTGGTGGTTTCAGATTAAAACGGATGAGCAATGTTGACTGACTGCGGTTGATTGCTTTCGGGACGCGTTTGGGGCGCAGTGGCACTCGGGTTGGTGACATTGCCAGCGGGCGGAAATTGCCGTTTTGTTTAAATGAAGCTAATCAGCGATGGGAAGCGAGCATTGAAATCTGACAGAGCTGACATTAGTCGGCATTGAAGGCGAAAGGCGCAAAGAAAGCGATAAGCTAAGCGGACCCGCACATATTGTGAATGTTGCTTTGTGTAGCATAAATCTGTTGTGAATAATTGGTGAAGGTTGGTAGGGAGGATGTTTATACATCTCCATTTGCTTGACAGCCATTGGAAGCTTTGCCTTGGAGATTAATCTGCTTTGCTGATTTTCTGTTCCCTGCCATCAATACTATTACTGCATTATTGCATCAAATATGCATATTGACTTTCTGTTCAGGTTCGCCCGTTGCCAAATTGATTGTGCTTCTAGCACCTCGCACATCGGGCGATAAACATTGGAGAAACTATTTTCACTTTTGCCATCCAGCCGGCAAACATACGGGCGCTTATTTGCAAATGCAGCTACAAAACTGCATCGCTGTCCGGGGGCACAGAACACTCGACTCATGTTTCATTTTTCAACCTTTTCTGTAACTCACCAAACAACCGCTTTACTACCATCTCCCAGCGGTATCACCGACCCGTGTCCCACCACCGGTCCCACCCGGTGATAAGTGGCGTGTAAACAAACAGGCGGAAACCCAACACATGGGTGGAATGGTGCGGAGTGGCAGGCAAATAGTAAATTAGATTTGCTGCAACCATTTTCCGTACACTTTCCGACTGCTTTCCGGATTCCGGACCGTTCGTGGTGATGGCCGTGACTCACGCGATCCGGCACACGGGCACAGGCTACACCCTGCGCACCACACTAGCAATGGTCGTGCTTTACGATTTGGTGCAGCAAACTCGAACGCGGGTGCGGGTCGCGAGTACAATTGGATGATCTGTGGCGTATGTCGTTTGTTTTCGTTTTCCTCTCGGCTGACTGTGGTTCCCGATTTGGGGTTTGTTGTTTGATGGTCGCTGTTTAGGATGTTGAAATTTGTCTGTAATCAGGATTAGGGATGGTGCAATAAGAGTACCTTTCGCAATTTTGTGCCGATTGAGGCTTTAGTGGAGGATATTTGGAGGAAGATTGGATGTAAAAAAACTCTTTCGAATTTCATTATTAATTTATTTTGCTTGCCAATTAGATTTTGGTGAAGCATAAACGCCCGAAGGTATGCAATGTGTGAATGTTTATTTCCTACCACCATCAGTAAAAGTAAATTAGGGAAATTATTTCAAGCGTTTTATTAACTTTTAATCAGTCACTTACAATAATTACAGCTTACAATAAATGGAAATAAGCGCTCGATTACGTTGCCTTGGAACGTTTACAAACACATGCGAACAACCGGCTGTTGGTTGGTGGGCGGTCGTATCTGATAAGCAATCAAGGTCGTGAAATCGCTTACCTTGTCATGATTTATGCAGCATGACCATTGTAAACTAGAAATAGTTGCGACGAGATAAAAATAATGCTGACTTGTGGAGAAACTATTTATATTTATACGAAGGTTTAAAGCAGTGCTATTTTCTAAGAACAATACCGACAGCACAATAATTTCGTTTGATACTGCAAAGTTGCGCTTTTGTTGTCTTCATCGATATGAATATCTTTTACAAAATGCCGCTTGTTTTGGCTTTCATGTTGGTTCATCCGTAAAATTGATTGTAGAATTCAATATAACCAGAGGCCCTGTCGTGGGTGAAACATTTCCCCGAAGAGCCGTCCCGTGTTCGGCGTCGAACAACAGCAGATTAGATATTGAAATGTAAATCCTATCATTCACCAAACTGAAACGTAGCTGAATGGTGATTGGTGATTGGATTTGACACCTTGTCGATGGATCCATTTTCTGGTGCGTTGAAATATCTAAAAGAAGCACACAATAAAAAATGGATGCGTATCCGATGACAAGATGGTCCCGCTGAGAGCTTTCTACTAATACAACATACCAGAGTGTTCCACGGACAGGGGGACGAACCGATGCGTCACTTGTGTTCTGGGGGGGAGGGAGGTATTGTTTGCTTGTTTTGTCTGCTTCTTCACCGAACTCTGTTGGCGAAATGGACTGTACCTTTCTGGGGTACAAATGTTTTGCTTGTGTTACTTGCACGAACGGCAGTAAGAGGAAGCATAAGCTAGAGTACTTTACCATTTGAACATGATCCTAGATTGGATTTTGGTGTGCCGCGAGTGAAAGATTGCTGTTTTCGGAGAAATATTCAGATTCACGAAGCAGCTCATCATACCGCACAGCGCTGCTAGTACGGCATTGTACGCTAAACATAAGCAAAACATGAAAACTGCTCGTCGTTAGTTATTCACCGGCAAGGTATGACGTTGAGGCTTGCTACACACGGTCTCGCGTACAAGGACTGGTCGAGGTTAATGGTGAGGAAAGCCCATTTTTCAAAGCCAATTCCAATTTGTAGTGCATTACGGGTGTACGAAAGCGCAGGATCATTAATCATGGCAGTTAATTATGGTGCGATCGTGCGCGTATGCGGCCGAGATTTCGTGCAGGAATATGTGAAACCCGGGCACAAAGCGTGTTGAACATGGCAGGAGAACAGGTTCACACCCAACATGTGAATTGTTAAGACAAACTTTAGCAGCGTAGCACTTTTTCTGTCGCCTTTTTAATGAGCCCATTAGTGCCCTTCGAAAGATGTTAGTATCTTTAGGGCAAAGTTAAGCAAGAAGATAAATTGGCTCTAGAAGTAGAATGCTTTGTGCTTGTGGAGTAAGATTAGCGAATGTATTTAACTCTCCCGTTGTGAGTTAATGCAAGAAATGCAGCAAACTTTTAACTTTATGAAACTGCAAAGAGATTTACTAGAATACAGAATACAATCAGGATAAAATCTATCAAACGAGCATCGTAGAATGTTTAAATTTTTAGGCCTTACTTACCTATTCATAACTTGAAGAATGGTCTATTTTTAATCTCATTAAAAAGAATAATGCATTAATTTGGAGGTTTCGTTAAACATTCTGTTTGTATTCAATGGATCGCTTACAATAAAATATAAAAAAAGTCTACAAATCGAACAGTCTGCTTAAGAAAAGAACTCTCGTCGTGCCGTTGTCTGGCCGGTTGGTTTATATGATTTGGGTAAAGCTATTTAGATCTTTCTATACTTAAAACATAACGACTGTCGCAAGATTCATTTGTTTAACTTGACGGCTCTCCAAGATTTTCCACTACGTAGCGGGGCTGCAGAGTACTTAGAACCGGTCCAAGCGTACTATCAAGGTATGCCTTGAACGAGGTACATTTTTGTCTGTAAGGTGTAAGGTGAAAGAACCAAAAAGGTATTAAAAATAGCATCCAAAGTTTGTTACCACGGGTGAAGGTAAAACTTGCCGTGTGTTTAGATCGAACGAACTGCCCCATAGAATGATGCCATCAGATCCGGTACTTTTCATAGCTGCCAGTGCATTGATCCAATCGCTCTACAATAGAAATAGAAAACAGAAATGTATAAGATACAATGAAAGGAAAAAAAATTATAATAATTATATAAAATAAGTTTGAAAACTTATTTTAGCACTTATTTTTTAGGCAATGAAATTGACAATTCTGTTTCCGAAAGTTAATTACCATGACGCATTTAGATGCACATAAATAACAAACAAGCTTACCGTAAAAAAAACACACCGGTAATGGTAATTAACAAGACAATATACGAAAACACCAACACAAATCTAAAGGGATTTCGGTCCCCATTGAATTGTGATCCAATTTGGGCGTTTGCAAACCGGTTGGTTAATTCGTTTGACAGTTTCGTGACTTTCTTTCTTGTGTCTTTATGTTCAACAATTGGCTGTATAAAAAATAGGGAGTTTTTTTGTCTCCCACGAGAAAGGTTGTGCAAGATATTATCCGTGCGCAGGTACTCGGAGAAGTGCAATTAGAAATTTGCATTTTCCCACAGGAGCTTAACACCGACCAGCTATGACACAAAACAAGGTTTGGCACAAGAAAAAAGAGATTTGAAGAACTCTGTAGGTTTCTTCTTGGAAATATTAAAGTTTTTCAAAATGGCGAAACTATGAAAGTGTTTTTTCCCCAGGAATTCGTTTGCTTTCCACTAAATGTGCCATTGTGTTGCGTCGTTTTACCGAACCTTAAGAAAATATTTCACAAATTTCAGCAAAGGCGTCCGAAATTTGGCATAAATTTTCCCAATTTCTAACAAGAAAAAAGCAAACGAATGGAACTAACTTTTTCCGAAACTTTAGACATTTGCCGACGCATCAGTGGCAGACCGGGACTAGTCTGCACTCAATTTCATCAATCTCCCAAAGGCAAAGTGCGATGCGATGATGATCACCAAAAAGGAAAACAAAAAACGAAAAAATCACATCTTTCAAATGCGAAAAAATCGGAAAATTCCGCCTACACACAGCGCAGGAAAATTAGAGCTCAATTCTTTGGTGAGGCAAAATTTTTCACAAAAAAGGGAAAGAAAGCTGCCAGAGCAGAGCAAAAGGAGTAAGTCAAGTGTGTATCATGCGGACAGTGACGGAACCACCGCTCCTGTATTCGTTGTCATCAAAGTTCATGTTTTATTTTGTGGGAATGTTTTCCGTTTTTTCTCTGGTTTTCGCTTTCGAGCTTGACGTTGAGCGAATTTTTTTCAAGTCGAATTTCCCATAGACTGCAGATCGTTGCCAGGTTCATTTTTCCTGCCTCTACGCAGGAAGCGCATGGCATGAACCGGCTTTGACCGAGAATTGCTCAAGTTCAGACGATCCGGAAAGGGGAAGTAGTGAAAATAATTAAAAAGTTCGCCAACAGCGCATTATGGTGCGTCCCGGAATGGGTTTCGCGTTGTGCACGCGTTCCAAGAAGCGAGAATTTCGCAAACTGGAGGCTGCATAAACAACAGCAGCTTACCATTGTGTCGGTAGGGCTGTTATCAACTAGCGAAACGCTGAAGCATCGCCCCTTGTAATGGGAGTCCTCTGGGCGACCGATTGTGCCCATCTGTAGGCATCTTTCGCAGGAATTTTCTTCTTACCTCCTTCTGGAAATGTCAGTAGTGGTCAAGGAAATTAGGCATCCGAGTGGACAAATCAAGCGGAAACCGCTTTAAAATTGACACAATTCGAAAATTAAAGTAAGCGTATCACGTGACGATCGTGATCATATATGCATGTCCATCATAAAGATGAGATGAGATCCACGCGAAAAAAACTTGTAATGAGATTGACTATTGTTAAATCCTTTAAAAGATTAAAAGTTATTTTGTTGTAAAGTTAAGTAATAGGAAAAATCACTATTTTAATTTTTCTTTGAAAAGAAGGAAGCTTATCGAATGACATTCATTCTAACCAGAAATAAAAGACTTTAGTCCTTCCTATAGATCTGCCAACGATAAGGGCTAAAACTTTACGTTCTCTTTTGCTTTCCTTAACTTTTAATGCTGATCAAATCCTTTTGGGCGGGGATGTTCTCGATATGGCTGGAGCGTAATTGAGTTTGGCGCAAGTTTCCGGTGACCTAAATCACGGTAGTCTTTTGCCAGCACTTACAACTACGGTACGGACGGTAGCTAAGAAGTTAAGAAACAAGCGTATCGTTGCTAGTAAAAATAGATGGTAGTGCAGTTGCACTTCCGGTGACGTTTTTTTACGCTTTTAAGTTGCCATCAGTTTTAGAGCAATGAAGTATGTAAACTATGTTATCGTTCGTGTAACGGTGTAAGTGTTGTTGTTTTTGTTTTAAATTTAAAAGTTGTGCGTCACTCAATACGCTTGCATAGTGGTATTCACATCTAAGAATGCATTAGCTTACAGGAATGTATTACGATACATTTTTGTCGGGTGTTACTTTGACATGAAAGTTGCATGGACATGCTTCACAGTTTCTAAGAGCAGAATCGAAAGTGAAGAATAATCTTACCGTGCAGATAATATTTTGTCAAAGACATAGTGTTTATTCTAATGCTATCATGCCAAGGCATATGAAATGGTTCATGAAATGGAACGACTGCATCTTACATGATCCACACGATCTCTTTAGCATTTCAACTACCACGAACGTCACACATGCAAATCATGTATGCAAAATATTATCTTTCTTCCTGGCTTCCTTCCTTCCGGAGCTCGTTTCCTTTTTACGGGATACGGCGTTTGATCAATATTTATAGCATCAGCGCTGAAGAAACCAGTACGAAAGCAACAGGTAACAATCAAATACCCAAACGCTCTGCATTCATCCTTTAACATACACATACACGCAGTTGACAACTTGTTGACATTCGGAAAGTTTCAAAGATATCTTTTTTTTTGCTACCGGCAGAGCTGGTAGAGACTTCGTGCATCATGCATGAGCCATTAGTCTGCACTTTGTGCAACTTTTGTAAGTGCTTTTTACACTTTTTGCTTTACCATCGGCAGTTCGTTTGAGGGGTGATGGTTCCGAAGCGTGCCGTAGTTGTTACTACAGATACACTTTAGAGGATAAAGGTTTAGAACGTGGTGGGATATTAACTACATACATACCTCCGTCAGGTACTGTATAGTGTCGGTATACACGTAGCGTAGATAGGTTAAAACCTTCCGCCTTTGTTTGGACGCGTTGTTACGTTGCGCTACTCGGACGGCTTCTCGAACTCGCCCCTTAATTAGTTGCTCCCGTTCACTTGGGGAAAGTTTTTGACGCAGATAAACGGATGGGAAGATAATGTCAGATCCATCGTAAAGCCACATAATCCTTAAAATAAATAGAGGCGAAAAATTAATACATGCATAAGGGAAAGGATAAATAAAGATTTCATATTAGTTTATTATTAACCATGAAATAAATATTATAGTAATTTACTTTTCATAAGTGTTAATCCTTTTGAAGGCAATTCGAAAACAACACAACAGTGCATGGTCGTTAGCTACCTATCGTACCCTTCAACGTGGGCAATAAAGCAATCTATTTACGCTGGCATTACCACATTTGAAAAAAAAAACAAATTCCAAGCGCGAGAGAGAGAGAGAGAGAGTCATAAATTGGGACAAAGCTTCGCACCGGGATTCGGACGAAGCGTGAAACGCGCACATGTGATGTGTTGAAAGTTGGCGATAATTTATTAATTCCTCCCGCACGGTCGATTTTCGGCGTGACAAAAGGTTGCCACCTGAAAGAGCACGTATAAGGGCGTGTTCACGCTTGCCCACCTGACGGGGTGGGTGCGAAGTGGTGGAAAAATCCCTTTACGGCACTACAAACACTATCGGTCTCTTTGCCAGCATCCGAACGATACGGGCCGATGTAAAGCAGACGCCATTTTCCTGGAAGGATAGTAGTGTTTTGGGATGGTGCAATACTCGTTCCACACTCGTTCAGAGTCTGTTCGTTCGTTTCGTTGTTTGGAGAAGCACCTAGAACTTGGATACTGTTGCATTTGGGNTCGTGCCGTTGTCTGGCCGGTTGGTTTATATGATTTGGGTAAAGCTATTTAGATCTTTCTATACTTAAAACATAACGACTGTCGCAAGATTCATTTGTTTAACTTGACGGCTCTCCAAGATTTTCCACTACGTAGCGGGGCTGCAGAGTACTTAGAACCGGTCCAAGCGTACTATCAAGGTATGCCTTGAACGAGGTACATTTTTGTCTGTAAGGTGTAAGGTGAAAGAACCAAAAAGGTATTAAAAATAGCATCCAAAGTTTGTTACCACGGGTGAAGGTAAAACTTGCCGTGTGTTTAGATCGAACGAACTGCCCCATAGAATGATGCCATCAGATCCGGTACTTTTCATAGCTGCCAGTGCATTGATCCAATCGCTCTACAATAGAAAAAGAAAACAGAAATGTATAAGATACAATGAAAGGAAAACAAATTATAATAATTATATAAAATAAGTTTGAAAACTTATTTTAGCACTTATTTTTTAGGCAATGAAATTGACAATTCTGTTTCCGAAAGTTAATTACCATGACGCATATAGATGCACATAAATAACAAACAAGCTTAGCGTAAAAAAACACACCGGTAATGGTAATTAACAAGACAATATACGAAAACACCAACACAAATCTAGAGGGATTTCGGTCCCCATTGAATTG
Organism: Anopheles rivulorum; assembly: GCA_018908115.1. NCBI lineage: Eukaryota > Metazoa > Arthropoda > Insecta > Diptera > Culicidae > Anopheles > Anopheles rivulorum. The sequence goes on from STHB01000011.1 coordinate 343,076, forward strand.
TGATCCAATTTGGGCGTTTGCAAACTGGTTGGTTAATTCGTTTGACAGTTTCGTGACTTTCTTTCTTGTGTCTTTGTGTTCAACAATTGGCTGTATAAAAAACAGGGAGTTTTTATTGTCTCGCACGAGAAAGGTTGTGCAAGATATTATCCGTGCGCAGGTACTCGGAGAAGTGCAATTAGAAATTTGCATTTTCCCACAGGAGCTTAACACCGACCAGTTATGACACAAAACAAGGTTTGGCACAAGAAAAAAGAGATTTGAAGAACTCTGTAGGTTTCTTCTTGGAAATATTAAAGTTTTTCAAAATGGCGAAACTATGAAAGTGTTTTTTCCCCAGGAATTCGTTTGCTTTCCACTAAATGTGCCATTGTGTTGCGTCGTTTTACCGAACCTTAAGAAAATATTTCACAAATTTCAGCAAAGGCGTCCGAAATTTGGCATAAATTTTCCCAATTTCTAACAAGAAAAAAGCAAACGAATGGAACTAACTTTTTCCGAAACTTTAGACATTTGCCGACGCATCAGTGGCAGACCGGGACTAGTCTGCACTCAATTTCATCAATCTCCCAAAGGCAAAGTGCGATGCGATGATGATCACCAAAAGGAAAACAAAAAACGACAAAATCACATCTTTCAAATGCGAAAAAATCGGAAAATTCCGCCTACACACAGCGCAGGAAAATTAGAGCTCAATTCTTTGGTGAGGCAAAATTTTTCACAAAAAAGGGAAAGAAAGCTGCCAGAGCAGAGCAAAAGGAGTAAGTCAAGTGTGTATCATGCGGACAGTGACGGAACCACCGCTCCTGTATTCGTTGTCATCAAAGTTCATGTTTTATTTTGTGGGAATGTTTTCCGTTTTTTTTCTGGTTTTCGCTTTCGAGCTTGACGTTGAGCGAATTTTTTTCAAGTCGAATTTCCCATAGACTGCAGTTCGTTGCCAGATTCATTTTTCCTGCCTCTACGCAGGAAGCGCATGGCATGAACCGGCTTTGACCGAGAATTGCTCAAGTTCAGACGATCCGGAAAGGGGAAGTAGTGAAAATAATTAAAAAGTTCGCCAACAGCGCATTATGGTGCGTCCCGGAATGGGTTTCGCGTTGTGCACGCGTTCCAAGAAGCGAGAATTTCGCAAACTGGAGGCTGCATAAACAACAGCAGCTTACCATTGTGTCGGTAGGGCTGTTATCAACTAGCGAAACGCTGAAGCATCGCCCCTTGTAATGGGAGTCCTCTGGGCGACCGATTGTGCCCATCTGTAGGCATCTTTCGCAGGAATTTTCTTCTTACCTCCTTCTGGAAATGTCAGTAGTGGTCAAGGAAATTAAGCATCCGAGTGGACAAATCAAGCGGAAATCGCTTTAAAATTGACACAATTTGAAAATTAAAGTATGCGTATCACGTCACGATCGTGATCATATATGCATGTCCATCATAAAGGTGAGATGAAAGATTCGCGAAAAAAAACTTGTAATGAGATTGACTATTGGTAAATCCTTTAAAAGATTAAAAGTTATTTTGTTGTAAATTTAAGTAATAGGAAAAATCACTATTTTAATTTTTCTTTGAAAGGAAGGAAGCTTATCGAATGACATTCATTCTAACCAGAAATAAAAGACTTTAGTCGTTCCTACAGATCTGCCAACGATAAGGGCTAAAACTTTACGTTCTCTTTTGCTTTCCTTAACTTTTAATGCTGATCAAATCCTTTTGGCCGGGGATGTTCTCGATATGGCTGGAGCGTAATTGAGTTTGGCGCAAGTTTCCGGTGACCTTAATCACGGTAGTCTTTTGCCAGCACTTACAACTATGGTACGGACGGTAGCTAAGAAGTTAAGAAACAAGCGTATCGTTGCTAGTAAAAATAGATGGTAGTGCAGTTGCACTTCCGGTGACGTTTTTTTACGCTTTTAAGTTGCCATCAGTTTTAGAGCAATGATGTATGTAAACTATGTTATCGTTCGTGTAACGGTGTAAGTGTTGTTGTTTTTGTTTTAAATTTAAAAGTTGTGCGTCACTCAATACGCTTGCATAGTGGTATTCACATCTAAGAATGCATTAGCTTACAGGAATGTATTACGATACATTTTTGTCGGGTGTTACTTTGACATGAAAGTTGCATGGACATGCTTCACAGTTTCTAAGAGCAGAATCGAAAGTGAAGCGTGTGAGAATAATCTTTCCGTGCAGATAATATTTTGTCAAAGACATAGTGTTTATTCTAATGCTATCATTCCAAGGCATATGAAATGGTTCATGAAATGGAACGACTGCATCTTACATGATCCACACGATCTCTTTAGCATTTCAACTACCACGAACGTCACACATGCAAATCATGTATGCAAAATAATATCTTCCTTCCTGGCTTCCTTCCTTCCGGAGCTCGTTTCCTTTTTACGGGATACGGCGTTTGATCAATATTTGTAGCATCAGCGCTGAAGAAACCAGTACGAAAGCAACAGGTAGCAATCAAATACCCAAACGCTCTGCATTCATCCTTTAACATACACATACACGCAGTTGACAACTTGTTGACATTCGGAAAGTTTCAAAGATATCTTTTTTTTGCTACCGGTAGCGCTGGTAGAGACTTCGTGCATCATGCATGAGCCATTAGTCTGCACTTTGTGCAACTTTTGTAAGTGCTTTTTACACTTTTTGCTTTACCATCGGCAGTTCGTTTGAGGGGTGATGGTTCCGAAGCGTGCCGTAGTTGTTACTACAGATACACTTTGGAGGATAAAGGTTTAGAACGTGGTGGGATATTAACTACATACATACCTCCGTCAGGTACTGTATAGTGTCGGTATACACGTAGCGTAGATAGGTTAAAACCTTCCGCCTTTGTTTGGACGCGTTGTTACGTTGCGCTACTCGGACGGCTTCTCGAACTCGTCCCTTAATTAGTTGCTCCCGTTCACTTGGGGAAAGTTTTTGACGCAGATAAACGGATGGGAAGATAATGTCAGATTCATCGTAAAGCCACATAATCCTTAAAATAAATAGAGGCGAAAAATTAATACATGCATAAGGGAAAGGATAAATAAAGATTTCATATTAGTTTATTATTAACCATGAAATAAGTATTGTAGTAATTTACTTTTCATAAGTGTTAATCCTTTTGAAGGCAATTCGAAAACAACACAACAGTGCATGGTCGTTAGCTACCTATCGTACCCTTCAACGTGGGCAATAAAGCAATCTATTTACGCTGGCATTACCACATTTGAAAAAAAAAAAACAAATTCCAAGCGCGAGAGAGAGAGAGAGAGTCATAAATTGGGACAAAGCTTCGCACCGGGATTCGGACGAAGCGTGAAACGCGCACATGTGATGTGTTGAAAGTTGGCGATAATTTATTAATTCCTCCCGCACGGCCGATTTTCGGCGTGACAAAAGGTTGCCACCTGAAAGAGCACGTATAAGGGCGTGTTGACGCTTGCCCACCTGACGGGGTGGGTGCGAAGTGGTGGAAAATCCCTTTACGGCACTACAAACACTATCGGTCTCTTTGCCAGCATCCGAACAATACGGGCCGATGTAAAGCAGACGCCATTTTCCTGGAAGGATAGTAGTGTTTTGGGATGGTGCAATACTCGTTCCACACTCGTTCAGAGTCTGTTCGTTCGTTTCGTTGTTTGGAGAAGCACCTAGAACTTGGATACTGTTGCATTTGGGACTAGGTTTGGTTTTTTGGTTTAGGTTGTTCTAGGTAAAACGATAGAAGAGTTTTGGACTTTGTCCGTCGGCATTACCGGTTGTTTTCTCGCTGCACTTCCGGTGAGCAGTTTTCCGAACGACCGTTCGCCCCACCGTTCATGTTGAAGCAGTACGGAAATGCATAGTAACCCCAGGCCGCCAGGGGTCGCTGCTGTTTGGCTAGTAGTAGTGTTCGCTCCATAAACTCGCGCCCTGTTGCTTCGAAGCGCCGCGTTGCCTGTGGGCGAGAGAAAGATAGCGAGATAGTGCATGAATGGCGGTGGCCCAAGTGAGATAAATAAATGAAACGATATGAGGTGGAAAGTTTTCCACTCAGAGCTCCCACAACTACACGTTCATTTAAATCGGGATGAAACACAGCCTTTTTCGGTCTACCCGAGTACATCCCGAGGGATGGGTCTTTTTTTTGGTTTGTTTATATGGGTCCGAATGAGGTTCATCCCGGTGCCATGTGCTCGGATACGTACACGGTTTTGGGGTTATGTTTGGTTTTTACAGCCGGCTGGGATAATATACGACTCTGGGACACTGGGGGCAAGAACCCGAGGCTTTCCGCAATAACGGGTACTATTTTTTGTTGCTGCTCTGCTATACTTTAGAGTAAGACAGCTCCGATGGGAAAGGAGTTCGAGTCGACAATTCCAGTTCCAGTGAACCGATCGGTTCGCAGGAAACGAAGCTGCAGAAGGGAGAATCGGAGTATCGGATGAGACAGCACTGCCATTATAGAAGCATCATACAGCGCTTTCAAGAAGAGATGCTTGTTTGTATGCTTCGGTGAAATATGGCCACCGGATGCATGAGCTTCTGTGTCTGCAAATACGGGTACACGGCTGCACACAGCACAATTTGGTGCCTTTCCATACGGCAGAAAGCAAACGCTCGTAGGTCAGGTCAACGGGAAGACCTTTATTTGAGACAATGGAAAATTTGCTCCCAAGAACAAATGAATAAAAAACATAATGACATTTTAGTGGTCCAGAGATAGCAAGTCTTCAGAAGCTTAAAGGTTGTGGAGTGAGCGAAACTGGCTAATGGCATTCATACTTGAGCGGAATTCTTCGAAACAGGGTTTGCTAGCAACAATCTGTATGCATTCTTCCTATATTCTTTCTCGCCTAATGGCTGGAATGGTTATTTGGTTAGAGGTTATTTGGAAATGGTTTCAATGCGGAAACAATTAAAGCATTCTTGTGGGTGTACATTGTTGGGTACTAGAAACCCTAGAAGAGATATTATTTAAGTAAATTCATTTATTCTCATTATGGATGGGAGATCCATTTAAAAAGTTTTTGAATTGATCGTTTCCTGTCCTGTAAATATATTTATAATTTTTGCGAAATAGTACTCGATCGGAATAAATTTTACCAGTGTTGTTTAATCCTTCTCGGAAAGGGAAGCAAATTGTACAATTGATAGGAATGAACACGTTCGAAACCACAACCAAACATAATGTAAACAACTTGCATAACTGCAGACTTTTTTAGGTATGGCTTTCATTATTTGATTACAATGTTTAAAGCTCTTTTATTCCGCGTGATAAGAAAGAAATTAATCGAATCTGCAAAAAATAGTTGGTTCATTCTAAATTTTCACTCCACAAATTGATGAGATCTTTCAACTACGTTTCTAAAACATGGACCAAAAAGGCGTTGTCTACTTTTTCCAAACTCCCTAGACCATATTTTGCTGTTAGATGTTCCCGGAGGTGATTCAAAGAAGCAGTTTTCACAATTTCAGCAGAGTTTTTGCTTCTTTCCCCCGGCATGAGTGTCCTGCTTTACGTGTGTATTGAGCTCACTGCTTAAACCAACTCCGGACGGTGACTCTGCTACTTGCTACAGTGTGGGGTGTTTTTTATATCGTCTATTCTCTGCCAAGCAATAAAACTAATATCGTAAAAGATATTAATTAAGTTTTATTGGACTACCCGTCGGTGTTTTGTGAGACATTTGATGGTGGAACAGGCAAGGAGCGAGAGATCGGGTACGGCAGTGAAGGACGATGGTGCACCATGTAAGGGTTGTACTGCTGGGAAAAGTTTGTCGCAAAGTGTGAGCTGGGAAAAAAGCTTGCCCGAAGTGGAAATTGTAATGAACTGGGAAGAGCCGGAATATTGAGTGCCAGGAAGCACCGAACATCCGTAAGGCGTTTATGAAGTGCGCACGAAAGCAAAGTGGAAGTTCATAAACAATTGTTAAGTAACTCGAAAAGGTCAAAAAGTTCAAATATGAACGATCTTCCAATCGGCTTGTGTAACGTTTGTCTTTGTGTGTGTGTGTGCGTTATCGATTTACACTGTCGTTATAAATTATGCTGTTAATATTTATGAACACAACGTTCGGACTCTTCTCTGGCTGATAATGAATGTTATTACGGAGTTTTTTTTTCTGTAAGTTGGAACATTACACCCAACCTTAATTGGGGTTGGCATGTACGCGGATGGTTACAAATATCTTGACACTAATGGAACCCAGTTACAAACACTCTAATTATTGGGAAACATTTCATTAGAAAACCGACCCGATTGTGGTTGGGCTGTGATGAGCAAATGGCATGCAGATTAAAATCCCCAAACATTCCACCATCGTACACAAAAATGGCCACGTTCATCAAACCGCAAAACCGTCGGGCGGTTTTTGAAGCATCCTAAATCATTTTGGTGCGGCAATCGCTAAAGCGACGGCGTGCCAATTGCATACCAGCAGGCGCATTTATATTCATGTCCTGCTGGTCGCGGTTTTTTCCCTTTTCCCGGAGTTTGTGGTTTTCTTGGACAGAAGACAGAAGAAGTGGCGTTTTAGTTTTCGAAATACTTGCGTTGTGCTGTGTAATATGAAAACCTAGCTGTCAACCCTATTTCTCATTTGAAAGTTGCCAGGACAGTGGATGCCACAGTGGAGATATGAAAAGGCGAAGAAATTGAATCGATTTCACTGGCCTTTTGTTCGTGTAATACGCAGCATGTGAAGCATGTCCCCTTTCATCATTGCCTGGGTCTGGCAACTACAAGAATCCTGTGAGTTGGTTGTGAACAACTTTTACTCAAAATATGATATGATTTCTAAGTAGAATTATTTTCTACTGAAACAGTTTCAATTTCATACTGTTCCATTCAGCTTGTGGGACTAGACATGATGAGTATTATACCAATTTGTCGTGGTTGATATCGTACAACAAACTTGTAATCTTTAATCGACCGATCTGACCATTGATGATGTGGTGATGTTTACATGAACAAACGGTGAATATTAGTAGCAAAGCAGGTTTGTGGGTTTGGCAGTTATTTATCTCTTGGTATAAGTCATGAAACCGCTGCTGTGGGCAGGGACTTTTTCAAACTTTGATGTCATTAATTAATGTCATGAAAAGAAAAACTATAACATGTTACGTCGTTAGGAAAGGAAGTATTCTCTTGTACCAGAATGTTTCTGAATTTTTGAGTCTAAATGATATTCTAACTATCAAAAATAAAAAAAAATCTGCGCATTGCGCTTTGTTCATAAAACGACACCGTGAACAATGCAACATGGAATGTAAACTGTAAAAACTTGCTAATCCAATAATCCTTCGTCGCTCAATTATGCAATTCAGACCAACATTTTTTTCATGATTTGGAACGTACAATGGCACAATGGAACGCACAATCTCCCGCAGGTTCTATCCAACGGGGAACTTCCAAGTATAATGTAGGCTGCTCCAATCAGTGCTTTTTTTCTTGTGCCCCAAAAACCGATCAATGTCCGGACGACTCACTGTCGACAGCGATATCCGGTCCATCGTCCATAGGCCCCGGGGAATCGTCGTCCGGGATATGATTTTCATTTTCCGGTTTATTAAACTTTCCATACTAGCGTGGCTGCTTTTTTGTGTGTTCGCGCCGGACACAACCAATGTCCAGCCTGTTCGGTTCGATTAAGGAGTGCTTCCGTCATTTTCTCAATTCCGTTGAAGAATGCAATACGATCGGTACGGCAGCATGGAAAGCGTGTTGGAAAGCATAAAATCTCACCGGATTCGAATGCAATGCCAAGGAAAAAGCAACGAAAAAACGCAATGAACAATGTTGAGCTGGGAAATGAAAAACTTTGTTCATCACCTGTTTGGAAAAAATAAGCCAGTACCACCAACGTACAGAAGGTCTGGTTGATGTAGGATTTTCCCATTGGCTTTGCAAAACAATTTGTGTGCTTGGAAACGATTCAAGCAGCTCCAAAACTGGTCACCCTTTTTTGTCACAAACATAACCATTTTGTTAACAGATTTTTTGTTGTTGTTTTTATTCGCTGGCCTGATGGACGACGCCGAATAGAGGAAAAGGATATGAAATGGACATAGAAATGATAAAAGAGTTAGCCTTCGACGAAGAGTGTAAGGGGAAAATTGGTGCTTAGGAAGCTAGCATTTCTAATCCTTCCAGAAACTCAAGGATTCATTCGTCATCGCACACACGTCGAGCGCCTTTGGCCGAAACCAATGAGCTGTACGGAATTTGGAATGTGCGCTTGGAGGCTAACGAAAACGAAGCGAAAGAAAATAACTTCCATTCCAGGCATGAAAAGGCCGAAGGGAGCGACTATGTAGCACCTTCCCGGAGTTACTCGCTGGAAGAAAGATGACAACCAGTAAGGGTACTGAGACATTGGTGACAAATGGGAACGCAGATGAATTTATAACGAAGCCTAACCAAGTTTCTACTGCTGTCATGGTATGTTGTTCATGCCGGCCTATGAATATGTTTGGTGGGAATACACCGTTGTTCGAACGATTAATTTCCCGAAGGATGTCTTTGTCTAGAAATACGCTGTGGACAAGCCAATAGTCGGGCGCTTCATTGGGCCAGTTGGATTGATTGACTAACTAGAGTCGTTTTTCTAGTTTGGTACATCGAATTACCCCAGATTGAAGAGGCGGGCTCATAATCATAGTTCTAGCTTATTAATTTCCAGCTCTTCACAATTCACATCGCTTGAAAGTTTGTAGAATATTATATGCTACTTCACAGAGGACTGAATGCCACCTTTCGGTCTAATTCAGCTGTTGATTCCGTAAGCCATTGAGAGATCTAAAAATATACAGTATACATTCGGGCGTTGCGAAGCGAGGCCTAAGATATTAATCAGTTGTTGATTTTGCGTGAAGTAAAAGAAAGGATTTCTTATATTTTTAGAAGCTCAACAATTCTTTGAGCACTTGTCGGTATTTCAATNAAACCCGTGTCTACCCTTGATGATGGTGCTGCAGCAGTCAAAAGAGGATGGGAGCTATCACAAACTATGGCAAATATCTTTTGGCGACACTGGATGACAGCCTACCTTCCCACGATTACACGTAGGACCAAATGGTTCAGTCCCGTCAAACCAATCCAAGTAGATGACATCGTCGTGATCGTGGATCCCAACGCAGCTCGCAACTCATGGCCAAAAGGAAGAGTCATCGCAGTCACCAGATCAAAAGATGGACAAGTCCGTAAAGCAACCGTGCAGACCGCTCTGGGAATATACGAAAGGCCAGCGGTCAAGTTGGCAGTACTGGATGTCCGCGTTAGCGATCGTACGCAGCAGGACGGCTGCTCCGCACTCGGGGGGGGAGTGTAGCGTGCGCGGCCATCACCAGCACCAGAGAGGTGACAGTTGGCGAACTGTCAGAAGGCCAGCTGTCAGTGAGGAGGAAAAAAGGAGACCGGGGAGGGACAACCAGTGGCAAACGAGAAGCGCACGAGTGCACACTGTTAAAATTTTATCCCTACACATGGTTCTGTGAGCGTTCAAATAAACGAGTAAACTAACACCGGACTCTTCCCTTTTTTTGTTTGACGGTCGACGCGAGCCAACGGGATCAAAATCGCAGTGCCGATTTGCCACAGAGTGCTTCCGTCATTTTCTCAATTCCGTTGAAGAATGCGATACGATCGGTACGGCAGCATGGAAAGCGTGTTGGAAAGCATAAAATCTCACCGGATTCGAATGCAATGCCAGGGAAAAAGCAACGAAAAAACGCAATGTTGAGCTGGGAAATGAAAAACTTTGTTCATCACCTGTTTGGAAAAAATAAGCCAGTACCACCAACGTACAGAAGGTCTGGTGTAGGATTTTTCCAATTGGCTTTGCAAAACAATTTGTGTACTTCGAAACGGTTCAACCAGCTCCAAAACTGGTCACCTTTTTTGACACAAACGGAACCATTTTGTTAACAGATTTTTTGTTGTTTTTATTCGCTGGCCTGATGGACGACGCCGAACAGAGGGAAAGGATATGAAATGGACATAGAAATGATAAAAGAGTTAGCCTTCGACGAAGAGTGTAAGGGGAAAATTGGTGCTTAGGAAGCTAGCATTTCTAATCCTTCCAGGAACTCAAGGATTCATTCGTCATCGCACACACGTCGAGCGCCTTTGGCCGAAACCAATGAGCTGTACGGAATTTGGAATGTGCGCTTGGAGGCTAACGAAAACGAAGCGAAAGAAAATAACTTCCGTTCCAGGCATGAAAAGGCCGAAGGGAGCGACTATGTAGCACCTTCCCGGAGTTACTCGCTGGAAGAAAGATGACAACCAGTAAGGGTACTGAGACATTGGTGACAAATGGGAACGCAGATGAATTTATAACGAAGCCTAACCAAGTTTCTACTGCTGTCATGGTATGTTGCTCATGCCGGCCTATGAATATGTTTGGTGGGAATACACCGTTGTTCGAACGATTAATTTCCCGAAGGATGTCTTTGTCTAGAAATACGCTGTGGAAAAGCCAATAGTCGGGCGCTTCATTGGGCCAGTTGGATTGATTGACTAACTAGAGTCGTTTTTCTAGTTTGGTACATCGAATTACCCCAGTTTGAAGAGGCGACCTCATAATCATAGTTCTAGCTTATTAATTTCCAGCTCTTCACAATTCACATCGCTTGAAAGTTTGTAGAATATTATATGCTACTCCACAGAGGACTGAATGCCACCTTTCGGTCTAATTCAGCTGTTGATTCCGTAAGCCATTGAGAGACCTAAAAATATACAGTATACATTCGGGCGTTGCGAAGCGAGGCCTAAGATATTAATCAGTTGTTGATTTTGCGTGAAGTAAAAGAAAGGATTTCTTATATTTTTAGAAGCTCAACAATTCTTTGAGCACTTGTCGGTATTTCAATATACTTTCTTTAAAATACCTGTTCATTCTTACTTGCAGGCAACCTTTTGCTAGATTCATAATACAAATACATTTGCTGCAGGTTATTTGGAAAGGATTTCTTATAAAGTAAGTTTCAGCAAGTACGTTGTTGTGTTACCGGGAAAAGGATCGGCGTAGTAAACAAATCATCTGGGAACCCAAAACCCGGCCATTGCTTGGGTTACGCATGATTTCCGCATATTTATGATACTGTGAAGCATGCACAAAGAGAAAACCATCTCCATTCGCAACTTGTTTTGGTCGTCCTCGGCCATCCCGTACCGAAGTTAATGTGGTTTTGCACATTCACTTTGTTTGCGCCCGAAAGTGAGCGGGCGTTTCCGACGCTGACCCTTACGGCCACTTAGCTTGATGACGTCGATGATCGCCGGGTTTCGATGCATGTTTTTTTTTGTGCCAGGCAACGTCTCAATGCGCATCGATGTGTTTGAACTTCCCAAAAGAAGTAGAGTGAAATGAAATGGCATCGAGAACAACGGAACGCCCTGAATTTTCTTGCTAGCATGCTATTTAATGCAGTGAAAGCTTCTGGTATTCTCCTTTTGAGCAATTATTTATGGAAAAAAAGGAAAGGATACTCAACCAGTTTCGATTATTGAACTGAATGGACAAATAAGTTTACTCCAAAAAAAGGCACCTCAGATGTATCTTATTTTTCTGCTTCGTACCTTACTGTTCCACAGTTCTGCACAAGAAAGCGTGCTTCAAAGGGTTGAGTGCCGGGTTTTTAAAAAGCTTCCCCAGTAATGGTTTCCCATTATCGGTCGTCACCGTGGCGACGGTATCGTTTACCGGAGAAAGGAAGTTAATCTGTTTACCTACCTCCCGCTCGAGATGACTCGACGACCAGTACGGGTGGCGTTCTTTTTCGATCTTCACTGAAAGATCCTTGTACGGTTGTAGGGAACCGAAATTCTGTCGATAGATGGGTCGCCAGGACTCGAAGTCGATGATGCCAATACCTGGAAGGTTTGCAGTGAAGATTAGAATGGGGAAGGTCAGGAAAGCGTTGACAGTGGGCGGTTTTGTTTGTGGGTTTTAAAGGGCTGTTTTCAAGGTGACATACCACTGAAATTACGGTCCGGTACCAGTTCGTTCAGATGGCGTTCGAATATTTCCAGATGTTCCGTTAGGTTTCCTTCCTGCGGTACGCCACCGTTGCGTTTGTACAGCGTTTTAGTGGACGGTTTTTCCAGCAACGCCGGAAACTTTCCCGGATCGTACAGTATCGAGACGGCATTCCCGCGAAAGGTATCGTTTTTATTCTGCACGACAGAATACGTTCGGTTGACACCACCAAAGTCGAATCCAAACTGATTGCACATAAAGGTTGGTATGTTCCAGTACACTTCGAAGGTTCTGTTAGAATGGGTACGAGTAAAGAGAAAGAATGCACGAACATTAGTTATAAATTTGTTAAATACAATTTTTGTTTCGTTTGTAAAGTACAATAAAATCTGATCCAATAGGAGATTGCAACCAATAATCCAGGCTGTCTGCCATCGAGCTGAAGGAAACGCTTTAGTAGATGAGCTTGTGTCAAAGCACACTTGTATACATAATGGATGACAGATGTCAAATAACGAGACTACACTAAGCTTGCCTTCTACGTCAGGCGTAAGTTAGCGCTTTGTGCTGATTTAAACGCACGAAAAGCACAACATTTTAAGCTTTCTATTCAGTTTTGCGTTTCTACCGAAACATAAAAAGTCTACCGCAAAATGAAATCTGGAGCTGAATAGCAGTATTTATAGTTCATCTCTAGCTCACCCATAGCGTCACCCATTCCGTGACAAAAACAGCTATTCTTGGACATTGCTTATAGCTTTTTCTTCTCGGAAGCATAAATCTGTGGGTGAAGCATGAATAGCAAAGGCGTTTAGCATCATCTGCGAGGCGCTTATCTGCGGATGTAATTAGATTTACCGCTCATTGCTAGTCGGAAACGGCGGACAACTGACGCTAGTGCGAAGAAACGGGTGCATTAATTCATTATTAATTTCGGTTGTTTAATTGTGCCAAATTTACTTCAATTAAGATTATAATCCACCGGCGTACCGACGTGGGAGGCGCTCGCGGGATATTAGTTTGGATTGGATGCGCTAGACGGTGCCCGACGGAACAGGCGAACACCCACCGACCGTTGATGGTCCGGAAGCTACGGTGGTTTTTGAGATTTAATTAAACATCGGTAGCATCTCTCGGTTGTGATTGTGTATGTGTCTTTGCATGGTCGTTTGCATGGCAGGAGCTCGTCATGCAGAAGCTATCATCTTTCCCAAACGGCCGTACCAAACAGCCAAGCCATCCATATTCTGGGGAAATTACAATCGACGTCAACGTGGCACACCGAACCACACCACGGAACACGTAGCAGCAGCTTTTTACAGTCTGCCGGAAGCGGTTAACCTCCAATGTGATATGTTTTTTGGCTTCGAAAAACGAGTGAGGAAGTCCCACGTCCCAGTCCCATCAGTCCCGAGTCTGAAAAGAGCAGGCGATGATAGGTTTTTGGTCTGACAGTTTTGACATTGTAATTAAGTGGCGTTAGTAAGTTCTTCTCCCTCGAGACTGGTTGCCTACGCTGTGCCATTGGATACTGTCGGTGTGCCGGGTAAGGGCACAAATGCAAACCTGGCCCGGAATCCATTATGTATGCAGTTTATGCAAAGCGTTTCCGAACTTCCGACACAGTGGTCCATTTTCTGCAACGTATTTGTGCCACACGTGATAAGGTAGTGAAGCAGCAAAAGCAGCAGCTGGTGCATTTATTTCGTTGCTTTGAATTAGCACGAGTTAAACATG
>STHB01000011.1:356945-738280 GCA_018908115.1 Anopheles rivulorum
ATAACACACGTTGCCGGTGGCTGTTCAATGGAGGAGCGAACTTCGATCTTAAAAACCTGACACAAAAGCAACCATAACAGAGCGCTAGCTAGTGAATGATGAATGAAGTATGATTGAATGAATGAACCACCGTTCGGTTCACGAAAATATATTTCTTCGCTTCAGTGTATGTAAGTTAGACGTAGAGTTATCAAGAAAATGAAGAGTAAACTTTCTCGAAAACAAGACACTGGGAAGCTGGGTTCTGCTGTGATGGATGCTTGCATTGAGAGTAAAATGTGGAAGAACTTCATTACAAACGCCAACGTTGAGCTAAGGGAGTTTAAGGTATGTCGTTGAAGCAAGACTCGCAGCAGCCCGATATGATCGGGAACATCTGGCTATGGTTGAAACTAATCATAGTGAAAAGGTTTTGTTACGATAATAACACATTTCGCTGTATGACTGCGTCAGCCATGGAATCGAAGGAGGAAAAAACATCGACTTACTTGATTGTGACGAGGTTCTGTAGCAAGAGTAGCGTCCACAGTGCAGCTGAATGTGTGCGTGCGAAGAGGTAAACCATGTTGTTGCCTGATGATGATGATGATCTTTCTGGTTGTTTTTGTTTTCTTTTAATGGCTGTGTCACGTCGCCAATCGAACGCAGGGAACGCTAATCACTTATCGTTAATTATGGCAAGTACGATTGCTACTTGCTACTAGCTCCATTAAAGACGGTGGCCGGTGATGCTTGCTTTAAATTGTTTGTTTAATGTAACTGCAGCAAAGAGAAATAACACAAACGCACTTACAAAGGTGGCAGCTTTAAACTGCTTGAATCAAGATGCCACTACACGTCTATTGCACTGGGATTGACGCTTTGTCACTTCACTATCCACCGTACGATGCACTAGTTCTCCAGCTGACAAGAATAAAAACAAAAACGAAAAATACCGCCCGAGGTTAACTTCGTAGTGCTCCGAACGGAGATGATGTATGGTTTCATTTACTATCGCACACTTCACAAATTGAATGATAACAACACCATTACCACAACTTGTGCTGTTGACGTTGGAGAAGCTAGCGCGGAACTACGATAAAACAGTGAGTGGCCTGGCAATAAGACACCTCTAGTCGTGTCCAACGTTTAGCCACTGCAGAAATCACACAATTTCACGGAACTACATGCCAATAATGCTTTCCGCTACATTATGATTCATCCACTATGGACGCATTAGCCGCAAATCTCCGAACAGCACCAAAGACCGTACGCTACTGAATCACTACCCAACCCGTCATCATCTCCGGCAGAACCCGCTTGCAACTGTCATTTCGAATCACATCCTGCCTTCGCATTCGCCAAGTCACTGAACGTTTTCGCATGTCTTGCCCTCCGGCGTGACCATATTAAAAATCCATTAGGCAACACAGTTGCCCCGTGGGTGTTCTCACGCGTTCTCACAAAACTGTCCAGATTTTCGGGGTTGATGGTTTGTTCCGCGCAAAACACGACCGATGTCGTGTGTGGTGGATGGCGGACCGGCCATGCACGGTGCGTGTCTGATGGTGGAATAAATTGCGGCCGAGTTTGTGATCGCACTGAAGTCTAACCGCGCGCAATGAGCGCACACGTCGACACGCCGATCTTGTGCGCCGATATCGTAAGCGACGACGCAACGCTGTCTGTGCTGCACGTTGACACTTGACGCTAGGGCGAAGTTGGCGAAGCGACCGAAACGAGCAAAAACTAAAGAAGGTAGAACAACAAAAACAGCTGGTGCCCGCGCGATCTAGATTGTTTGGTGGTGCGGTTCAGAACACGAGTGAAACACGATGGAGACCCGGTTCTCGTCGATCGATCGTGTTTTATTAATTAAGCACCAGTGTGTAGCGACACCATCGCACACTCAATCAAGCGTTTCAAGTGGCATGTGTGAGTTGCGATCGATCAAAAAGAACAACGAGCACACGTTCTAGATTGTAGGCACCCTGTGCCTAGTACCAGAAGCACCACCGACACTGTGTTCTTCGTACTTCTGTCAAGTGCCAATGTAGCGAAGTAGCGACTATGGCGCTACATTAGTTTGCGTGCGGTACCCTATCCAAAACACCGCACACCTTGGAAAGGTGTTTGCAACGAAGAAAGTAATGTTACGTTAGCGGTTGTTGGTTTTTGGAAAAACAAAAAACATTTTACACTGTTTTGCTGTTGCAGTCACCTGTAAGATCAACAAAAACAGATGGTAGTACGCATTCACCGTGAATTGCTTTGTTGTAAGCATTGCATATATGTTTGTTTTCCTTTTGTTACTTCTTCACAGTCGTCGTTACTTCCTTGTAGAAGCTGATGGCGCGCATTGCACAGCAGCAGTGCGAATGACTGCAAAATGTTGCTCGGTTCACACATTTGCATATGGTCAATGCGGAACCGAAGTGATAGACGGTAGCAATGTAGCTAATGACAATACAGACAATACGCTGACATTGGATCGAATCAAATGAAGAGATGGGGATCAAGGTAAGCTGACATGTGTGGGATGTACAAAGACCACGAATAACAAAGGATTGGCGGGAATATTGAGCTGCATAAATAAAAAGATCTTACTGTGTTTAGCATGTACTGCTAATGTTTAGCATTACTCATACGAAAGTGATCAACTGGCAATCAAACCAACTGACACTACATAACCAACGCAACAAGGCGCACCACATAATCAGTGCGGTTTTGTTGCAATCAAAGGCTTCGTCAGCTTATCACTTTATCGCCGATGTCGCTTGTTATCGATCATGCGGCTTTCAGGTTAATCTGTTGCAATTAAACTTGTCCACCTTTGACGTGGACAGTCTCAACCACTTGAAGCTTTGCACGAGGCTATTCACTATCTACCGACAGCTGCAATCAAAGGAGCTTAAACCGAAGCCATCCTTTGAAGGTTCAAGGGCACTGCCGACGTTGCGGGTTTCGGTGAAACTTGGTTTGGCGAAACGAAGGAAGGTTTGTTGTCACATTTGCATGGATGTGTGTCTGCTCGGTTGATAGCTTATTAGTGACAAATGTGAAACAAGTCGCTTCGGGAAATGGACGGTTGCGTTCATCCTTAGAATGACAAGATGGGTCAATAATGTGAAATCTTAAGAGCCATCTTGATGATGCTGTTATAAGCTTATTAATTTAAGTAATAAACAAGTATTAAAGCGGTCTAATGAAAATGGCAATGAGATAACGAGCAGACAAATTAGTGAGCAATTAAAATATCTCTTTCATAACTAAAACAAGCCACTATTTGCCTTTCAATGCAGCTTGCGCTCGGTCCGAGGCAATATTGGGTACAAGAGCAAAACAAGGCAAATTACACAACATTCATCCCTATCTTTGCTTTTCACCCTGCAAGAAAAGTGCTTTCACAGCGGCTGATACCCTGCGGAAAATGGATAGCAGCGGAAGAATGCAATCAACTGCACGGCTGCAAGCTGAACAACAAACAACTTTCGGACAAAAAATAATAATAACAATACAAAACTTGCCGCGTAACACAACAGCTACGGCATTCGCCGGGCCTGTTGGCGCTCTGCTCGTATACAAACAAAAGGCCACTCGCGCTCCAGAAGTCGGGGGGAAAAAAAAAACTTCATCCACTCCGGGGAAAACGACCAAGGGCCATTAGCTTTCATGCACGGTTCCATTCCATTTCCATCCCTGCCAGCTTCTGTGCGGTGTTGTTGTTGTTGTTGTTTGTTCCCTGCTTCTCGCAATGCATCAACTGCATTCGCGAAAGTCAACTAGGAACAGGCAGCTTTCTGAGAAATGGATGCGAGATGGACTGCGGATGGAACAAGATGGTATCGCATTGCGTTTTGATGCAATTGCCTCAGCGTAGGGTGCAACGTAACCTAACCTCACAAAAATGCGCCGACCGACTCTGGGCTTCCGGGAGACCTTGGTGCAGAAAACGAGACACGCGGTCACCGTGCCACGGTACATTGCAAGGCAGCGGAATGGATGAGAGTGTATTCAAATTGGATCGTAAATATGATTAAAATCGATTGCTGGCTGCAAACACATCGGTGAGCTTTGGATGATTTACCGTGCTGCTGGCGTGTACCATGCCGTGTACCAAGTACCGTGGAACGACAAGAAGATAAGCCCTGTGCACGACGAGCGTTGCGTTCCAGATAGAAGGGCATGAGGGTTACACCGAGTACACGATCATTACCGCCGCAGACGGTGACAAGTTGAAGGAACTTTAGAATTATGGAGATGAGCTAGCCTGTCACCTGTCGTGTTAGGGTAATGGTTAAGAATTATACACTTGTTCATTATCTTTCAGGAAAGAACGACGCAGTTAGGAATGTTATCATTCACCCACCGACACAGTTGCAAACCGGTACCGGTGTTCGTTCCGGCGCTAGAAAATATTTCTATACAAAAAAAAAACAACAAATTCAAATCAATATGCAAAACTAGAAGTGCACTCGAATGGAACCATTTCTCTGCGGTGGGCTGTTCACACACCACGTGCTGTCACTCTTATCACTTATCCCTTTGCCGGCATGTGTCAAATGAAATAATTAACGCAAATTGGAACCTACTAAAAACCGCCACATTGATATGGGAATGAAATTTCGTTAAGTGATTTAGGTACCGAGTACGAACAAAAATCGCTCAAATTTAATTAAAAATTTATGTTCCCTATCGGTGGTAAGATGTGGCAGGGAACGAGTTCCACTGGAAAACCGGATGGAACGTATCCGTACGCACACATTAACTGACACGTGCAGACCGATTTGGTTTAATTGCTACAATCAGTTGATTAGAGACCGTGTTGTTTTCCGGGTTTAGGTTATGTGAAAAATATGTGCCAACTGTACATTTTAATTACGCTGATTTCGTGCATTTATGGGAACGAAATGGAAAATGATTATGGTGAACGTTGTAGGATGCAGATTTGTAGTACAGTTTGCTTAATCATTTGGCAGTTTGCTTTATTATCACCTATCTGATGGTAATAATGCCTTGTTTTTTTAGTGTCACACTTTTGATGAATTTTTAAGTTATAATTTTCCTTTCTATTTTATTATTTTTCGTAGACAACTTTTACACCGAAACAGACTGTTGAAAAATGACTTCTTACACACTTTTCTAGATGAAATAATTGTCCTTAGTTATTCGTTATGTGAAAAGTTGCCTCGTTTACATATTCTACACTGTTTTAAAACTTTCATGCCCTTCTTTTTCCACGAAGCAAGCGCATCATGAATATCACATTCTACCGGAACGCATTCGTTTTGCATTGCAGAGTCGGAGGTTTATCTGGCTTTGTACCGCCGGGATGAATTATCCATTATCCGGGATAAAAAACAGTAACACCAGCATACCGGCTATCCAAAGTGGAAAAAGCAAAGCCGAAACGTATCACAAATATCACACAAAAAAACACGCACGCACACACACACAAACGCGCACCAAAACACCGTTTTACGCGAGTAAATCCATGCGCACACGTACGATTGTACGGTGTCTTGCCGTACCGAGTTGTCAAACGGAGCTCTTTTTTCCACACTGCCAACGGCTTGAATGGAAATCGAAATGGGGTGCAAGCTTTTTTCCGCACACTCGCGCCACAACCGCAACCGGGAAATGAGCAGGATGCTCGGTGTCGTTTTATTATTTATAAGACCGAGCGCTCCGCTTCAAGTTTTCAAGTGCGTCCATCGCGCCAGGGTGCGGCAACCCGATCGGAGCGGGCCTCGGAATGGTGCGAACGGTGCGGAACGGTTTGGATGATGAGGAGCCAATCCGGTTACAAGCCACCGAACCGACAACCATCCAAGGTCCATGCAGTCGTTCGGTGACGTTTGTACCGACTGAATGCATGACAGTTTTCCACGACCACTACCATCGCATCATGTTCGCGTGTGTTGGGCTGGTTGGACGCTTTATTTGGCGCTCGTTTTTTTTTTGTTGTGTTACTCTGCTTAACTTTTCCCGCTTATTCTCGCGTATGGAGCAGTTTTTGTGTGGCAATGTTGCAGCAATGGTGGTAAAAAAGGTAAACTTTTGGGAACGCGGTATTAAAAAACATGCCGGCATTTAAACCCATAAACACCTTACAATCCACCGGCCACCCACGGTGTGCGTGCATGTTTGAAGTCATTTGCAGTTTTGGTTAGCTGTAAGCAATAGAATGCAACTCCAGATGAGCAGCAATTTGTTTTGAACTGGAGCGTACGTTTCTTTACGTTCACATCATCACTATCCATTCCAAGCTAAGGTCACCGAAAGCCATAACACAACACAACACAAGCAAAGGTGTTTCAGTGAGAAGGTGTGAAAATAACATTGAAATGATAGCCAGAAAAAAATGGAAAACATTAAGGGTAAATTAGCTTTCATTGTGATGAATTCAATATCAAGCTCAATGGACTTAATGCCCTTTATTTGGAGTATACGAAAATGAGGTAAAGGGCGAACGCTTCAATGCTGTAGAGGAATTTAGTTATCATGTTCAATTTATACCTGTTTTGGGATATCAATATTTCACCTACCAAGCAGTTCTAGCTCTAGAAGTTAATTGAAAATACAGAATAGATCCAATAGAAGCTGTAGCACAGATATTGCCAATGTTCTTTATTTGCAGTGGATGCAAATTGGGTCACTTCTAGTGGTCAGAAATTGGGTCTTGGGGCTTGAATTTAGATGACCTTCTCGAGCTGATTTCGGTACGTTGTCGAGTTTAGGGATGCGGGTATCAAAGGCCGGGGTATTGCGGCATCGGTTAAATTGGAGTTTACATCGGCGTGAATAAAGTTTGATATTGAGGCAATCGAAGAGGCTCAAGTTCTTGTTAAACAATTGACCTTCAAGACCTAAAACTGGAACGATGCTCACTCTGAAATAATAGCAAATTACAAAGCAGAAATTTAAGAACAGCAGTACCCACCTTGAACGGGCCCAACCCTAAAACGGCAATTAATGAACGTTCAATTCAAGCACAATCAACAGGTAAATCGTTTGCGAATACACATTAAACAAAAAAATATGCTTCAACTGCCGAATGCCGAACGACCGAGCGCAAGGCGCAAGAAAGCCCATGCAGCTCATGTAATTAAGTCGTTCCAGCCGCTCCACATCGGGAATGGTTTTTATTGCCGA
Source organism: Anopheles rivulorum (assembly GCA_018908115.1). NCBI lineage: Eukaryota > Metazoa > Arthropoda > Insecta > Diptera > Culicidae > Anopheles > Anopheles rivulorum. The sequence continues at coordinate 364,080 of STHB01000011.1, forward strand.
CCGTCCCGAATGGGGCACGGTCAAGGGAAGCGACATAAAGTTACCGACCTGCCACTGCCAAAAGTCGTGTGCTCGCGCGATGCTAGCTTGTGTTATCAGCATGTAGGTATACGTGAAGGTCTTATAGGGAAGGGTTATAGGAATAGGACGGTAGGAACAATGGAAGGGCAGGAAAATAAAATACCAAACTTCACTGCACGGCACCAAAAAGTCATCGACCGGAAGCGGAAGGAACCGTCCGGATGGTGGTTGCGAATGGTGATGCGAAGGAAGTGACATTCTGCGGAAGTTCAAAGTCAAATGCTAAACCATTCGAACGGGCGGGTTTTCGAAATTTTATTGACACATTTTTAATTACCTCATTTCGTTACGGGTGCTCGAAATTTGGCACATTGCCCTGTCCTCCTCCACACTGCCACCGTTTCAATAGGGGTGAGAAACAGAAAAAAAAACAGACAAAGATAAAAGGTGCTCCACGACCCCTGGTGCAAGACGCTGTGTGCTCAATTTCAATGAGACATTGAACAAGAAGATAAGTATATGATAAAACATGATAATCTAACCTGGCCGGCTACCAGTCTGTTTCGGGAATGGAACGGTTGGAGCATCTTCTATTTGCATACTGCCATTTGTGAGGGCTGTCATAAATGTACGCACTTAATTATGCGTCTGTCAATATTGATGCTCTGATGGAAGATAAAGAAACCATATGATTCTTAGAATTGGGTAGCTATAAGAGATTAGATTGTGAATGGAATTGGAAATATTTCGTGTTTCCTTCGCTAATGCTCAGCTTGGAAGTTTGGCATGAAGTTCCTTCATGCTACAATTTAATATCAATATGAAATCATACAAGTTATTATAGGTAATATATTTTGTTAGTCAAAACCCAAACCAATGCCCAATTGAAACCCAATTGAAACCCAATTGCTATGAAATGCACTAAGTATGAGCTTAAACTTCAACGTACGTTTAATTATTATTATGCTTCTTTCAGGTAACCATAAGCAGCACATATCACTGTTCATAGCATTGAAACCATTTCACGGTACGCAATCATTCATTAGAATGGAAGTTTGGACCAGCTCTTTTGGGTGAATGAGAAACCGTGTGTCTGCTGTGCCTGTCAAGGTTTGCAAAGGAAATAAAGAAAGGTCGTCGGAATCGGGGCAAAAAAACCGCCGCAAGATGGGAAAAAAGAGTTACAGTTCAGCATACGAAGCCAGCCCTGTTGATATGGGCTAGTCTGCTGCTCAGTGTGTGCGGGCTGCGATTCCATGGAAACGGGCAGGGGTTGCTCGCTAATGTTTGTCTTTCGCATAAAATGGATATAGCTAGCTTTGTTGCTGTGATAGGGCACCCATTCGTGCAGATCGGAACACGCTGTTTGTGGTGTATTCTTTTGTGAACATAAACATTAAGAAGGCGCAGGGCAAAGGAGTTGTACACCGAATGGAGTATGTGTAAAAAGTCAGTTCGTGCGGAACACAAACGGTGCTGATTAACTTCAAATACAGTTGACGATTGGGTAAAGTTGGGATGTCAATTTTGAAAGGCACATTTAGTATAAATGAACAAATTCACCTGAAACAGGTTTTTTCATGGATGACATGAGATGGATATTTTCAAATCCTAACACAGAAAAAAAAACCGATTTGGAAATTGTGTGGGTGCTCCATTGTTATCCTCCAGACATTATGCGGTGAGCGATTGACGGTATACGATGTGCAAAGTTTATCTTTTATGTGTATGTGTGCTGTTTCTTGCTCTACACATTTACCTTGCCGTGCACGTGAAGCATGTAAATCATGTGGTACAAGTTTTGAATTCGTCTTCTAACCGGTGCGCAACATTTGTATGTACGCACGCCATGATACTCTTAACAGCGCGTTCTTTTGAAGCTAAAATTACCGCCTCAATGGTATTGCAAAAATCGTAACCGCGTCCGTTCGTTTGTGGTGAAAATGGAAACGACTCGAGGGGTATCGAATTTGTGTCATTTCATTGCTATCGGTAGAAATGATGGTGAAAACCATCATCCTTAGGGCACCATAGTGTCTATGCAAGTTCAACTCGTTTCAACAGCGTAGTAGGGCAAATGGTCCAATGATGCACGATGGCGTTTGACTGAATTATTGCTCCCAAGTTGCGTATCACGTGGCATTTTGTCGTATCTGATGGCGTTATTCGTTTGGATGTAGGTGTCTTTTTTTTGCTTTGTGCAATATGTTGTGAATCGCTGATACAAATGTGGATGCATGTATTAGTAGAATTAGGACGACCCGTATCAGATTTAAACCTGCTAGGTTAGGTGTAGTTCCCATAGGAAGGATACAAATACCATTCCGCGGGAACCATTATACTGACGATTAAATCATTATTTTCCGGAATAAAAACAGTTACGTCATAAACGTAGAATGCAGTTTAGACTGTCCACAAGGATAGTAAACCAAGATCATATACCCTGCAGATACAAGGAAGCCTGTTTTAAAAATCGTAGACCTATCTTATCATTTGTAACACTTTGAGATTGAAACCAAAATAATTTATTTAAACTTATTTTATCTGATTTCTTTGCAGTAAGAATAATTAATTTTTATTGTTACCGATAATGTACATTTAAGACGGTAAGATTTATAGATAGAAATTACCCTGAAGTTGTGCAAAACTTTATTATCTCGTCAAAATTAATGTGTTTAATTGATTGCTTCTATATTTTTTGGCAGTATCTTTGCAAATCGCTACGTGCAAAATCCCGCGTAGTTAAATTCATAGCCTAATTTAAACAAATTTCGTTTACAACTAGGTAGCAGGTGTTTCTTAATAGCTTGCCTATCCAACCATCCACCAATAGCATCGGTAAAGCATTTTCACGACCATTTCCCTTTCCCTCCCATCGAGATGCTTAATGTGGCCGTGCTATAAAGTTACCTCCCTGGTTTTAGTTTATATCCCTTGCCAGTGGGGCCATTTTGGGGATGCTTCACCGTCCTTGCTGGCACTGCAAATGAAACCATCCCAATCATCCGTTTATCGATGGGCATCCCACGGACCACGCGCTCAGCTCTTTGCTTAACCATTTCCGGCAAAGGAAGGACGCAAAACCCAACCGTAGCTGGCATAATTAACGACAATTCTATGAACAATAAATTTGACATCATTAGGCCTTGCGGGTGATCGGGTATCGGGTCGCGAAAAAAGGCGAAACACACACAAGGGTACCATTTGTCGCATGGCGTCATGCGTACGGTGTGTTGCCCTGCGCACTGCGGGTTGTGGTTTTTAGGTGGTGCGGTTAAGACGTTTGGGCTAGTGAGTTAACCGGAATTGAACGTTTGCCTGCGCTTCGAGCGACTTGGCTTGTGGTTAGTTAGAAGCTTGAAGTTATACGTTACTGATGTCAAGGTAGATTGGATGGCTCAATAAATGATGATTCGCAGGGGCTTACTTTCTGTTAAAAAAAAAAACAAACTTTAACAGCTTTGTTTTGAATGTGACCAATGTGTGATTTTGTTGTGCAAATTGCATACATGTAGGCGCGTTTGATTGTTTTAGGCATTTACAGGTTAAGTATAGTATAGCTTTCCCAGTATCTTTATCCCAGTTATCTTTATGTAAGAATTCTAGTTTATTTATTTTGAGTGATTTCAAGCGCTGTAAACTTCTTAATACATTTTTATAACCGACACTTTTAATTTAAACTACCTTATTGCAGCATTCCCCGGCGTGTCAATCGTTCCACCAAGCAATTTAATGTTGCGATAAGTGCATTATCACTCGCTCGATAAAATGCGGAGATAAATTGAACATTTCAAAAGTTATTGCTGCCCCGCAATAACGTCGCAAGTTAAAATTAATATTTTGCAACGCTTCCATTTCATTCCCGGCATCTGAACTCCGCAGGGACGAGTACCGTCTGTTGGCGTCTCGTAGAGTGTTTTCTACCCATCACCTAATGAAATTACTCGTGCCATCGTATTGAATGGCACAGAATTGCATCGCAACCCGTGACCTTCTATGGTTTAGTTTTGGTTGACGCGTAATCTTCTCCACCACAAGTTATCATGACACGCTACCGACAGCTTGTAAAACGATTGAACCAACACCAGCTCTACCACGGCGGGAGAAAACCGATCTTGTGTCGGAAAAGTTTCTCACTTCCTCCTTCTGGCCCTGCAGCTTGCAATTACGCAACGCCAACACTGTTGCCGCACGGTAAAGTGCAGTGGCATGTGCAACCGAGAGTATCTGATCTGGAAACCACAAATCCATTATCGAAGATCTCGAAGAGTGTACTACCGGCATGGCCGGTCATAGCCTGCTCGGCACGGGTCAGGTTACGCTTCTGTCCTTGCAAAACTATGCTGCAATCTTTTGCTGATGGTTGGAGGTTGGATAAATTTTGAAATCAATTACATCAACTTTTGTGTCACCGTTGGAATCGTGCCGAGGGAAGGCAATTCTGGTTGTGTTTTCCTTTTACTGCGCTTACCAATCCACCAATCAATAGTTGTAAGAGCTGGATTTTCATCGATTGCAGTTGCAAGTTTCAGTTTCATCCTGCTCAAAACAGTGGCCATTCATACCGTTCCGTTCCCAGTGTCCGATTCCGATTCGCTACAGCTGTGTTTCGTTTTCCCGAAGGTGTTTCCACCGTGGCGATCGCTCCCGTATCGTCCCGTACTTAACGATGGTAGCTCAGCTTCCGCTTTCTTTTACAGCGTCGAGAAGGTATAAGTAATTCGATTCTCTATCCATCGGGCTTGTCCTCGGGAGTGGAAGTAAAAGTTTTTCCGAAGGTCGGATGCATTCCATCCGTCGACCAGTTCCCAACGGTGCTTTGTGTGCAGTGCTTAAATGGAAGATTTATACCGATTGGTTCCTAGGTGTAGCGCCCATCAGCGTGAGCGCTATCAGGATTAGGATGGTCTCGAAAGGGAAACCAATAACATTGTCGCCAGAAAGGTGAACCAGCCCACGGGATGGGTGTAAAGTGGTTTTACTCTACCATTTACTTAACAAGCAGTGAATGCAGAGTTGGATAACGGCAGGAAATTAATAAAAGTCGACTATCCCGATGATGGGTGTGATCGGATCTGATGGTTTATAAAAAACGAAGTAGTTGATTCTGAAAATGAGCAGTCTAGAATGAAAATTTGCGAAAATTCCCATCAAAATCGGATAAAAAGTTGATAAAAGTTTAGCTGTTTGCATCTATTTATCTAATTCATTTTAATTTCTAACAAAAAATTGTCACAAGCTAGTTCTGTTAGTTTTGAATGTTGACTTTAGTATAGAAACGAAAAGAGAAATCTCGTTTGCTTTTCTACTACATCAACACCAACCAGGAAGTGTTCAGTTTTCATATCCTTCCTGCTGGTATCTGCAGCTACATGGAATCATAAACTGAACAGCGAATTATTACGAATGCAACTGTGGTTAGTTTGAACAAACTTCTCCTCTTACTTACGGTGGCTTAATGCTGTAGCTGTGGATAACGTTGCACTTGCTTTCCTGCTACTGCACCTCTGCACCTTTCCTATTTGGCACTCACACGATTCTTTGGCAACGTACGATGGCACGGGTTCTCATTTTTTTTGCCTCTGTGTGTTTTATAGTCGCGTTTCCCACCGTCAAGTTGATGATGAGTCATTTCAGTTCTACCCAGCCGAGAATACAGTTGCTTGAGCGTGCAAGAAGTTTTTCTTCTGTACTGGTGGCCTAAAACACGGATGCTGTTGGCAACTCATTGCTGAGAATGGTGCTCTGTTGTTGTTACCTTGCGGACAGCAGCAGCAGGAAGCAGGAAGGTGTGTGTGTATGTTTTTGCATTTTTTCACTCTTTCCTTTCGAATATCAGCACGTCAGTGGCTTAGCTGTGAAGTAAGGCACAAGAATGCCTTACTTTGTTGTTTATTATCACGATCTCGCGTCCCGGTGATGGAGAAACGGAGGGGAGGGGGGGGGGAGAGAGGAATGTCCCAGGAGGCAGGAGGAAAAGCGCGGTTAAGTTGAGCAGCTTTTTAAAATCACCTGCCGGGGTAATTTGATGAGCATGGTGTCGTGCTTGACAATGGGCAGGATTGCACCCGGTTTGTTGGAAACGGAAACTTGAGTTAATAAAGTGCTACATTGAAGTGACACGGTGTGAAGAAGGAAAACACGAGCAGGCCGGTAGTTGTTGATGAATTTATCAAGAACGGTTACGAACAGGAAGACGCGTTTGTTTTGCCTCGATTATGAAAGACAAAGTGTAAACAGAAGTAAAACCCTTTCTAAGGTAATTAAATATTTTTAAAACCCAAACTGATGGTAAGTAGTAGTAGTATTTCAAAATGTATCCAATCTTGTTTAGAATATGTTCAACAAATTTGTAATTTATGTAAAAACTCTTTAACCCTTTATTAAAAACTGCATAAATAAAAGTATTACTCGCTGGAGTGAGTGCGCGTTCTGTAAACTTATCGATTCCTCAGTGAGCACCGTGCGTGAGTCTCTCATAACATAGGACTCACCGTGTGAAGTGAGTAGAATAAGTGCACCTCTCATTTGCTAACTTCTCTCGTTCTCACTATCACCGTTGGATTAGTTTTCCGTGCGCTCTCCACAAGCTCACTCATCTCTATTGGTTCGCACGTTCATTGCACGTGTGAACGATTTTCCCTCCAACAAGTTGTTGCTTCGATGTTGTCTGTCTCTCCTTCCGTACGGTACGGGCACGTTTGTGTCACAAAGAGCGTTCGTGCGCTCGGAGAGTCAGTTTGATAAGGAACGATTGTGAAGGTAATTTTTGTTTTTGTTTTTTTGTGTGTGTGTGGAACAAAGATAACGCCGTCGTATGGTGGAAGCGCATTCGTAAGTGAGCAGCGGGAAGTTGAGAGCGGTGAGAACTTCGCTAGCGAGACGGACGGTTGCATGATCGGTGTTCGTCGTCTCATCTGGCAATCGGCACCGGAAGAGAAGCTGTGTCTGTGCGTGCTGTGCAACGAAAGTAAGTGGTGGCCGTTTTCCGTCGGGTTCGGGTGTGTTGTTTGTTTGTTTTTTTTTTTGGCAACCCCGGGGCCTCAACATCCTGCGAGAGAGTGGAAAACTCTCAGTCTTCGAGCTGCTAGCAAGCAGGACGCACACGTAACAACACAGTGCTGCTATTTGAAGACCGCCAACATTGAGTGGACCCAGTGGAAATAACCGGTCATATGTTAATGGGGTATGTCTGCGGTTTTTGTGGTTCGCTCGTTTCGTGACCACTGTGACGCTAGTGGTGGTGGGCGCAAAGTGTAGTTCCATCCGTTCCGTAGATAATCCCCCCTCATTATTAAAGGTGTTTGTGTGTGTGTGTGTATCGCCAGGTGGGGGTATCGATGAATGCGAGTTTGAGTGCGTGTGGGAACATGATGTCGATCACAATCAACGGGATTGATTGACTGGCGGCGAGTCCGGGTACGTGGCTCCGTACAATGTCTCGCACACGATTATATCGATCGCATCGGTCCATAATACACTTACACTTGGTTAAGGTGTGCCTATCGCTTGGATGATAGATCTCGCGATCGACGTCCGCTGTGATGACAGTCGACATCGACAGTCGGATCGACATCGTGCGGCACGCTTACACCTACTCCCACCTGTCCAAAGCGATCTCCAGTCGGTTCCGGTGATGACGGGGCAAAAGTTTCTAATTGACACACGCCATTAGTGCCGGGTCGGCACGATCAGTGTCGAAGGAAACGTTCGCGAAACTCGCACCGAGCACCAAGCGCTCAGCGCAATCGAGAAGTGAAGTGGAGTGTAATTAATTTCTGTTCTGTACAGGGGTTTTGATTTATACGGTTCCACTCATCACTTTCCAACCCGGCAGAGACAGCGCACGGCATACGGCCAAAGCAGCACCGAGCGGCATGGATACGGTTCGCTGCATCAGACAGGAACGTTTGCCAAAATCTGCAAATCCGATCTGTCACTTGCTTTTAATCGGTCGGAAGAGATGCAATTAATTCACCGAAAGTGTTTGCCTGTCTATGTGTGTGGTTGTGTACGTATGTGTGCGCGCGGGTGCGCGTGTGTGTGTGTATGGTTGTATCAGAAGATGTGCCCAATAAGTGTATATGCATCGAACGGAGCAGAGCATAGTGCAGTAGAAAAATGTGTCACAGCGTTGGGAGAAGTGGATCGGCGTAGTGGACATCATTAAAATTTGTTCGGAAGGGATTTGCACGGTACGGTACGGTCTGTCTGGTTGTGACAGTTTTGGGGCACACACATACCCGGACCGTCATAACAAACCGTTGGTAAAGGGATTAGTTGCAACCAGAATTTATGAGGTTAGAAAAACTCTATCCAGAAGCAGACGGTTGAGATGCGACACATCGTTTGATCAAAACAAATGAGGTCTTGGATATTTTGTCGGGTTGTACATGATACATCATCATGTTTCACATGATAGGTGTAGAGTTTTATTGCTGCAAAGATTTTATTCCTTCCCACGCATCTGATTAGGATTCGGCCAACAAGAAGCCGTAGGACATTCTTGCTTACGTCATTACTTTTACTACCGCATCGCCACCAAATCGACGAAATCGTGCCCGAGAAACAACCCGAGACGCATAATATGGCCAAATATTGCATTACATTTACCGTCCGTACGCGAAGGGGTGACAAGTTACACGGAGGTCTTCTTTTATGATTTTCTCCCACTCAATAAACCTGCGGCCGCTATCGATACGGCTCCCGAATGCCATTTGCGTTCATAAATTGCTTTTTACACCCATAAACATAGGACCGCCCGATGAAAACATCGATCGACAGGGCCCTTCTCGCGTTGTTTCGCCGCGCCGGTTGCCGGCTGCGCACAAGAAACGGGGTGATAAAATGTAAATAAATAGAATATTAAAAAATAATTTACGGCCACGCGTTCGCACAGCGGGCCATCCCTTTTTTTACACGGTGAGAATGGTTGCAAGTTTTATTTTTTTAGCTGTTGCTAGGTTTTCGTTTTGTTTCCTTTCCTCCCCACGGTTGGTTGCTGGAAAACTCGTAAAATTTTCCTCCAATGTGCCACCTCCAAAAAGGTGGGAAAACGAGTTGAAAAATGTGGCAGAGAAATTGTGTATGTGTGTGTTTGGGGGGGGGGGGGGGGGTTGTCTGGTACGCACGAGTCTTCTGTCGTCACAGCTGGTGGTACTGTGCGTTCTAGAGTGTGAAAATTGCTGCCATGCTGTGGGTGCAGAAAGAAAATTTAAAGTAAAAAATCAAGAATAATTTCCACACCAAAAAGCTGTAAACGAAAGCGTGCGGTCATTATGGTGGACACGGAAGGATATATTTTACAAGCAGGTCACGCATTCGTTCGCTGTGTTTTTTGTTTGGGATGGAAACACGCTGGTGCATTTGGTTTACGGTGTGCAGATGATCGCACAGGTGTTGCCCACACGGAAGGTACGTTATGCAAAGGTGGAATGCAAACAAACACGTCCAAGATGTTGTTCGGGTCGCAGTGAGCGGAGGTTGCATTTTACGTTGTATGAAATACATCGAAGCTTCCATTAAAAAGTGAATTTACGGGGTATTTTAAATTAAGGGCTTTTAACGGGCGGGTAATTTCGATTTTATTGTAATGCGTGTCGTATCATCGTCCAGCGGGAGCTTGCCTTTGTGGTCTATAATTTACAGTTACAGCTCACCAATGTAAAATGTTCTTGACTGATGACTAGAAGCGTCGTTTCATGTTGTAATAGCGACGGTCCAAAAGTATCAAAACAATGTAAATATTTAGCAGGCTTATTGCATAATTTCCTTTTTTGATTTCTGCAATAAAGTAAAACGCTTCGCCTGGAACATTAAGAAAGCTTTTAGCAAATGAAATAACCATTACAATTTGTACAAGGTAGTAAAAAGGCACGGTAGTGGCTGAGATTATAAAGAGTAAAGCGAGATAAATTAAATCACCTAGACAGAGTGTGTCGAATTCACGAAGCTTCCTCGCACGGTTGTGAAGCAGCGTTAGAAAATAAACCAAAAATAAAATCCTTTTCCAATACCGCTGCCAAAAGCAGGTACCTGATGAAAGCGAAATACGACGACGGAAACTGTGGTGAAAACTGGAATAAAAAAGTGTCACACGAAAAATTCACTCGTATGCAAGGGTGAGGGAGTATAGCCCGGGGGTGTAGTAGCAGGGGTACGGTGGTGGTGGTGAAGATTCGATTTTCCACATACCGTCGTGCAGTGTCGTCGATACGGGTACGTGATCGTAAATTATCTTTCAATCGCAGTTTCGATTTTTTTCTCACCTGCTCCAAGGACGGAGCGTTGCCGTTGCGGGAGCGCGGAAAGAAAATTGACGCCGGACCTGGGTTGACATTTTGCGATGGAAAAATGAAACACAGCCAGTCAGCGAAGGAAAGCGTGCACATAACTTTGGTTTTGCTCTGGTGCCCAGGATGACTAATAAATACTGACGGTGGGAAAAGTTTCTGGATAATGGTTACCATTCCCAAACCTGTTTCCGACTCGTTGTTCCCTTTATTGCGAGCGCGGGATTTCGTTTCGGAAGATGTTCTACCACCATATTAATGGTCAATGCGTAGGAAGAAGATGGAATGCGAGGGAAAGAAAGAGCGAGAAAGAGAGGACTTTCTATATTGATTTGTGCACTGCGGGTGGGAAAGCGGTTTCGTGAGATTTAGAGCAATTCATTTCACGCAGAACACACAGCAGGATTGTGATGGAAAAATGGTTATAAAGTCAAAACATGTTTATAGAAAGTGATGAATAATTGCAACGAACGATCGGACTTCCTTTGTTGTCGGACAAGTTACTTCTCCACCTAATGAAACTTTTCTTTACAGGCCCTAAACTTCAACTTCAACCAGAAGATAACAAAGTGAAATAATATCTGTACAAAGAAAAAGTAACCATAAAAAGTGTAAACATACTAGTTTCTATTGTAAAGTGTTTTAAAACTATAACAAAATATGTAAATATTTAGCTATTAGCAATATAATATAACCACATCGATGTGTGGTTGATAATGCGATAAAGAAATTCGTGGAAAATGTGCAACCGTTTAACGTAGAGGTGATAAGTGAAATGAAAAACGTAGTGATATGAAAGATGAAATAAAAGCGTTGTGTCAAAAAGTGCTCCATCTGGCGGATCTTTTGAAAGTTTGAATAAGCAGAGTATCTCGAACTAAGGTGTTGGTGAGAGTGAGTGTATGTTAACGTGGTGTTGGTGGAACTAACTATCGATCAGTTCACACACTGCAGTGTTTGAACTACCAACTTAGATCATCTCGTTCTACGCGATCAACAATACTACCGCAAAAAGTACCCAAATCACACGGAAATGAACCTGTCTGCCTGTTTTTGTTTTTAACGTCTTGTGGTAAACCAACAAAACCCGGTGGCTTGCCGCACGCTGCAGCCAAAATCATGGTGATATGAATTTCCGATTTGCATAAATTGTAAGTACAATCATTGACATTTCAGCGCTCCAAGTTGCACGATTTGCCCAAGTTTGCACAATATTATTTGATTTAACTTGTGGGTTTACTTTGCTTCTCAAAAGAAAAACGAAACTGAAAGAGAAAGACGCAAAGGTGAGGGATGAAACCGTCCGTATGGTTATTTGATACCATTTCTCACCCGGTACGCGCTTTAAGATCGATATCCTAGTTTTTATTTGAATTGCCAATATTCTCTGTGTGTGTGTTAAATGTTAAAATCGCCATTTTCTGTTTGCGCTTGCAAAAGATCGTAGTACTCGTGGGAAGTAAATCGCAAGATAAGACCCGATCGCGCGAACTCAGATGGTGAACGCGCAACTTCTGGGCTTTGGATAAGAAGAAAGTCAGCAAAGAGAGCCAGGGCGGTTGTTAAATAAAAGATGCAAATTTTATTCCCACTGTCTGCCACTCGAACCCTAGGTTCGTTTGTGATGCTCGAGCGAATTCAGTTCTACACTGGAGGATTTAATATTATGCGTTACTGGAAGGAGAGTTTGTGAAAGAAAGTTAAAAAGAATATCTCTCTTTCTCTCTTACACACACGCGTACAATTTGGATCTTCATTCATAGCGTTCTCTCGCAGCTATAGGTTTGTGCAAATCAGAAGAATCTTTTTATTTGTTTAGGATTTCGTTCTTACGTTATTCTTAGAATGGTTCCAACAGGAAAGGAAAAATCGTGCCAAAAAAGCGAGAAAAATCCAGAAATGCTACTACTGAAGTACCAGTACAGTGGTATATTTTTAGCGCATAGGATAACGCTTCCAGAAGTTCTCGGGGATGAGATCATAAAAATATGAAAGCAAATTGGAACCATCAGTAACAACACTACATGGGCCAGGAAACAGAAGGTCCATTTTACGCACCTTTGTACGCAGAACGCAAGGGATGGAATTTGTGTTGGGTGGGTAATGGGGAGAATGGGCTTACGGCACAATTAAGAGCTCATATTTATGATGGAAGAACACGAAACAAGCAATTCGTGGCGCTTTCGTTTCTGCCGAAAAAGGCAGTCAAATGGTGTGCCTGGAATATAATTAAAGGTGGTATATACAAGCTTAGTGATTAGCCATGGCCGAATAGCTTTATATTAAGGAAAGGACCTTGAATTAAGTTAAGTTAGCAATGCTATTCTAGAGTCTTGGTGGGAAACGTTGTGGAACTAGCAACATAATAAAATATTGTATGATATGTATAACTAGTTCTATGTTTGATGGTGCTATTGAACCGTCGCACACTCTGAGCTGTGACGTATTTTAGGGTTTGTTTGTCCAATCCGTTCCTAGTACAACTAGAACACATCCAATGCTGGATGTATTCTACAGAAACCATTTACTACGTTTGAAAACTGTCATGCGTTGTTTACTATTCCGTTGGATATCTTTTCCAAGAATGTCTGTACGCTAACCGCTTGCAAAATAGATGGTTGTAAATATTTCTGCTACGAACAATTCTGCGAATGTTGGCTGTGTTTATGGAAAATGATTTGACTCTGGAAAATTTGGTTAGCTTGCGCTCGGTCGTGAACGATGGGTTTTACTTGTTTTCAGGTCGCTGAGAGGTACTTTCTTCAGATGCAGCGTCGCTTTTGATGCACTTGAATGAGGTAGCCTCGGTATGAAGATTTTATTTTCCGGAAGTTCAAGGGACTCTTCCATTCCTTTTCTAGCCGAGTGCTTTTCCTGGTATCATTGAGCGTGCTTTTCTGCCTTTTAAAAGACATGCAATTTCAACACCAAAGGTTGAGTATGGAATTTCCATGCTTTAGTGGTGGAGATTTGTGTGCATGAGCTCTGAGGAACCATCATTACCGAGATACGTTTCGCTAGAAATACACAATAGAATGGGGTCAAAAAAATCTTGATCTACTGTTCCTGTAATTCTTTGTTTATTGTTCACATCCATCAGAAAATTGTCCCAGCGACGTCAGTAAAGTACTAAACTGTGTCTACCGTTTGTCATGGCCGTTTCCTGCCTCTAGAAAAAAGGGAGCACAAAGTGTGTTTATGCTTCAACCAGTGGAAATTTACGACGTTCCATATATGTGGTCTTTTGCAACCGCAGCAGCAAAACACGTTCCAGTCACTTTGCCTTCGTCGCTTGGCACGTGGTAAAACTAATTCCCGTAATGAGTTTTTGTTTCATGGCATCATGCTTCCCGGATGCGCAACAGGCACATCCATTTTGGGGGTGATACGATACGATATGTACAGGATGTGCCAATTCATTCACACAGTTCGTGTGTCATGCGTGTCAAGTGTCACAATGTGGTTAGTGTTGCATACTTAGGCGGGAATATCTCTTAGTTGAAACAAACTCCAACGAGAATACATAAATTTAAAATTGAGTAATAGAACATTATTTAACAAATATATTTTACAGTCTTTGTAAATTAGTCTTTGTATAAAAGTATTCATGATACAACAAATTTCATCCTTGTGTGGTGCGATTTTTTAATAAGAATCGAAAAGTGAATAGTAAACAGCTCACTGTAGTTTAGCAGTGCTTACCACCAACCTGGATGAAGTTAATAAACCACTCCGGCGGATAGGAAACTTCCAACCCTATACACCATCACCTTAATTTGGCAGCTTAAAGTAAATCCTTTAGCCAGATCCTCCAAAGGACCGTTTCCACACGTTTGCCAGCAATGTGAGCAAGTTAATTAAAATCTTCCATCCAGCGTCCTGCTTGCCACCCGTTGATGCTTCGTACGCTTGCTGTGCTGAGACATCGCTTGAGAAGTTGGAATTTGTGCGCTCTGTTGGCACCGATGCTTGGAGGAAGGTTTGACGGTGAAGGTTGATTAATGGTTACCGTGTACGCAAAACGTTACCCATTACGCGTGCCTTCACATGGTAAAGTTTCGCTTACTTTCGTCCGAGTAGTTGTGCCATCTCATGCGATCTTATCGTGAATTTATCGTTTTGTCCTCAATGTGTCCCGTGCTGGTTGTGTAGCGCATGGCCTAGTTGGAAACGTTTCAGCAAAGTTTGAATAGTTCTCGACAGCAGTGCACGGTATGTGTGTTAAATGTAACGTAAGTAGTGAGTTCATACGGGAAAGGAGTTCCGCTGATGATGATGATGGAGGCGCCTGGTCTTTTTCTGTGAACGGGATAAATGGTTATCCGATCCAATTACATAGTGTAAATCGAGTAGTTAAAATAATTTCACACGAGTACTGTAGAAAAATAGAGTACTTTATGTAACGATTGCAGTTGAAATTTGTAACCCATCTTGACGATTATACCCAGTTCCTTGAGGAAAAAAAAATCAATTCATGCAGAACGATCATTTCCATACTTCTTTCCAGTCAAGTAACTTAATTGTGCTTTGAACCAAACGCAACTTTCATACTGGTGTAAGTCATTTTCCCTTAGCATTATTTCCTGCTTTGTCCCTTTGAGCTGTTACGTTTGTGTAATCAAAAACAAGTCCAGCATTTTATTTGCTCCCCTTCCAGCCAGACAGACGTTTTACTTCTGGCACAATTTCCTGTGCAGCTCTGCCTTTTTAGACTGCTTTGTTTATTCGACACACACCCCTTTTTCGGTGACCTTATGTCTTATTTTTATCATCTGAGAAGAATGTTGCTCCATTTGAAGCACACTTGAACGGTCTGGAGAAACAAAACGGTGATGTAGATTTTGTTTTGTCATCACCACCGTGAAAAGGTTCGGTAAATGTGAGCGATCTTCGTATGGTAATGTTGTGGAAGCGTATTTTTTTGAAACATTTTCTACCGAAGCCGAAACACATGACTGGCGACGTGAGAGAAAAAGTACGAGAAAAATAATTTCCGAAACATGCAGCAAGATTTGCCAACCTGTTTTTTCTTCGTTGTCGCGGAAATCCTGTTGTGCCGGGTGGGACGTGCCTGGAAATAATAAAATTGGTTACAATGCTTACAAAACAAGGTTGGGTTAGGATAAAAATCTAGAGAGAGAACGAGAAAGAGAGAGAGAGAGAGAAAGAGAGAAAGAGAGAGAGAGAGAGAGAGAGAGAGAGAGAGAGAGAAAACTCGTCGTTCGCATGTGGCAATCGCAACAGCTAAGTGAAGCGAACAGGGATGGTTAAGCAAGGAGTGCTTAACCATCGGTGTGCTTGTTTCGGTGAAGGTACAGAAGGATAGATAATAAATTCTCTTCTTTAATACCGTCCCGTGGACTTCGATGCACAAAAGGTTGTTCTATTCAATTAAGAAAGGTGCAGTGAGGTTGTTTAAAAGCCGTAAAGGAACCTTGCCGGTGGAACATTAAATGAAACAAATGAGTGCTTGGTTTAACTTTTGTGTATTGAAATGAATTGTTGGAATGGTTTTGTTTGCTTTTGTTGCGAAGCGGTTTTATTGCTTACAGAAACATAAGGAACAATATTTTGTGCGAAATAAGTTTGTTTTGTCATATGATTGTAATCTTTTCTATTGAAATGTTTTCTTGCTAAGAGTTATAGAGTGTTTTGAATGCCAAAAAAATCCTTGATTCTTTGTGAAACATACGCCTACGTTTTGATCAAAGTTTATTGATATGTACAAAAAGTACAAATTTCCTCTTGTATCGGCAAAATCAATGATTGATTTTCCTACGCTTGATTAAAAAAGTTTTAGATTAATGATTTTTTTGTTTCTTACCTCACACCCCAAATTTCAATTTTGATGTAATTATTCATTTCATTCTTTTAAAACTTTGCAAATGCTCTTCTCACGAGGGGTCGTATATACCAGCAACTAATTATAATGCGCTGAACGGTTCAATGAACGGTAAAAGAATAGCCCTCCGGTACAAAAGTTTACGTCTATCAGCGCGACGGAAGGAAAAAATTAATATGCCAGTCCTACCCATCTTTTAAGAAAAAAGGGTTGCGCATAGAATCGGCTTATGTATAAATTTGACCAAATTATCACATAAATTCCAAACAAAAAGCCTCTTGTCGTTGAAGATTGAAAGTTGCCAGCAAATGGTTTCCACTCGATACAAATGCGGCATGGAGGCAAATGTTGCAAGTTGTTGCTTCAAACTTCTCCCAAAGCTTCTGCTAGATCTATTTAAAATTTGCTGTTTTCTGGTTTCGGTGGGGATTTTTTAAATGGAAGCTTCCGACGAAAGGAAATGAGAAAGCCGAAGAAAACATTCTACAAGCGGAGCGATAATGATGCTTGTTGGTTGTTGGGCAGCAAAATAAGATTAATTATGTTTCTGCTCGCCTAGGGCTCAATCCTTCCGGAACAGACACTGAGCAGAGGCTGTGTTGAAGCAGAAAGTTGAAAGGATTTGAAGACAATGGAAAAGGGATTATAAACCGAGGGAGGTAAAAACAAAACAAGCCCGGGTTATGATGAAGGGACCAAGGTGCGGCAACAGGGCGGCACAAAGGGGGTCAATAATTTCGCTCATTTTTCGGCCTCAACTTGAGGGTCAGCTAGTAGTGATCGGTCGCAATTCGCTAAAAGGGAAAGTGTTTGCGAAACAAGGAGCATATAAATGAACCTGTTTCAAGTACTGATAACGATGCAAAGGAAACAAGAAAACACACCACCCGAAAGCTTCTGTGATGGAGTTTTTCTGACAGAAAGGGATTAATATGCGTTTAGCTGGTGCTTATGGAAGATTTTCTCGTTTAATTTAAGTCAAGCACATTAGTGCAGGTTAGTGAAATATAAGGAAGATTAGTAGCGTTATGTAGAAATAAAACTTGCAGTTTTCCAATGGTAGCTCACGATAAATAGAGTCGTGTCTATGATTGTTAGAAATTGGACCGTATTTAAACTAATCCACCAAGCATCTTCATTGAAATTAGAATGAGCAATGCTGAATTTTGTAAGGTTCTAAATAAAAAGAAGTTTTGTAATGAAAACAATTAGAAACTTTTTGTGACTCTTTCTGTGTAACTTTCTGTCAAACGAAGCTGTCTGTAAATTGTGCTTATGCATTGTTTTTTTTCTCAATCCCGGTGTACAAAATCAATACTGGCGACCTACTTCTGCGGTCGGGACCAAATAGACATGCAGAAGCTGCACGGTAGAGAGAGAAAGAGAGAAAGAGAGAGTAAACTAAAAAGGGCAGATGCTAGGGCACACAGCACGATCCATCCGATGTGTACTTCCCTTCGGTAGTTTCCCTCGATTTAAACAATAGCAAGGCGGAGCAATTTTACTAGGGATAAATTTTATGCTACATTCGTGCTTTTTTTTTGCCCGCAGCGAAGCGATTCATCCTTGCAAAAGGGGAATGTTAAAGCAAACTAATAAGCCGTAGAATAGTAGGAAAAAGGAGAGATGCGCAAGATTGTAAAAATGCAATGATGCGTGTATGGGAAGTAGAGATTCTTTAGCGAGAATTATGGTCCGAAGGAAATGGACCGTTACGCCAGAACTGGGAAGCTGGGTGGGAGAGAAAAAAAAAGGAAACCTCACACCCATCACTGTTATTCAGCGTACGAGTAACTCTGAAGCGAGTGTTATGAAGTCAAAAGTGGAACTCTTCTAAAACCGGTTGACCCTGTTTTACAGAACAAAAAGGAATGAACGGAAAGCCAAGGAAAAAGGGGGTTAGTTTTCTAGGAAGAGTACAATCTGTATGCACTGGCTTGGCTGCTGAGGTTTCAGACTGCTGCCAAGATACTACATTGAAGCATAAGTATGTTGCACGTAAGACGAAGTGCAAGAGCTTTAAGGAAAACCAAGAAATGCAGGAAATAGCTAATTTCTTCAGAGTAGACACTTTCAAACCGTCACAATACACGACACTAAAAGCTTAGCTTGGTGTGAATTTGACCTGATTTATCATTTCTCTTTTAAAGTCATAGCATAAAACGCCCGAAATTATGCAATTCAGCCTATTTTTGGTTTATCGGGGAACCCAGCATGGTACCATGAACTCTTTCTGTAGATCTTTAAACATCTTTCGCTTTCTACAATTGTACGTATATTTTCTACGTTTTATGCTTTGTTGTATTGTGCTAAAAGCTCCATAAAGTGATGAACTACGAAAAAAAAGCAATAGCTGACAAACCGATGACAGATTTTGCTTAATAGAAATGTCCTCCACTACCAAACTGGAATCGCTCACACTGTGATAATCCATTTTCCACTTGGTTGGCCCCAGATCCCCGAATGGTTCTCCATCATCGGTTCCACTCTGAACTGTCACCAAAATCCGACCATCCGGGACCAATCGATTAATCTTCATTACAACGCAGCGACAGTATCGTCTTCGCCACCGGCTCGAACGGGGTTGGTTCGTGCTGTGCACGTTTCGTTTCGCTTCTCCTACGGGGCCGATTGTAATCCTTTCGAACAATTACATTCACTTATCATCGTCACCGAATTGGCGCTTGGACTGTGCACCGACGAAGAAAGCAACGGCCCTAGCTTCTTGACGCTATTGAAAGGGGAAGATTGTTCACGTACTGCATCGACGGCGATTGCCCTTGGTGAGTGGCGTAATGAAGTGTTGGTTACAGAATGATTGATAGTGGCGGGTTTGATGATAGAGCGGACAGTTTATTGGGGTTGGCTTCCTATGAGTTTCTTTGTTTTGCTATCAGTTAGCCAAACGATTAAGAATTTATCGATTAAACTTAAATGCATCGAATGAAGCGTTGGTTTACTGAAAACCGATTGAAATTAATTGACCATTATCTGTTGTATCGTTCGTTTTTTTCGGTGCAAAGATTGACGAAAGAAGAAGCGAGAATAGTAATTTAAAAATATTGAATGTTAATCCTACCAGCTTATCTCTCTCTCTCTCTTTCAGGTTGTCAATGAAGATGACCTTATTAAAAATTTGGAGCATTCATTAAATTCTTTTTTATCATTTTGTTCGGATGAAAATTATAAGGATGGATATTACGATTGCAATTGTTCAGTTTCTCCGCAGACCGCATGTCGATTTTTGTTAAATGGTGTTAAAAATTATTTAATGCGTCACACGCTTGTTTTCGATTCGTCACTTATTCTAGTTCAACAAACTACAAACGAAACTCACTTCAATCAAGCGTTTTTCCAACATAATTGTGGTCACGCAATTTTTCTCCTACTGCCACACTGTTGACCTTCACAAAATTGAACAACTTTTTCAATCACTTCGTGACTCTACTGCTACGTATAGCTCCCGAGACGAATATTGTTCAAGGACAAATAATGCTTACACCTTTACCGTCATCTTTTCCCATTCGTACACTTGGTTCGTACGATCGTACGAAGTAAACTGGCAAGTGGCAAGTTCGATCGGTCTTATTGAAGTGGGTTGAAATTATTGCTGTGATTGAAAGCGATTTATTGCGTCTCATTTATGGTAGCTGGTGTGAAGGATGTAACACCGTCGTTGCCTGCAATGCAACATCGAAGCAACAGTACCGAGGGGATAAAATGTAGTACACGGGCGTGCTCGGGATGAAGTCAATGCATCCTTCCGGAAGCAACGTTCAACTACATCGGAAACGTTTTACCCTCTGGGACGAAGTTCGGATATGCATCGGCTAGCAATCAGCTGGAAGGTACGGTTGCAATTGCCAGCTATGCAACCATCAACCACACATGTCTCAAAGGGCTGGTAAGGCTCGCTTAGATGGATATCGTTCACCACCTCAGGTTAAAACGTACATTGAGCAAGCAGTAATCAACACGATGGTGCATTTCTTGATTAGTAGCTAATCCGTACAAAATTAATGTGTTTGATTTCAATCGCTGTTTTTGGTATGGAATGATTTTAGAACACCTATTTTTTATACTTAAGTATTAAATAACCACTTATGCATCATCAAGCAAATACTCCACGAGCGCTTTTGTTAATCGCAAGAAGTGTAATCATTGCGTACCATAAAATGTAGCAGCAGCAAAATAAAATGAATGCAATCAACTTTACCATATATTGATGTACCCATCCTTATCTTATCGTAAGATAACCGTTTCCCTGATACACACCGCGCTTTTCGCGTGTCAGCCTTCCATTAGAAAAAGAAAACTGAAACTACTTCCTATCATATCCGAAAATAGTTCATGGAATGGTGCGGTTCATAGTGTCACAGATTTGAAGAGCTTGTCGCAAGATAATATATCCTACATTCAATAAAAACATTGTTCGAGGGTAATGCCGGATGATAGTATAAAACCAAGCGATTGGAAAAGAGTGGTGCAATGTTTTGAGTTTTAATCAAGACTGGATGCTATCCTAATTAATAATACAGAAATCATTCTTGTTTTTACCTGTCTAACAGAATCCATCATGCGTCTCCATCAAAAAAGGAGCTGTTCCTAGGGCGCGTCATGATATAGAATGTCTTGGAACCGTTTATCTATTTTCAAACGAAATAATCATTTTATAATAGAACTCTTCGCAACACGCCTTAATGTATGCAATTGCATGCACATATTTCTTCTCACTATTAAATACATTCAAGCGTGCTGAAGCAAAACTAGACCAAATTGATCATAGTTTTTAGCATTAGAAAGCCTATTGGAAAACTACTGTTTCCAAAAGTTATGAGTGGGTGGGACACTCACTCCACTGATACATGCAAGAAAAGGTATTCTTCTATTTTAAATCTTGCCATAAACAATATCAGCATCAGCAATTGGATTGAATTGAATAAAATCAAACATGCCAATATTGTTCCATTGGATGAATGGCTCGATTCAAGCGTAAACTTTTCATTTCTTTTCTATGGCATCATTCGCTACTAAGCGCATGCACAAATTGAAAAGAATCTGTACTGCATGAAACGTGATTGGGAAATAGCGTACTGTTGTAAGTAGCTTCGGTAGCTTTTGCAGCGTTGTGACGGACACGTACCGGCATGTGATACGTAACGAATGCCGATGGAACATCAGATTTCAGCAGAACCTGTCAAAAGCAAATGTTACGTACGAAACGGTTGAAGGACAAGCTTGCCACTGACAACAGAAGAGCAACGGGTCAGCACGATGTGCAGATGGGAAATGTTGATAAACTGCAGCATATTGAAGATGATTCATCACGCCAGGTCGTAAATATTTGTTTGTCTCAGTGCTGTAGGACAGAAATTGGTCTTTGCATGATGGAAAATTGGATTGCTTAAACAAAGGCTTCAGTCTGGCCCAAGAAACACGCATCATACGAAGTTGTTTTCGAATAGCAAGATATGACCCTCTGCGCAAACATTCTCGAACTTCTGTGATTCGAATGTGGCGCAGTGCTGGCACGGGAAGTCGAACATAAATATTTACGGCACATAATTTTATGCAGCAGGTTAATAGAAATGCTGGTCTTTCACTTCGAAGCTCATCATTCAATGATTCCGGCTCGGGGGAGGAACAGGAAACAAGATTAGGTAAATGTAAAGCACTTTGGTCGCAACAACATGCTACACATTTTGACAGTCCATGTACATCCGTCGGCGATGTCTTGCCCGCTAAGCACTGGCGTGTGTATGCGAGTGCCTCGCAACAAACCGACTCCATCCATACAGGCGGTTGTGTGTCCGTGCGTTGGAATGGTCAGAAGCTCGGTCGAATCTGGAAATTATGGCAAAAGGATATACACGTACCCTTCCTTCTTCGAATCCTGTTGCGGTGGGCTGGATTCGGTGATTTGCCGGCATTACGCCCAACACACCGTGCCAACACGGTTCGACCGGAAGCAACTGCGGCCACTTTCAAGACCGGACCACACCGCCTTAAGCCCGTAAGTGGACCGTTTCGTGAAGCTTTCTTCACTGTCTTCCCCGAGCATGGGAATGCTGGCAGCAAACATGGCATCGGTTGCAAAGCCTGATGTAAATGGATCTACCATTTGCTCCCTCTAGGTCGGTGTTTGTGTGTGTGCGGTTAACATCTCGGAACGATGCCACACATTCACAGCCGGCTAACTCAAACAAAAGGCTCGAAGCGTTGGGCATGTTTCGTGGCCGCCGGGCACGGGTTTGATCCTTTATGAGGGCCAGCAGTCAGCATCCTTCACGGTAAACGGTACGTGTGGCCGGTGTTGTATTTGCGGGTGGTAGCATTTGATTGCAGGAATGCTTAGCCGATTTATTGGTTGAATCGCATTGCCATTTGCGTGCATTATCGTAATGTAGTCCATTAGGATAAACCGATCGAGAAGTGTGGCATCGCTCTGTTCAGGTTTTCCCTTCCATGATGCGAATGTTGTTCGAATGTAGAATTTTAAGAGCATGACAAATGGAGATAAAACTTTTGTGCAATTGTTTTTACCTTACTTAGTTAACAAAAATTTGTAATGAAAGATGTAATGTTATATGAATCAGTTTGAAAGAATAACTTATCGATCTTGAATTTTTGTAATATAATTTAATAATAAGTTCAATATATCAATTTTGAAAAAAATTTGCATTAAATTGAAAAATTGAGTTTTTCTACTTAAAAACATATTCACTTTATTTCTTTTATTTTGAATATTTACCATAATGTAGATGCAATATAGCAATATAGCATGCTGAAAAAAAAATCACATAAGATCATACATGAAATAAGTAAGTAATTGTCCGTGACTAAATGTATCGACATGGAAACAATATGGAGCCAGTTTTGAGCAATACATCAATTTGTAAAAATCGATTATCGAAAGCACAAAAGGGATGAAAATACCAACCCGAGGAGAAACATGCTTTATCGAAAATGTTTTAAACATGATCAGCCGATGTAGCACCCGGTCCGGAGGTGAGCATTACTCCGTTTTTGTTTGTATGTATTACATCAACATGCATACATGACTATCACACCCATTTTTTTGCATGCTACATTAGCATCCCAAGATGGCCTACTTGGAACTGGGGGACAAAAAATCACACACACCACCCAAGAGAATGCATTGTGCTCCGGTACGGAAGCTTCTGTCTTTTTTTTTGTCTGCATTTGCTACAAAATCAAATATAATCTGCAGCCACAACCGAGCAGTGTGCAGAAAAACGGCATGTGTGTGTGTATGTGTGTGTGTGTGTGTATGTTTGCCTGTGTGTCACCCGATGTTGCCAGCAAAACTTTTGCTGAATTACAATCTACCTCGCACCACGGTGCCAACCTTCGGTGTGACGGATAAAAAGTAAATCCGGAAACGTTCGAAACACTGCGGGAAGCGCTGCCTATGCGCTCGCTCTCACTCTTTCTCTGTTCTTTTACGTTTTAAAGCTAAAGCTTACGGACGGTCATGTTTCCGTGCCTCCGCAAGGGATTGTTTCTCTTGCATGTGGGGGGGAACTTTTTTTCTTATTTATTTTTGTGGCCACCTCAGCAATTTCCCTCACGCTCTTATCTACCCGGCACTCCGGCGGTACTCCTTTCTTTCCCGTTGCTGCCAAGTTTGCCCCGATGGAGCAGAGGATTTTCTCGTACATGTGATATGAATAAGTTTTCCTACGTGCTGCCAACGGTGGATTGTAGTTTAGTCAGTTACACGCGTTTTCCATTTGCTTGCACGCTCTGCCAGCGTTCCGCCAGGGCAGAAGAATCGATGCGAAGGTTCGGTGCAGTCGGTACGATGGCAAAGTCATCGTGTCTGTGCGGGAAGCTACATTTTGGAATAAAGTTTTATAGTTTTCGACAATCTTGGAAGCGGTTCTCGGCTGTGCAAGAGCATGTGTAGCATGTGGGTGTGTATTTTTTAATTGTACTCAAGGTACCGTCCCAAAGGCGAGCTTTTGCATGTGAACGCCCTTCCTGCATTGGCCCGTTGGTACATCTGTACAGTGCCACCTAATGCTTGGGGCCGAAGGAACGCCGAAGGAATTTTAATGTTGCACATGTTTTGCTTGTCGTGGTTCATTGTGTATCGCTTCAGCTAACAGTATTCCGTGCTGCACGGAGATGCTCCGGGCGCTGGGTACACCAAACGTTTGGCCTCGTTGCATTGTGGCATACATACCGACGAAGGTACCAGTTGCGAGTCCGATTGCTGGCGTACCAGGAAAGATCAGATACAGAACTATTTCCTCTGATTGAATTAGTTATGCTTCGGGAATCCTTATAAGGGTGGGCACATCGGAAACACATTGCCGTCAGAGCTGACCTTTGATAAATGTGCAGGAAGTGTTCGTTTCTGCTGGTCTGCGGCAGCATGATGGATAACCGGCCAGCTGTGATTGAAACTCACAACTTCGCAATGGAAACGAGTTTTAAAATATTATTAGTAGCGAGCTGCTGGAAGCCATTGTTGTCCGCTTGACTTCTGTCACTGTATCCTTTCTTGCCGGCTGAGGAAATATTTAATAACGATTCGAGCGACCCCGACTAAGCGTGTTTCGTGTTGAACTTTCTCAACATTTGCCATCTGTTTTCTGTACTGAGTAGTTAGCTGTCAGCATCGTGTGGCTTTCATATATCATTTTATTCACTATGGAGCATTTGTTTGAATAGAAATATAAAGGTTTTTTTTTATTTTTTCCTCTGCTGGTAAATAGTCTAGTTTCAATGTTTCTGGTTGGCTTCGTAAACGCCTTAAGGTAGGCAATCTGTTCAGCAAATATGCTTCTTGCGAATCATGAAATGAAATTTTCAATTAATTGAGGATTTTCAGTAGATTGGTAGATTGTATTCAGTAGTAGGCACATGAGCATACTACGGATTGTTATGTGAACAATGTGGATTAAGCATATCCCCATATTATCCCATCAACTATATGTTCATCCATACTGATTCTCGGAGTAATTGTTTTATTTACATGGATCAATCGACACTTAAATAATTTTCAATATTTTCTATATGTATTTCCATTTTTTTGTGTAATAATTGTATGTCACTTTTTTGATACTAAACGAAAGGGAAAAAATGAATAATGTTTTTGAGCACACTTCGTAAAAAATACGGATTAATGGACAGCTCTTTGTTAAATTAAAACGGAATTTTCTTGCATTGAATCAATAAAACAAAGCGTACAAATGAAAAATGAAATACGTTTGCCGTATAGGAAACCCATTGAAGGGTTTAATTTGTGCCGTTCACCATACCGATGTTGAAGAGTTTTGTTCACGGTTATTCTGTTAAATTAGGCTGCGAATATTTCCCGTCACCATTAACGGACTAAAACAACTGGTCACACAGTGTTACCGACCTTTCATCTATGGCTATGGGTAGATAACTGGGACGGGTCGTTAGGATGGAGGGAGTTGGTCACAAATATCATTAACATTTATTACTTTTGAGAAATGGCCGCCCATGTCGGTGTAACGTGCGATATGTTTTGGTAACGTGGGAAATGTTAATGAGTGATATTATAAAGAGCCAGAAAAGAGATGAGAAATAATGAGCCGACGGGATTAAGATTCATCGACACCGTGAGCCTTTTCTTCCAGGCGGTACATTTAAATTAAAATATTTAAAATGTTTTTAAATATACTACTTCTAATTTTATTTATATTTTATTATTGTAAATTGAAAATGACATATTTAAGACAAATTCAATAGTGTATTGTATTACAGATTATAAAAGACATAATCTTGCAGCATATTGTTTGTTGTACTGCACCCGGTTAGAATCCGGTTTAAATATGATTTAATTTATCAGCATACGGTCCATCAATAAAGTTGAAACTTTAAAACTTCTTTATGAATGTCAACCGACCTAAAATGCCGTCACGTCTAGAAGAACGATCCCACCTTAAGCCAAGCAATCAAACTCGAGAGCCTTTATTCACCTTGACCATCGGGAACCGGGCCGGTTCAGTCATCGCATCCTTCCATAATAGGCGAGGGCACTGCAAACGGGCGGGATAAACCGAAACGGAAATCCATCAAATAACCAGTCATAAAACACGAAATCAATAAAGCTCTTCCAGCGAACGGTAGCACGGTGGTCATGGTTGGTTCTGCCTCTTCGCTCAAGTCGACAGCACGACAACGATGGCGACGACCACGAACGATGGTGCCTTTCGCCGGCAATGTCGAGTACTCTCAGGACTCTTCGCCTGACAGGTGTGCCCTGACTGGTAAGGACGGATAAGGCAATGAAATCTTGGAATCGTTGAGCCGTTGTTCTGCATCCTTCATGGGACATTGCAGGCGCGTACGCCAGTGTGTGTATGTGTGCCTGCGAATGTGGCATCGAGTATTAAAATCCCATAATAAATCAATAAATTGTCGATTTGTGAGGCTTTCCTCACAGCGTCGGAATGGTGCTGGCTGGCTGGCTTGACAAACTTCTGGAGGTGATGTAGTAAAATGGGAAACACCTGAACGGAGGGTTGCCCATGTTCCGGAGCTGGCTTTAGTTGCTTTCTTCTTATCGCTAAGTGGAAGAAGAGTTTTGCACTCGTAGAAAAGAGGAAAAATTTACGTGAACGCAATCGCTCACCGTTCGCCTTCCATTTAACGATTTGGTTTACATTAGCGTTTTGCTGCAATTTTATTTTGCTGGAAGCTGGAACTACGCCCGTTGTGCAACGTGAGGTGGGCTTTCTGCAATAACTATCAACTGCAGAATGGCTCGGTTGGAGGTATTACTGGCGTTAAGCAAACCGACAAGCCGTACCTGGGTGGCAGTGTTCGATTTTGTTGCTGAAGCTATTACTCCATCCGGTGGATGGATCGTAATGGCATTTCATTTCGTGCGATGGAGACGCCCGGTAGTTTATGAGGCTGCGACGGCAGTAAACTCGTTAACGGCAAGGAGACGGTAAGGGGCAAAAGAGACAGGTGTGGAACATTTTTCTTTGCCAATTCTTTGTCGAGTGCACCAAGCAGCCAATTAGGAAGCAATTTCCAGTTGGGAAAAATTGAATAAAGGTAGATTTCTTTAGGAATTCCAGGTTGGAAAAAGTGATTGCTATGAGCGTAACAAACCATAGCGAAATGATGGAATAGTGCACTAATATGTGTCCATTATTTGCATTGTAATATATTGTGCATGTAGCGTTGCTGCCAATGGACGTTGTGCGTATCCGGTTTTACAAAAATGTGCACCAAAAATCTCAACCATTGCAGTGTACTGATGTCACGAAAACAGCAAACAGAATATCCAACTCTCGCTCTGTGTAGCATCGACCATTTATTATTGCGTTTCAAGCAGTGCGCTACACCGTCCTTTTTGAAAAGGTAATCCATTTCGTTGCACCACGTGCAGTGTTTGCATTTGCAACCCGTTTTTTGATAACGTCGGAACGCAAGGGCAGGAAGATTGGTTGAAAAATGTCCCATTTTCGATTGATTCGATCTGTTAATCCAACGGAACGATGCGTTTTTTCTTCTCTCTCGCCAGCAAATAGTAAGCCGCGACCGTTTCGCCCGGTGTGCAGGAAACCAATTTTATTTATAGTAGTTTGTTTGTGTATGTTTTTGGTTTTTTTTTTGGGAAACCGATTTCGATTTTTGGGCCGTTGGATTGTCAGTTTTAAATAAATTGTATTTAAATCAAGGCTTGCCTGGGAAAGGATTTTGTTTTGTGGATGCTTGTTGTCAACAAACAAAACAATGTGAGTACAAATTTTCGGACCCGCTGGAAAATGGTTAGTTGGAAAAGCTTCTCGTAATTCACACGGTTGAGATTGGTTGAGTAGGATTAGCAGCAGATGAATAATTAAATTGAGTAGAAAAAATAACAATGAGATACGTAAACGAAATAGATTGTACACATTTTGAACGCACTTTTTATTACACAAACGAGCATTCTTCCGTAACAAAAAAGGATTGCTTGCAAAATTTTCAATTTTAAAGCGAACATTTTATTCCTATTGATGAGACATACGACTTTATTGCATGTGGAGCTATACAGTGGTAGTAAAGTAAACAATTTGTACAATTTTCTTATGATATTTTCAGGTTTGTGATGCAACTTCTAATGCTTTTCCGACGAAGGTAAGATTATTTGCTTAATGTCATTTTCTTTAGCAAGTTTATCGCTTAACAAACTGTTCCTAAATCAATGCAGGCAGCTGACTAATTCGTGTTTTATGAAACAATTCTGGTAGAATGGTACAAAAGTATCGAAATGATTCTTATCATCAAAGTTGCTTCTTATCGGCCAACACACATTAATGATGGCGACTGTTCGCACATCTCATAATCATAAACAAAATCGTCTATAATAGTCATAATTTATGAATTTCACTCATCCATTTGATGTTTAAATTGTATAAAACATACACCTTTGATCTTGACTTTCCACCATCTGGTGGTCTGTTTATGCTCACTGTCGGGCACTTTTGTCATCTAGCATACGCGTTTGATCGCGTTTTGCTACGGTTCTAGGGTAATATTTTTCGAAAGATGCTCCGCTTGCTAACATGTTTCGCACACAGTCACAGCAGAGCTACGCAACGAATGAGCAGCAGGCGCATCACACAACGACACCCCGAAATGGGGATAAGTTGGCCAAGTTTAAATGTTTTCCTTTCGTAGAAAATTCCATGAACCATATGGCCCACCATACTGCACCGTATTGGAGCGTATCTTACCCATCGCCGCAAGGGCCCCGCTCGTTAGAGGCGAGTCATTTATTTACAAACAATTTGCACCGTTGATGATGGGTAATTAAAATTACCGGACCGACTGTTTGGGACGCGATACGGGAGAATAAAGAAAAGCATATTTTGCCACAAAGAAGAGAAAAAAAAAGCTGACCACGATGGCCAGTGCGCCAACTACGCTTTATCGGCATTCGCGTTCCCTTCCAGCGGGAATGAAAATGAGCCGTTGTTAAATCTTTCATCGTTTGAGGCTGGTTATAGACCGTGGCAAAAGAATAATAAACCCCTGCTACTTCGCCGTGTAACAACCGAGTGTGCGTAAAGGTCTATTATCGAGGCCGGTATTCGCGGCGTGCAAAGTAAAACACAATTCCACCCCATTGAGCTTATGATTTATGATGATTATTTTAAAGTCCAAATGTGCAAATAAACGTAACGTGATCTGGAATATACGCGCCATACAGATATGCAGAGAGCCAAAATAACGTTTTTGCAGCATAATGGTAGCCTTTTTTTTCTGCCTTCTTGCGTGAGTTCAATGGTCGTGAAGACTTCGTTTCAGCGTGTGTTCGGGAATGTTGTTTCATGCCTTTTTTATCCTCCAACGTTCACTTTTTTCATGGTTGGAAAGGCACACCATCGTCCATGTTGGTTGAATCTCACCGTAAAAGTAAAGAAAAAGAAAGAAATAGAGAAAGAGAAAGAGACAGAGAGAGAGAGTGACATAAAGAAAGAAAGAGAACGAATGAGGTGTTTCAAGGCATTTTCACAGACAACATTCGTGGAAGTGGTGTGGCACGTGTGGCGCGAAGGTTTTGCAGCGTATTTATTTACAAAATTGTTCATAACGCGTGCTTCGCTGGTGCGTTTCATTTTTAATCGTTTTTATTCGCTGATCATGCGCTAAGTTCAGTGCTTGCCGGTTTTCCCATAGAGAAGAGATACTTTTCTATACTTCTTGATACCATTTGCGTATGTTTGTGTACCATGGCGTTTAATGGTTGAGATTTACTTTGATGCCGCTAGAGCAGCCAGCTATGGCAAGTCAAGGTAAGATGCGGCTTCTTTGGGAGGCCTAATGAATGCAAACAGTGGGTAATTAGAGAGGAACCGTCGTACGAAAATATATTCCATTTTGTGAAGATTAACATTTTCAATATGGAAAAAAACTGAAAGATCGGGTACAATATAATAAATGTATAACTAAAAGATATTCAANATCGCATCCTTCCATAATAGGCGAGGGCACTGCAAACGGGCGGGATAAACCGAAACGGAAATCCATCAAATAACCAGTCATAAAACACGAAATCAATAAAGCTCTTCCAGCGAACGGTAGCACGGTGGTCATGGTTGGTTCTGCCTCTTCGCTCAAGTCGACAGCACGACAACGATGGCGACGACCACGAACGATGGTGCCTTTCGCCGGCAATGTCGAGTACTCTCAGGACTCTTCGCCTGACAGGTGTGCCCTGACTGGTAAGGACGGATAAGGCAATGAAATCTTGGAATCGTTGAGCCGTTGTTCTGCATCCTTCATGGGACATTGCAGGCGCGTACGCCAGTGTGTGTATGTGTGCCTGCGAATGTGGCATCGAGTATTAAAATCCCATAATAAATCAATAAATTGTCGATTTGTGAGGCTTTCCTCACAGCGTCGGCATGGTGCTGGCTGGCTGGCTTGACAAACTTCTGGAGGTGATGTAGTAAAATGGGAAACACCTGAACGGAGGGTTGCTCATGTTCCGGAGCTGGCTTTAGTTGCTTTCTTCTTATCGCTAAGTGGAAGAAGAGTTTTGCACTCGTAGAAAAGAGGAAAAAAATTACGTGAACGCAATCGCTCACCGTTCGCCTTCCATTTAACGATTTGGTTTACATTAGCGTTTTGCTGCAATTTTATTTTGCTGGAAGCTGGAACTACGCCCGTTGTGCAACGTGAGGTGGGCTTTCTGCAATAACTATCAACTGCAGAATGGCCCGGTTGGAGGTATTACTGGCGTTAAGCAAACCGACAAGCCGTACCTGGGTGGCAGTGTTCGATTTTGTTGCTGAAGCTATTACTCCATCCGGTGGATGGATCGTAATGGCATTTCATTTCGTGCGATGGAGACGCCCGGTAGTTTATGAGGCTGCGACGGCAGTAAACTCGTTAACGGCAAGGAACCGGTAACGGGCAAAAGAGACAGGTGTGGAACATAGTTCTTTGCCAATTCTTTGTCGAGTGCACCAAGCAGCCAATTAGGAAGCAATTTCCAGTTGGGAAAAATTGAATAAAGGTAGATTTCTTTAGGAATTGCAGGTTGGAAAAAGTGATTGCTATGAGCGTAACAAACCATAGCGAAATGATGGAATAGTGCACTAATATGTGTCCATTATTTGCATTGTAATATATTGTGCATGTAGCGTTGCTGTCAATGGACGTTGTGCGTATCCGGTTTTACAAAAATGTGCACCAAAAATCTCAACCATTGCAGTGTACTGATGTCACGAAAACAGCAAACAGAATATCCAACTCTCGCTCTGTGTAGCATCGACCATTTATTATTGCGTTTCAAGCATTGCGCTACACCGTCCTTTTTGAAAAGGTAATCCATTTCGTTGCACCACGTGCAGTGTATGCATTTGCAACCCGTTTTTTGATAACGTCGGAACGCAAGGGCAGGAAGATTGGTTGAAAAATGTCCCATTTTCGATTGATTCGATCTGTTAATCCAACGGAACGATGCGTTTTTTCTTCTCTCTCGCCAGCAAATAGTAAGCCGCGACCGTTTCGCCCGGTGTACAGGAAACCAATTTTATTTATGGTAGTTTGTTTGTGTATGTTTTTGGTTTCTTTTTTTTTGGAAAACCGATTTCGATTTTTGGGCCGTTGGATTGTCAGTTTTAAATAAATTGTATTTAAATCAAGGCTTGCCTGGGAAAGGATTTTGTTTTGTGGATGTTTGTTGTCAACAAACAAAACAATGTGAGTACAAATTTTTGGATCCGCTAGAAAATGGTTAGTTGGAAAAGCTTCTCGTAATTCACACGGTTGAGATTGGTTGAGTAGGATTAGCAGCAGATGAATAATTAAATTGAGTACAAACAATAACAATGAGATACGTAAACGAAATAGATTGTACACATTTTGAACGCACTTTTTATTACACAAACGAGCATTCTTCCGTAACAAAAAAGGATTGCTTGCGAAATTTACAATTTTAAAGCGAACATTTTATTCCTATTGATGAGACATACGACTTTATTGCATGTGGAGCTATACAGTGGTAGTAAAGTAAACAATTTGTACAATTTTCTTATGATATTTTCAGGTTTGTGATGTAACTTCTAATGCTTTTGCGACGAAGGTAAGATTATTTGCTTAATGTCATTTTCTTTAGCAAGTTTATCGCTTAACAAACTGCTCCTAAATCAATGGAGGCAGCTGACTAATTCGTGTTTTATGAAACAATTCTGGTAGAATGGTACAAAAGTATCGAAATGATTCTTATCATCAAAGTTGCTTCTTATCGGCCAACACACATTAATGATGGCGACTGTTCGCACATTTCATAATCACAAACAAAATCGTCTATAATAGTCATAATTTATGAATTTCACTCATCCATTTGTTGTTTAAATTGTATAAAACATACACCTTTGATCTTGACTTTCCACCATCTGGTGGTCTGTTTATGCTCACTGTCGGGCACTTTTGTCATCTAGCATACGCGTTTGATCGCGTTTGGCTACGGTTCTAGGGTAATATTTTTCGAAAGATGCTCCGCTTGCTAACATGTTTCGCACACAGTCACAGCAGAGCTACGCAACGAATGAGCAGCAGGCGCATCACACAACGACACCCCGAAATGGGGATAAGTTGGCCAAGTTTAAATGTTTTCCTTTCGTAGAAAATTCCATGAACCATATGGCCCACCATACTGCACCGTATTGGAGCGTATCTTACCCATCGCCGCAAGGGCCCCGCTCGTTAGAGGCGAGTCATTTATTTACAAACAATTTGCACCGTTGATGATGGGTAATTAAAATTACCGGACCGACTGTTTGGGACGCGATACGGGAGAATAAAGTAAAGCATATTTTGCCACAAAGAAGAGAAAAAAAAAGCTGACCACGATGGCCAGTGCGCCAACTACGGTTTATCGGCATTCGCGTTCCCTTCCAGCGGGAATGAAAATGAGCCGTTGTTAAATCTTTCATCGTTTGAGGCTGGTTATAGACCGTGGCAAAAGAATAATAAACTCCTGCTACTTCGCCGTGTAACAACCGAGTGTGCGTAAAGGTCTATTATCGAGGCCGGTATTCGCGGCATGCAAAGTAAAACACAATTCCACCCCATTGAGCTTATGATTTACGATGATTATTTTAAAGTCCAAATGTGCAAATAAACGTAACGTGATCTGGAATACACGCGCCATACAGATATGCAGAGAGGCAAAATAACGTTTTGCAGCATAATGGTAGCCTTTTTTTCTGTCTTCTTGCGTGAGTTCAATGGTCGTGAAGACTTCGTTCCAGCGTGTGTTCGGGAATGTTGTTTCATGCCTTTTTTATCCTCCAACGTTCACTTTTTCCATGGTTGGTAAGGCACACCATCGTCCATGTTGGCTGAATCTCACCGTAAAAGTAAAGAAAAAGAAAGAAAGAGAGAGAGAGAGAGAGAGAGAGAGAGAGAGAGAGAGAGTGACATAAAGAAAGAAAGAGAAGGAACGGGGCGTTTCAAGGCATTTTCACAGACAGCATTCGTGGAAGTGGTGTGGCACGTGTGGCGCGAAGGTTTTGCAGCGTATTTATTTACAAAATTGTTCATAACGCGTGCTTCGCTGGTGCGTTTCATTTTTAATCGTTTTTATTCGCTGATCATGCGCTAAGTTCAGTGCTTGCCGGTTTTCCCATAGAGAAGAGATACTTTTCTATACTTCTTGATACCATTTGCGTATGTTTGTGTACCATGGCGTTTAATGGTTGAGATTTACTTTGATACCGCTAGAGCAGCCGGCTATGGCAAGTCAAGGTAAGATGCGGCTTCTTTGGGAGGCTTAATGAATGCAAACAGTGGGTAATTAGAGAGGAACCGTCGTACGAAAATATATTCCATTTTGTGAAGATTAACATTTTCAATATGGAAAAAAACTCAAAGATCGGGTACAATATAATAGATCTATAACTAAAAGATATTCAATTGAAAATAATTTAAATAATAACAAATTAATGCTTTAGTGTTGGAGTTTTAAACGAAACACTCCATGTTTCAAATTCGATGAATGAAATTGTTAGTATAAACACAAGCATCATGCAGACCGCTAACCTTGTCCTCAAAAGTAAGCCCGTCCGGTTCAGCAGCATGAAAACAAAGAAACCAGCCCCCACCTTTTAACCCCATCTGGAATCCATTTTTTGATTACGGTTTCATTACGGTTGAGTGAAACGTACCAATTCCAACTCGGCCGGGCGTGGAAACCGTCCCGTAAATAACAAATGACGAATACTTATGCTGGCGTACGCAACCGTCAGTCACCGATCGAAAGTGGTTCGCGAGGTGACCTCTCGCTCCAGCAAAAAAACACGGTAACAAAACCATAATTTTGGGGTCCAAAATTGGTGTGCTTTCGGAGGGTTGCTAGCATGGGAGCGAGCGAGAAAAGGCGTTGCTCGTTTATTATTTATGAAATTGATTTCTATTTTTATCCACAACACCGTACTCCATCGTACCGTTCCGGAGAAGGGTGTGTTTTTTTTTTATTCTACTCCTGCAACGGACTCGTTTCGAGTTTTTCCACAACCTGGCTGGGTACCTGCGTTTCGGGTTCGTATTTTTATGCTGTTTGAGGTTTGCCAAAAAAAAAAAATACACACAAACACAGATATAAAAAAGGTGAACTGCATTCCAGCCAAGTTGGCTGCATGTTCGATGAGAACCTGGTAGAAAATATTTACCTTTGCCTTTTTTTTGTGCGTGAATGTTAAGCGAATGATTTGAGGGAAACAGTGTGAACAAACAATTGTATGTTTTTTGAGTGTATATGAAAAGAACGGTTAGAAAAGTATGCTTAGAAATCACCCATTGCCCAGCAAAACGTCACTTATGAACGAGCGCTAGCAGACCCCCAAAGGATGATCGCTCTAAAATGACGTCACGAAATCATCTTAACATTTGCTATTTGTCTTACTAACAATCAGTTTTTGTTTCTTTGTTTTTGGTCTATTCATTTTTGACACAGCGAAAATTTCATTTAGGTCACTGTGCATATTTGTACAGATGCCGTTTGGTGCTGTCATGTAAAAAAAATACTCTGCCATTCAAACGACCTGGCCCTGATGGCTTGAGTGCATTTTGTTTAGTCTTACTCTTGGGGATGCTTATTTTAAATGGAAATTGTTTCAATGCGAGATCGACAAAACAAAGGAAGTTCTTTTGGTGTTTCACGACAGGTTTTTTTACCCCATTCGCTAGTTTAAAGCGTAGCTTCACAAACATAAATGAAAGAGGAAGAAAGATTATCTTTAGAAATGAATTAACATTTTTCGAATGGAAGAGTGCATATTTTGCCGCAATTATATCCTTTAACGTTACCAGCTGCAAACTTTGTAAAGGCAACCCGGGCACACAAACAAAGCGAACGTCTCATTGTGTCGTTCTAGAGTGGGCAATATTAGGATTGCACATCAGCCAATAAGAGTCTGTTTGTCGAAATTGCATCTTTTCGGACAACTTCCGTTGCGAATTCTTCGCTCGGTGGCAGAATACATTTCATGTTATTGTCCACGGTTGCTTACAAAATGGTGGAATGTACCAGCCACTGGCAGGATGAACCGTTTAACAGTGTCGCCTCACCATGGTTGGTGAGTGTGAGTCATGTTTGCTGGACCGAAACCAATTTCAAGGAACAGATTCTAGTGTACGCGCACGCATACGTGTGTGTGTGCGAATGTGAGTGTATGTATGCCATTACAATGCCACAGGGATAATGCACCAAAAGCCGGAACAGCGGCAGAAGCGTGCGTCATCAGGAAAAGTGTGTACGCAATAAGGATCCACAGTATCCCGGGGAAAGAATATTGTACAGTTGTGCCTTCAATACTGCCAAAGCTCCGCAGGCATGCTCAAGATCTGGGACCGTGAACGTGTAGCAAGGATTCCATTTTACACTGCTGGCAATGGCATCCGTTCCGTGGTTTTACTTCAAGTTCTATGGCCCAAAGGCAAGGGCGCTCGTCCCGGGAACACTTTTTAATACTGCCGTGGCTCGTCAAACATTGTCAAGCGATGGCGTGGGGTTTGGTAGCAAGCGAAATAGTTTCCCGTGGTTGATGATGCGATATCCGGAGGGTGCCTTAGCAAATCAAAAACCTTGACGCGCAGTGCTGGCAGTGAAACATTTTTACGAGATTGTGGCCAATGTTGCACCACGAGGGAGCATTCATTGAATAGATGCTAGACACGCAAAAAGATACCGTTTGAAACATTGTCAGGACTTTTTCGCTGGAATTCTGTTCCGTATCTATGCGAAACTGGCCCTCAAGTTCTTGCCGGGGAAGGAATGATTGTTTTTCTAAAACTTACTTAGAATGAGAAGCTATACAATGTCTGAGATATATCCGGAAGTACGATTCGAAAACAAACTGCTCTTGCTGACAATTTAAGGTACTGAAAGCATTCTTCTGCTCATTCAATGTTCGTCACATTGAAGATTTCCAAGTATCAAACAACCGTGTTCTTAGAATACGAATACAACGAAACAAACTCATGGACCCACTAAGACACGTCGGATTCCATCAGCTGGAGAGGAGCTGGACATATTAAGGGCAGGATATGGGGTGCACTACTTATGCTTAGCTGTTCTAGCGTAAGCGTAAAATGGGAGTTTTTCTTTCGAATGGGGCTTACATTCCTGTCCTGTTCCATCCCAAGCGAGCTGCCAGCTGCCGAAAGGGTTCCATTTTCGCAGAACTGTTGCTTGTCCAAGACTTTGCGCACGAAAACGAACCATCCATAATTTATGTTACGCTAGCCATCTTCGGCGAAAATAGCAAACAACTTCCTCACGCCACTATCTTCCCGTAAGGATCGGGATGGAACATTAGGAAGACTTCCGTGTCCGGACGCTTCTGGTGTGCTTGACCTGAACTTCGCTTGAATCTGGTTGTGAGCTTTACCGCACCGCAACCGATTGCAGTGCCATTTGCTTTCGATGGTGGATTTGCCAAGGTGTAGCTGTCCCTCGCATTAGGCATGCTTGAGCTAGTCCGTTGGCTTTCCACCGCTTTTGTTCTTGTCCCTCGCTTTTGTTTGTCCCCACGACAGCTGTTAAGTTGTCGCTTTTAAACATTCATTGTACCGAGTATCCCCGGGCAATGGCCAGATGTATCGGGCTCGGTCTCTTATGCCAGCGAACGGCGACAGATTGGTTGATGCATTTTTAATGGCTTGGCTGGTAGTATGGCGTGGTGGTGCAGTTTCTCAGTACAGCTTGCCTTCGTGTACCATACACCAGCAGCAGCCACAGCATGGGCACACTTGTTAGATTAAACCGATTTAAAATATGGATCAGACGCTGGATAGCATGTTTTTCTGCATCATTGTCTTTTCGTGTTCGGGGTTTTTCGCTCAATGTTTTAGTTTGTTGCAAATTTCCGAACAACCAATAAATCCCACTTCTACAAACTGACCACACTGACCTTGAACAAAGCAAAAAAAAAGGTTCATTCATCTTCGGTTGTTGTGGCACGATCGATTCATATCGTTATGGCTGGCACTCGCACCATGCACCCGCATATGCCCTGCTATTTGATTCACATCCCTAGTGACCGACCCAGTGTGCCGGCTCATTAGCGGAAAANTCGGGGTTTTTCGCTCAATGTTTTAGTTTGTTGCAAATTTCCGAACAACCAATAAATCCCACTTCTACAAACTGACCACACTGACCTTGAACAAAGCAAAAAAAAAGGTTCATTCATCTTCGGTTGTTGTGGCACGATCGATTCATATCGTTATGGCTGGCACTCGCACCATGCACCCGCATATGCCCTGCTATTTGATTCACATCCCTAGTGACCGACCCAGTGTGCCGGCTCATTAGCGGAAAACCACATTCATAATTAATTTTCCTCGTCGATCTATCGCGCGTGCAACGGCGTACATCGCGCATCCATTTTAAATGATTCTTTTTGATTTTTATTTTCCTTTCCAAAGAACAAGAGAAACAACCCAGACAACGACCCAGTGAGTGCGGGCGCTAAAAAGGTAGCGAAGAAATGGGTAGCAGAGCAGTACTTTTTTCTTCCTGCTGCTCGCCCGCGCGAATGGTCATCAATTTAGTGTCGGGATGGTTCACAGAAGTTTGATTTATGTTTTCCAATATGGCTTCCTGGCCTGGGTGGAAGTTTTCGCGTTCCTCCAGACACGTGCCACATTAGCGTGTTGGTAGCACGCTTCCCGTACTGCACGTCAGTGTGCGTTTTTCCATTTTTTTAACAGGTCGGAGGTTTGTCTGTTTTCTGTGTGTTTTTTTTTTTTGCCATTCACCAGCAGCAGGCACGTGGGACATGGAAAGTTTTGTTTATTTTAGCCAGCGCATCATAATGTGTTCATTTTATTGCAACTGGCAGCAAACGAAGGAAAAACGGTATCATTGAATGTGCGCCATTGAAATCGTACGAAACAGTATATTATGAGTAGGATAAATAAAGTTCCGTGATGCAAGTTGGGCTACACAAATGTTTTTTTTTTTTTTACCCCAGCATTTGTTAAGAGACACAGGGTACAGATAGTATATGAGTGATAGAGATTTGTTTGGATTTTTATTTTAATAATTTAGTTTTTATTGGCATTTCAAGTCAGCAGCAGCAAATAAATGCCAAACAGCTCTTGTAGTGTCGATTGACAAGAAGATTTCGTTTTTTATTTATCTCATTGCATTATTAAAGACAGGTTTTATTGCATTTGTATCCAAATTGTACCAGTGTTTACGATACCTATAAAGTTGCCACGGTGAATGAAAAGGAAAATAGTACCATCCATCCGTTGGAAACTTACACAATGTCCAACAGGTCCTCCCAAAATGTGAGCGGTCAAAACGGGAGGAAAAAAAAGCTGCTCTTGGATATTTATTTATTCATCGTTGTTTGCTTTTTTGGTTTGGTCGTAGATAAAATGTCATCCATCCGGAAACATGACACGGACAGGCCGGGCACGGTGACATGTGCGTGATTTCGCTTGTGGTGATATTAAATAAAATAAATTGAAGCAAGTTGTAGCTTCAACCACCCGATTTTGTTTCCATATTAAACAGATTGGCGATTGGTGCGTTTGTATGAAGTCTGTTTTTTTCCCTCGTGGAAATGGCAATTTATATTCGTGCATGCAGCACAGGAGATAGGGTACGGCGAACCACTGGCAGGGTGGTGGTAAAATTTACATACCACCACAAAATGTGTAGGTCATTTAGTTTATTGGTGATTTGAGCGTCTTTTGCTACCATTTTTATGTCCAGTACCAGCGTGTAATCTGACAGCTCGTTGCATTGTTTCATGTAGTCCTTCGCCGGTTTGCGAAACTAATGCTAGAGAGAAGCCTGACGTAATGTAGCAGATTGTGCTCGTTTTGCGGCGAAAAACGTACAAAAGTAAGTGAGTGAGAGAGAGAGAGAAACAGAAACGAAAACAAAACAAAAATGGCAACGACCAGTCCATACTATAAATTTGCCCAGAAGACATCCGATCCCGAGCGATTCGTTTTATGTGTGTTCCGTTTGTCCGAGGTAGGGGATTTGCACTATAAAATGTTTGCTAGAAAAACGCATCAAAGCGAGGTTAAGTTACGAGCGTCCATGGGCGTCCTGGGTAAAGGGTATTCGGTAAAGCGCATTTTGGAATATTTTATTCCCATTTCGTACGCCATCATGCAGCGGGAACCATTATAGTTCATCTCAACCATTTGAAAAGTGGTTCACATTCGTCGCCGTCGTCGTCGTTGGTTCAGTTGTTGAGCTTTATATTATTTTTCACTTCCGTTTAAGGTCAGCCGCTACCTTTGTATCCGTGTGAGTGTGCTGGAATAGCTGCAGTAGTTGGAGGTAGTGAAAAAGATCACGACCAACACGGTTCACGGTCAATGTCAGAGGACGTACCAACACATGCATGCACAAAGGAGTGTGTCCGGTAGCGTCGCTCACAAAAGGACACTGCCAGACATTGTGCAGGCTACCGTTATCGCATAATGTTTCCCTCCATGCTCGCTCCAACATCCTTCTCGTATTGCAGATAGCTAACGTTTGCTTTATGACTGAGCGCGATAACTTTGTTTCCAACGTTTCAACTGTCCAAGGACGCAAGCGAAAGACTCCTGCCCAGAGCAAATAGTCGTAATCCTTGAATTACCTTCCAGTGCCATCGGGAGGGACCTTTCGCAGGCAATTTCATTTCCCATGCAGCTGTGAAGNTTTTTTTTTTTTTACCCCAGCATTTGTTAAGAGACACAGGGTACAGATAGTATATGAGTGATAGAGATTTGTTTGGATTTTTATTTTAATAATTTAGTTTTTATTGGCATTTCAAGTCAGCAGCAGCAAATAAATGCCAAACAGCTCTTGTAGTGTCGATTGACAAGAAGATTTCGTTTTTTATTTATCTCATTGCATTATTAAAGACAGGTTTTATTGCATTTGTATCCAAATTGTACCAGTGTTTACGATACCTATAAAGTTGCCACGGTGAATGAAAAGGAAAATAGTACCATCCATCCGTTGGAAACTTACACAATGTCCAACAGGTCCTCCCAAAATGTGAGCGGTCAAAACGGGAGGAAAAAAAAGCTGCTCTTGGATATTTATTTATTCATCGTTGTTTGCTTTTTTGGTTTGGTCGTAGATAAAATGTCATCCATCCGGAAACATGACACGGACAGGCCGGGCACGGTGACATGTGCGTGATTTCGCTTGTGGTGATATTAAATAAAATAAATTGAAGCAAGTTGTAGCTTCAACCACCAGCCCGATTTTGTTTCCATATTAAACAGATCGGCGATTGGTGCGTTTGTATGAAGTCTGTTTTTTCCCCCTCGTGGAAATGGCAATTTATATTCGTGCATGCAGCACAGGAGATGGGGTACGGCGAACCACTGGCAGGGTGGTGGTAAAATTTACATACCACCACAAAATGTGTAGGTCATTTAGTTTATTGGTGATTTGAGCGTCTTTTGCTACCATTTTTATGTCCAGTACCAGCGTGTAATCTGACAGCTCGTTGCATTGTTTCATGTAGTCCTACGCCAGTTTGCGAAACTAATGCTAGAAAGAAGCCTGACGTAATGTAGCAGATTGTGCTCGTTTTGCGGCGAAAAACGTACAAAAGTAAGTGAGAGAGAGAGAGAGAGAGACAGAAACGAAAACAAAACAAAAACGGCAACGACCAGTCCATACTATAAATTTGCCCAGAAGGCATCCGATCCCGAGCGATTCGTTTTATGTGTGTTCCGTTTGTCCGAGGTAGGGGATTTGCACTATAAAATGTTTGCTGGAAAAACGCATCAAAGCGAGGTTAAGTTACGAGCGTCCATGGGCGTCCTGGGTAAAGGGTATTCGGTAAAGCGCATTTTGGAATATTTTATTCCCATTTCGTACGCCATCATGCAGCGGGAACCATTATAGTTCATCTCAACCATTTGAAAAGTGGTTCACATTCGTCGCTGTCGTCGTCGTTGGTTCAGTCGTTGAGCTTTATATTATTTTTCACTTCCGTTTAAGGTCAGCCGCTACCTTTGTATCCGTGTGAGTGTGCTGGAATAGCTGCAGTAGTTGGAGGTAGTGAAAAAGATCACGACCAACACGGTCCACGGTCAATGTCAGAGGACGTACCAACACATGCATGCACAAAGGAGTGTGTCCGGTAGCGTCGCTCACAAAAGGACACTGCACAGACATTGTGCAGGCTACCGTTATCGCATAATGTTTCCCTCCATGCTCGCTCCAACATCCTTCTCGTATTGCAGATAGCTAACGTTTGCTTTATGACTGAGCGCGATAACTTTGTTTCCAACGTTTCAACTGTCCAAGGACGCAAGCGAAAGACTCCTGCCCAGAGCAAATAGTCGTAATCCTTGAATTACCTTCCAGTGCCATCGGGAGGGACCTTTCGCAGGCAATTTCATTTCCCATGCAGCTGTGAAGCCGAATTGAAGGAGTCGGGTTTTTTTGTTATCGCCGCCTTTCGCAAAGGAAAGCAAAGCTCCAAAGGTCCAAGGGTCAGGAACATACGAAAACCCGATGCCGAAGGTGTGCAATAAACGTTTGTTTTCTCTTTTCGCGCCCACTTTTTGTGTGCTTTGTGATCCTTCCCCCTTTTCCACAGTTCCCTCGTATCCACTCTGTTTTAGGGTTGTGCGAAATTGTACGGATTACATTTGCATTCCATAATCTAGAACACCCATCCTGGGTCACCCCGGAGGATGGGAGGAAATAGGACGATAGGGATGTTGTTTTAAGTTCGCGCGTGATACATCATCCTAGCGCACGATGCTCTCCGGATGCGGATCCTTTACGCGTCGTTCCTAATAAAACCGGAACCTCAAAATGCTTCGAAGCTTGAAATGATAGACAAAGATTACCACTTTAGCACAGCCAGCAGCCTCGCCGTGTGCGTGGTGAAGAAACTACAATGATGATGTCGTTGCGTTGGAGTGCGGATAGTACAAGGGGCACATAATTTCCGGACGTGGAAGGATTGCAGGATGAAGCTGGTGGGATATTTCACTGGCGCCTCTAGCAAACGCAACATTCGTCCACGANATAAAACCGGAACCTCAAAATGCTTCGAAGCTTGAAATGATAGACAAAGATTACCACTTTAGCACAGCCAGCAGCCTCGCCGTGTGCGTGGTGAAGAAACTACAATGATGATGTCGTTGCGTTGGAGTGCGGATAGTACAAGGGGCACATAATTTCCGGACGTGGAAGGATTGCAGGATGAAGCTGGTGGGATATTTCACTGGCGCCTCTAGCAAACGCAACATTCGTCCACGAAGCGGCTAATCCGCTTTTGACGGCTTAGGGTAGGTTTCATTTGCTCGCCCATTCTGAGGCGTATGATTATTTTATTTCTTCAACTTTTCGCACCGAGCGCGGTAGCTGAGCGAAGGATCGTGCTGGTTCTAAGCTGCTGCAAAATCCACCGACCGACGAAGGTTATTTTATGAGCGCATTGTATGTTTCCTTTCTTTATGTACAGCGTAGAGAAACCAGAACGAACACGGGGGAAAAGTAACAATAAATTATTATGGGGCGAAAAGATTGGCTAGGTTCTGTGGATGTAATAACCAGTTTTTGGAACAACAATGCCGCTGTTGGAGAATATTATGTGGTGATATTGT
This sequence comes from Anopheles rivulorum, assembly GCA_018908115.1. Classification (NCBI taxonomy): domain Eukaryota; kingdom Metazoa; phylum Arthropoda; class Insecta; order Diptera; family Culicidae; genus Anopheles; species Anopheles rivulorum. Next base: position 407,343 of record STHB01000011.1, read on the forward strand.
TCTACTAATGACATCAGAATATTTCATCCACTTTGAGTTGACAGCAGACTAGCGAAATTCGAAGAAAATGTTTGATGCCTTGTTTCCAAGCATTTCGGGTGTACATTTGCATGATGAATTTCAAGGCCGCTTGAAAGACCCTTGCTTTCACGATTTCATTCGTCCTGCTTGTGATGAAACAATCTTTAATATCGTTGAATTTCAGTGAGCTAATTCGTTTAAAGATGCAGTGTACACAAACTGCTCGTTGCTTTCCCTGAAATCTTTCAATAAAAACTGTCAGTACGATCAAATAGAAGTGGAATCCACTGCCAATATCAATAAAGTAAATTAATACACTGAGCTCCAATCATCGCAAAGCTTTGCGAAACTTACTCAGCGACCGAGCTAGTATAAACATAAAATTTTACATCTATTGCTACGCCACGAACGTTGGAAGGGTGGCAAGCTTTCGCCTGCGTATGCCAATGCATATCTAACCCGTGGCATTCCGCCATACCGACGCGGCCCCATTGGCCATGTAATGGTTTACAAACTTTTCAAGCTGAGCATCATTTGCACAAATTCATGGCTCTATATTTGCAGCTTTATCCGGGGCTGCGGGTTCGGTCACTGGTAATCTCGTACGCTAAACCGGACCGGGCGGATAAGTGAATTGAATGAAGTTTTGCTAATCCAAAACGCAAATAAAATGATCCAAAAATTGAAGTGAGCAGGAAGATGTGTGTGAATGATAAGCGTGTTAAACCGTGCCGAGGATTGAATAGAAGGTGTACGTGTTTAGACGCGCATTTGGCGTAAGCATAAGTAATGTAAATTCATTTGCCATTTATTCCTTTATTTATAGGTTGGAATATTTCTGTGTTTTATTTTCCTATAAATACGCTGCTTAATATCTGACATTAGATTTCACGCAGATTGTGTTATAGTTCAATATGAATTTTAATGCCATCCACAATCGACGATATGGTGCCAAGGTGCATATGGTCATTTTCCACATTTTCATCGTTGCAATCGTTGCATACAATAGCAAAACACTCATGTGCATACATTATTGCGATGGGTAGACGATGCTTAAAGAATTATGCTTTGGGCACAAGCTTTAGGCGAATAATTATTCGATGGAAAGGATTGTCTGGAAAGGATATACGACTCAAAACCAGATGTTCTGTGTCATTAGCAATACATTTATTTCCTGCTGTGAGTCGCTGAGAAGTAGAAATGCAGCTATTTGATATATATTTATGGTGCATAAGTATGCAACAGGTGTACATTGTGTAAATTGATTAATATGCAAACATTTCGATCTCAATAGCAAAACGTCATAGCGCCTTAAGGTATGCAATTGCCATTTTTAATATACCAGCAAGATTTTTCACGCGCTAGTGAATGGATTTAACGTTAATCACAGTTTTCACAGTTCATAATTTGATTATATGATGTTGGCTATGATTTAGACCTGTTTTGCAAAACAAAGCCTCTTTACTAAACCAAAGTTTTCCGTTGTTTGTAATTCTTTAACCAGTTAACAGTGTGCACAGCAGAAGCAAAAACTACCACACATGCATGTATTGCATAGTGAACGGATACTCAACAGATGAGCCACTTCTGTGAGAGCTCATCAACCGTTACGTTCGGTATTGCAATCAATCAGATTTCAATTTAAGCTCCCATTTGGTCACCATCCTTGGGAGACTTGTGTTCAGCTTGTGTCTTGTGCTTTTCCGCTGTAGGATGCTTCATATAGCAAGGCACAAAACGCACACTAACAACACACACTGCAACGCTGTTCGCTTCCGTTTTAAGGTGCAATCTGTCCACTTGCTTACCTTGTTGCCTTCCTCAGGACATACTTGCCCGTACGAAAATGTGTTCATTACGGATGCAAATATTATTCCATGATGGGTTCCATGCAACGGTTGAGTAACGTTCAATCGATGCCATACAATGAGGTTGAGTTGGTTAGGGAACGATTCGAACCAGTAGACGGACGGATAATGGATGGGGCTGCACGGGCGTGGGCGTGGTAGAAAGGTTCGCTTTTACTGCTTATCTTACCGTCGGCAAAGATAGTCCATTTCCGATCAATTGCTGCCAGTGGTCAGTGTAGTCGCCGAACCAGGCTCGCCTCCATGATGGATGCTGAAAGAGTAGCCAGTGAAATGGGTACGGCTGATGATCAAATTCAAATAGATTCAAATTAAAAGCAAACACAGGAAACTCATTAAAGAACTGTGGGTGTCTATTTTCCTGTGGAGGATTGTTTTCAGGGTGCGCGAGGAACGTTTATCATGGAACGGAATGTAACAAATCCCACAAACTATGGCGTTCTATGGTTAGTTTCCCTAAAACAAAAGAAAAGTTCGGTGGAGCTTGGTAAATGTTTTTGTTCACATGTAGCGCATTGCTCATATGGGGATCAATTATCGTGTATTTGGGTAATATAACTAACACTACTTATACATCAGGATGCATATAATAGCCATAAAGCAAACATTAATAACTAGACATTCGATATTCAATCGATACCGTTTCGAAAAGCAATTGTTTGTAACCAAAACCGGGTATTACGATCGATTTCATACATCAAACGTAAGCTTTTTTCCATTTCCAATGAACAGATAAACTCATTACCCATCGATAAAGATAGCGGGTTATGATGGTATGAGGGTGGTTTGGTGTAAGTTAAAACCAAAGATAACAAAGTGAATCAAACAGCTCTTTTACCTTTTAAATAGTGCGATACATATTAAACGCTCATGAATAATGGAGAAAGGCGATACTGTGATTTCATCGGTCCATTGTAACATTTCCATCACGTGATAAATAGTGTTATTTAAATTCTTCTTAAATAGCACGAGTTTGGTCACGATTAATTTAAATCGTTTAATTTTCAAATGATTGCATACCACCAGGTGTTTGGTTGGAAATTGTCGGTTGACGCACGATTGTTACATGCTTAACAATCCCAGACACACAACACATGTACATACCTTTGGAATGGAAAAAGCTTTCCCTTTTAATGTTTGGGATGGGCAATATGAAACAGCGAATCATTGAAGAATTGATTGATAATTTTTATTTTTTAATAATAGGAATTTTTAATTTGCATACATTTTAATCTCGCACATTTGTATATCAATGAACATATACACACTATCGCTGGAGTATATACTGTTGATTGTGGTGGAAAATCTGATAAAAATGTAATTTGTTTAGTCAGACCCTAGTATGAAGGAATTTTTGTTTCGGAAGCCTACATTTGTGTCCATCAATTCTGACTGTTTTACTACCGTAGGAGGAACAGATTATCGCCAATTTGACGTGTAGTTTAACGACAGTTTCTCTGGCATTTGATGAAGAGTCAGTATGCCTCATTGTATTTCGGATGACGGAAACTGAATAGACAATACGCTGGCAAACGGAAACGTAAAAAAATCGACGATCCATTTCGTATCCCCTACTGCTTTCTGTCTGGAAACGGATCATCCGAAGACAGGCACATTTTAGCACTCGCAGTAGGGTGCTGTACAATTTAATTAAATTATTTTTTTCACTTTTCTACAGTTTNTAAATAGCACGAGTTTGGTCACGATTAATTTAAATCGTTTAATTTTCAAATGATTGCATACCACCAGGTGTTTGGTTGGAAATTGTCGGTTGACGCACGATTGTTACATGCTTAACAATCCCAGACACACAACACATGTACATACCTTTGGAATGGAAAAAGCTTTCCCTTTTTTTGTTTGGAATGGGCAATATGAAACAGCGAATCATTGAAGAATTGATTGATAATTTTTATTTTTTAATAATAGGAATTTTTAATTTGCATACATTTTAATCTCGCACATTTGTATATCAATGAACATATACACACTATCGCTGGAGTATATACTGTTGATTGTGGTGGAAAATCTGATAAAAATGTAATTTGTTTAGTCAGACCCTAGTATGAAGGAATTTTTGTTTCGGAAGCCTACATTTGTGTCCATCAATTCTGACTGTTTTACTACCGTAGGAGGAACAGATTATCGCCAATTTGACGTGTAGTTTAACGACAGTTTCTCTGGCATTTGATGAAGAGTCAGTATGCCTCATTGTATTTCGGATGACGGAAACTGAATAGACAATACGCTGGCAAACGGAAACGTAAAAAAATCGACGATCCATTTCGTATCCCCTACTGCTTTCTGTCTGGAAACGGATCATCCGAAGACAGGCACATTTTAGCACTCGCAGTAGGGTGCTGTACAATTTAATTAAATTATTTTTTTCACTTTTCTACAGTTTTCAAGCTGCTACCGCACTTTGAATGCGTGCAGCAAATGTGTGAAAATTGCTTCATTATTTTTTCTTTGTCTTCCGCCATTTCACTTTTCACTTACTATTATCATCTGGCGACACAGTAAAACCGTAGCGCAAATGTACCGTGGAATACTATTTTGCATTTTTGTGTACAACGACACTTGGAGCACCATTTCCTTTGGATGCTCAAAGTGTACAAAGTGGGTGTATGTGTATTTCGTACCTTTGTCGCGAGATCATCAACGTGACGCGGACGCGAAAGCAAAACCGACGCGAACCATACGCAAGGGCTAAGTTTGTTGGAAAAATCATAATAAATTCATCACGTCAGCTTCCACAAGTTGCGTGCAGCCTTGTGTTGGCGTGTATACATGATACGCGCCAGCAGTAGGTAGCGCGTTGTCGGAGTGTTTTCTTTTTCTCTTTTATTTGCCTGCGAAGTGTATGAAGGATGTTGTGAAATGGTAAAAAGTACTGCTAATTGATTTACTCAACTTTTTACACAGTGGCTGTTTGTTACCTGCATCTATCATTGTACTTTGTGTTTATACTACTTTGTCAATTCCATCGTATTAATGTTTTCAGCGTGAATTTTCATTTCTTGTTAAGGAATCAGAGCAAATGTCAGTGACTTTCGGTAAATAAATTGTTTTAATAATATTGCATACATTAAGGCTTAGTTTCGATAAACTACTAAACAACATTATGTTGGCAATCACTCAAAAGGGTCTCTACACTTATCATCGATTGTGAGGCCATCTGTTTTCAATAAACTTTAGCGTACAAATAGTTAATAGAAGTAATCAAATCAGAATTCCATCGAGATATCCAGATATTCGTACACTTAAATTTGTGCTTTATGTTGCACCTTACTTAACCTCTTTCTATGACTGCCATTTCCCGTTTGTTCGTACACAACAATCCTTAATTTGTTGCCTCCCACTTTGGTGCTAGCATTACGGTGGGATTGCTTCAGCCCATCGTTTCTGAATCGATCATCCGAAAATCCTTTTTTTCCCTCAGGATCAGAAACCTCATGGTTAACCCGCACGTAAAGAAGCAGGCAACCGATATGACCAGCAAACAAAACGACCCAAAAGGGGAAATGTAATCATCGCAAAAGGGGAAGAGAAAAAAAAATTTACTGCCCCTCCCAACCACTCAAGATGTTGGCAACTACCATGTGGCCGATTCTCCGAACGATCGCTTGATTTCCTTCCATTAGCATAATCAAATCGAATGAGCTAATGAACCGTCCCCGAAGCGTCCGGAGCATTTTATCCCCGTGGAAGTTTGGGAAACTATTTGTACCCATGGGCAGCGGTTTGCTGCGTACGACCCTTGACGTCTGACACGTGACGTACCGGAACGCGTCCGTTATTTGAGTAACCAGGTTTGACAAGCATAAACAGCACCGGTGTTGACATTATCTAAATCGAGTTGNCTCCGAACGATCGCTTGATTTCCTTCCATTAGCATAATCAAATCGAATGAGCTAATGAACCGTCCCCGAAGCGTCCGGAGCATTTTATCCCCGTGGAAGTTTGGGAAACTATTTGTACCCATGGGCAGCGGTTTGCTGCGTACGACCCTTGACGTCTGACACGTGACGTACCGGAACGCGTCCGTTATTTGAGTAACCAGGTTTGACAAGCATAAACAGCACCGGTGTTGACATTATCTAAATCGAGTTGCTCATTTCCGATTTGAGTGTCCGGTGTGCGTGGGTTCGTGGGTGGTTTGGCTTTATGACGATTCGGATGAGTGATACACGATAATGGCGATTTTGTTACTGTTTCTGTGTACTGTGTCGGTGAGCCGTGAATGACGAACGTCTCTTTATAAAGTGAATTATATTTAATTAGTAAAATCGGTATAACTTTATTGAACTATACCTTGGTCTAAGCGGCAAAGCACTCTGATGTGCCTTATTTTTTGCAATAGCGATATTTATTAATATTGGCACATGTACGCTTCATTCGATCTGGGAATTGCCACGGATGAATAATAAACCACAACCGTATGTACTTTTGCATGCTGCATTAGGTTGCTCATATTTGACCGTCGATATTCAGCACGATCGCCACTTTGGGTGCGACCGTCAACGGATCGATTGTTTGATGTCAACAAGCAGTTTTCGGTGGATATTCAATTAGAACAATCCACTGGACGAGTATCGCTCTTTCCCGAATGTGCATGACTGCACAGCCGTGCCACTGTGTGACCTCATATTGAATTACCCATCGGGAGGGAGAGCTAGTTTCTTTTTTTTTTATTCCATGAAGTAAGTGCAACCGTGCCGGTTCCCGGTAAGCTTAACGACACGTCGAAACATTCGTCACGGTTGGCCGGTTTCACTGATGGGAAACGTTTGCGCGCGTTTATGCAGTGGATTGAAATTAATTCCACCTGAAGTGGTCAAATTCTAACCGTTTTGCCAAAACAATGTTTGCTCGTGGGAACCAGTTTATTCGCGTGAATGCACGTGAACGCTTGTAGCGCCGTGTGCTGGAATCATTTCATTTCGGAATAATAAATACAATTAAAAAGAAGCTGGTAAAATTGCGCAACAACATTTCATAAATGTTTTATTTTTTTTTCGTTCTATGAAATGGTTTGAATTTTGAATGTAAAAAGATGTTTGAACATTTCAATATGAAAAATGATTGACGATTTGTGTTTTAATTAGTAAAAGTTTAAAAAAGTTTGTGAGGGTTGAAAAAAATCACTCAACTCAATTTCAACTGAAAACACCTTTGTTAATCGCAAAGTCTAACAACCCGTAAACCTCATTTATTAAAGTGTTAGGCTTTACTTATAGACTTAATTTTACTCTGCGAAGCTCCTAACATCCATTGCAACATTCATTCACAATCAATAATGTTTGGTTTGTACATTTTTATTTCTTTCTCCCAACTCTCTGCAACAGCTCCGAAACGGGTTGCCAGTGTCAGAACGATACCGTCGGTCAGTAACAATGATCGGTTCAGCTCATCGCATCTACCAGCTGGAACAACGCTAAGCTGATGGCGACCCGCGTGTTTTATGTTCACCCCATCGCAAGACGATTACACGCTCCGGTGGGTGTAACAATACGGGTGCAACTGTAGGACGCCATTATGAATCCGTGTGACAGCTGGAGCCATGATCGATCGAACGGTGGAGCGTATCACCGTCCCCTACCAGACAATCGGTATCGCCGAAAGGCACCGAAAATGACATCATAGTGTGCGCGCGTTTGTGCGGAAGACGGTGTTGCCCAGTGTGCGTGCGTGCATGCGTCCCAGTGTATGCGCGTGTGTAGGTGATGCTCTTGGATGAAGCGAATGGTGAACGCAAAGTCAACATGAAGGGGCATGGATTACTGAGATTAAGAAACGTGACCGAACGTGTTGGAAGTGTAGTTGCAATGTGGTGTGTAGAGTGTACGTTAGAATTTGATTCAGTTGCAAATTGAGTAAGATATCCCGGAAGCAAGTGTGCGAATGATAACAGCTACCAGTGCGTTCCAAACACGACAGGACTATCAGTGTCCGATCCGCCATTAATAAGTGCTACAGAAAAGTGTAGATGTGCTCACGATTAGTGTACAGTGCAAATTAGTTTGTAAATCGTTCCACGTAAACTTGCAGCGCGTGTATGTAGGTAAGCTAGTGGAGAAACGCATGACAAACTATGGCCCTGACGGACGGTAGACGCCCGACAAAAGAAACACACGCCTGGACCGCATGGCCATGGTCCACCGCACGGGAAGCGTTCCGGGTGACACCGAACGCTGCCGGCAGTTCCACCGCTATCGTACCCAGCACGACCACGTCGNCATGTGCTCACGATTAGTGTACAGTGCAAATTAGTTTGTAAATCGTTCCACGTAAACTTGCAGCGCGTGTATGTAGGTAAGCTAGTGGAGAAACGCATGACAAACTATGGCCCTGACGGACGGTAGACGCCCGACAAAAGAAACACACGCCTGGACCGCATGGCCATGGTCCACCGCACGGGAAGCGTTCCGGGTGACACCGAACGCTGCCGGCAGTTCCACCGCTATCGTACCCAGCACGACCACGTCGACGACCACCATTACCTCCTACACCGCTTTACCGCCAACGGTTTCCTCCCCAGCGGCCTTCCATTCCACGAGCACCAGTTCCCGCACGCCGTTCAGTAGTACGGTTCCGGCGGGCGTCCGATCGCAAACACGATTGACGACCGTGGTCGATCAGCTGTCATCACTTGTGTCGTCCACAGTGGCCGGCGATGCAAATGATGGGAACCTCTCAACACCCGCGTCATCGTCGCACGGAACCGGTGACATCGCCGGCAGTAGCTTCCCGACCGAGCCAACCATCCAGACGGCCGGAAGCGTGCGTAACCTTACAGAAACCCTCCTCGCCAACTATACCACGGTTGCTACGGACTACGGTGGTGACATATCGAATGGGTCCTCGTTCTCGTCACCACCGTCATCCACGTTGGCGGATGGCCGGGGGTCCACCATACCGGGTCTATCGCTCTCCCTGCCCGATCTGCTCGAGGAGGACGAGCTGATGGCGTTGTGGAACTGTACCAACTGTTTTTTGCTCAATTACGGTACGGCCGGCGGTGTCAATGGTACGGCCAAATACTATGGCAATGGTACGGTGGATCCACGCGACGTGCTACTGCTGCCGAACGACGACGATGACATATTCGCCAGCGAGACGACAATCTATCTGATACGTGTGATCGCGACCGCCATCGTGCTGGGAATAGTGATCCTTGCGACCGTTATCGGTGAGTAGTTTTCCAAACAATACTGATTATAATAACCAGTGAGAACCAGTGAGAAGAAGAAATGAGTGAGTTTAATCTTACTGATGTGTGAGTTCTTTCAACACTCAACAAAAAGTTGCTTTAACTCCATTGGTATGTAACTCACATATGAAGAATCATCCTAAAAACTGAGTGATTTATGGGAGTTCTTGAAACACGTTCTTATTTACGTTTTGGGATCAATTATTAAATTATATGAGCAAGCTGAGTTTTTGAACATATTCGACCTTTACTGAAGACGTTCCAAAATGAGTACGTACAAAGAAACTCTTTGCAAAGCTCTCCATTTCTACCGTCTTGCTTCGCATTGATATCATCTTGATTTGTATTCGCCTCAGCGTACGGTAGAATATTTACATGTTTCTGTTGACAAGAAAATCTTATTTACAAAACCTACTTTCTAACGGAGTGGCTCCAAATCCAATCATAATATTGAACGCGCATCGGTAAACATTGCCGATACCGTTCATAATACGTTTGGGGTGGATTTTTACATTCTGTGCAACGCCAAAATTCTGAATCTTTTCATTCTTTCGTCATACACAAAATAAAATGTATCAGGCACCCGAAATATGTTTGGCAAACCAGCGCGATATTCACTGTACACTTTTGTTCAGTAGATGGCACTGTCGGGGCTGTATACGCATCTTCCGTAGGAAATGGAGACAAATTTCCATCGCTCAGCTTACCCTTCGACATTTGTGCTCCAGTCGCTGCTTGGAGGCGGAAGTCAAGGGCACAAGACTTTGATGGACGAATTACATTTCACTGTTCATCGCGCACTTCTCCAGGATCGCGCAATGTCTTCATCGCTTGTGACAGATGGAAGGAAGCAGCATCAGAGAGCAAGCGGAAAACAGAATAAAACAACTTCAAACTGCTCCTTTCTGTCGTTTGAACAAGTAATACGCGAGTGACAACGCCTGGACTGGGAGTGAATGGGAAATGAGGAAAACAGTGCCAGAAGAAGATGATGCTTTTCGCGTGCTCAATGACAGCATCGGTTTCATCTTGTCTTTGGCACCGAAGGAACAGCAAACCGAGGGCCGTGTTGAGCACCAGGTCCAAAGTTTGGCTGGCAGGGAAAATATTCTTCACAGTTCACGTTTCGAAGGCCATCTTGATCAGCGTCAATGTCATTGCCGTTACGAGTGAATATCACGCACCGCCATCGTCATTGGGCAATCCGGTTTCTAGAGGTGGCAGTGTCAAGTGTGGACAATATGTTGAGGATTTTGATCTTTATTACACAAAACAGGGCACGAAAGGGCGTTTGATGCGTCCTACTACTACTACTTCCTCGATGATGCTGTGCGTATAGAAAGCAGCAATCGTTTGGACACGAAGTAAACGGGAAAGAGCTGTTTCCGCTATAGGCTGCGAACGGTTAACAGCTAGGGCACTTGAGAACCGGCACGTGACTTGCTGATTCTATCATGTCATTCCCTGTGTTTGGTGGGTGTTAGCACACTATTGATAGAAACATGTGCTCCTTTTCATAGTCGGATGTACTATTGGAGCAGCAGCAGTGTAATAGTAACGTGAGTTCCATGACGAGTACTACTCAAACAAGTCACTCATATGTCACGAGTTACTGAGCTTGAGTTCGAGTGCTCATCTTACAGTAGTGAGCAAAGCTAAGTGAACTCGTATACTAACTCACTAGAGGGAAAAAATCTTCGCTCAGCTCACTCAAATGAACTATTTGCAACTAAAATTGTTGTCATGCTGCAGCTGTCGTAAATGCAATTTAAAATTCAATTTTAGGCTCGATTTATTATATCGTGAGGGAACAGCATACAGGAAAAAAAAACGCAACCTCAACTGCGAAAACGCTTCGATGCGGCACAAATTCTCATTTGTAAGCAAAATTATGTTGCCCAGGAAGAATCTTCTGCCGCACACGACAGAAGGGCGCGCACGGTTTGGGGCAATAAGCTTTCTCGTTATCATCTTTAAAATCAAATCAAAATATTCGCTCCCAGTACATCTTTTTTATGCGTTTCACATTTTGCAACCTACGGTAGTAACGCACACCGAAATACACTCCAGCGTAGGAAACACCATGTTGCAAAAAAGCTCTGGGGGAAAATCGCTCGCTTCGGTGTGCGCCAAGCAACGTGTTCTGTCTAGATGTCTGCCACAAGAAGATGAGACTGATCGTGGCTCTTATCATGATTGTTATTTCATGACGTACGAGCTACACCCGTGCACCCAGAAGTAACGTTCTGCATGTCTAATAACCATGCCACCGGGGTTTGGTGTGCTGTCTAGCGTTCATGCACTGCTCGGGCTGCTGGGAATAATTTGCGTAAATTTGCAATTTTTCATGTGAAACCCACGGCAAGCATGACGTGCAGTCGTACGCCTGACATTTGCCTTTAGTTTTGACATTCAATATGGTACGATAGTGCACAGGTGAGCTACTTAACGTGGCAAACGTGATTGTATGGATCGCCGGGAGTGGATGATACTATCACTTGTACAAACAGTTACCTTGAGGCTTTACGTGATGAGATTGACGTGCCGAGAGACATTCTTGGTCACGGAAAATAAGCTTATTTCAGATGCCCAGCAGCAAGCTTTCCTCACGATCGTCTAGCCATAGAACCAGAAGTTTGTCATGACCCATCAAGATGCCCATCATACATACACATACACACACACAGTGCCGATGGTGGAAAACAACGAAGCCCGATGTTCTCCTCAGGGATTGACCAATGTTTCTTACCGGGAACGAGCATGTCAGCATGTAGGTGAAGGAAATGTCCATAAACGAGTCTAAACTTTATTGATACACCTCATGTATTACACAACAGAGGCCAATCTCTGGGGTGTTTCGGTTTCTCCAGAAGAATACCAAAGATGCTCGTTAAGGTGTTTCATGTCAATGTGCCATTTGTGAGCACAGTTACTGGAAGGAACACGGTGTTTTTGTGGGTTTTTTTATGATAAATGTTAATGAGCTTATTTATTCTATCCTTTATTTAGCATAGACTTTGGTATCTTGGGTAATATGAAAATCTTTCGCTATTATTTAAATAATAGTTGTGAAAAATATGTTGCTCCGAAGTCTTGTTTACTGTTTATGGAAAATGTTTTTATTTGTGAACATCTTCCAAGGGTACTTTTTAATTTTTGTAAACATAAAATCGAATGCAGAAGACCTTTCATTAGTTTTTGTACCAAAACAAAACTAGGTAATTCTACATTCTCCACAAAATCATTTCGCTACTCCCACTCCCACTTTGCCGGTTGCAAAAAGCACCGTCAAGCTTTATTAGCAACCACTTTGCTGGTGTAGGTGAGCGACAACGCTCCTTACGCTGCTTCTAATAAAACATGGGTAAAATCATTACAAGCATTCCTTCTATTTCAATCGCATCTGAACCCCCATCCCGGAACTGAACCGAAAACCTCAATTATGCTGCGAAAATTAAATTACTTTCCACTTCGCAGCACTTTGTGCCGAGTTGCGTGTGCGGTTGATTGGTTCCGTTGTTCGGAAGTGGCCAAAAACATACACACGGGCGCACACACACATGTACATGTATACATTTGGAGTTGTGTTGGTGCTTGGTGTTATGGTTAAAATTTGAAGGCAACTCCTCGTCCGCACCGCATGGCACTGATTTATTCCGAAGCGAGCCTGGGAGAATGGGCGGTTTTCAAGAAACTTTGCTGTATCGTCCCGCATTAAGCGGTGCGGGTTTTTGTTGCGAACCGTACTGGCTATGTAATCTAGTGGCTCCGGGGAGGGAGTTAAAGCACAAGTTTCCGGTACATACAACGACCTGGTGGTTTGAAGTAAGTTTGGCGAAGGTACACCGCAGCTTCCGTCTCCAAGTCGGCGGCACACGGGTTTAGCTAAAACGCTTCCTGCGAGATACTATCCTGGTGAAGGTTGAACAATATCTGGCCGTTTTCAATCTTCACTTTGATGATGCAGAACGAGCGGTTACCCTTGGCTGTAGTTTGCCTTGCCACTGACACAATTAGCTCAGCTGCGGGTATAAAATGGAGAGTTTTCCACATCGCTGGTGTTGGTTCGGGTGTATAACCTGTGCCATCTAATCGCAGAACGCGCGCCGTAAAAGGAAGCAGTTTGCGAACGATGGTGAAGCTTTCGGAATTTGACGATTTATGATGTCTTTGGGAAGATTTAATACAGCCGTACCGTAACCGTCGGTACGGGTTTTTGGTGCCATTTCGCGTGTTTCAAAGACATTCCCATCGTCCATCGTATCGGCGAGTTTGTGCTGTCCCGGTTCAAGAGCACCCAATTTGGGGTTTCTTTATCGATTCATATACACGCACGGAGCAAAAGAAAACAAAAAATCAACACTGCTCAACTTACACCGCCTAGTGGACGGGTGTGGGCCACCGGCCCAGAATATGTCAGAAGTTATTGATAAATGGCGTAATGGGGCGTCATTTTCGCGCCCCAGTGTTTCGTTCCTTCGTCGGAAGTTTGGGCAGTTTGCGTAGCGCCAGTTTTGGCCTGTTGGGTGGGAAAGCATTAGGCAATGAAGCGAAACACTGTTTTCTACAATAACGTATAGTAAGTAGAAAACAAAACATTAAGCTACACAAGAGCAACACCTCTTGTATTCCCCAGTGGGTAGGACACGTTTGCAGACGCGTTCCGAACGCGGTGTGTGGGTATTGAGTGTGGCGAAAAGTTTCAACAAGTTTGCTATTGTGTGCATAATTTAATGCAGTATCCTGAAAGGAGTCGATGAGTTTCTGGGAAAGCTATGGCAAAAAAGGTCACACTGAATTGAGCTACAGAACGGAAACGGTTTGGTAAGGGAACGAAAAAGAATATCAAAAATTGAAAGGAAAATTTCTCAGAATAAAACATTCCATAGTAAACTTGTGGAAAAATGAACTTTTATGCATTTATAGCAAAAAAGGAATTGATAAGTAGACCAAAATTCATTTATTTTCTTCTTTGTAAGGTTAGTATTGAAAGATTTCATCCATCCATATCCATCCATCCATCCAATCCATACTTTTCTAAACACCCAACACATAATCCCAACAAAAAAATGTCATCAAAAATATTTGGCCAAATTTGGCAAACCCCATACACCCCATAAAAAATGACATAAATAATCGTATGCCATTGTACAAATGTATAAAAATTATTTATTGCCGCTTGTCGCAGTGCAAGAAATCGAAACACACCGGCAGAATGCTTCGGCCCGCCCCAAATCGAGCCATAATAATAAGCTGGTTACATTATTTTTCAACGCAAAGCTTTTCCATCAGCTTCGGTTGGTCTGGAAGCATCGCCAAGCATTATTTATAACGCGTGAAAATTAAATTACATCTTTACAGAAATCTTTGCGCACGCATGATGAAATGAAACCATAGAACGGTTCGGAAAGGTTCAAATGTCATACATCAAAGCGCAGCGAGCAGGCGAATCGTTAGTTTCGTAGATGAGTTTTACACACTTTCGCAACCAGTTCGGCAAATGGAAAAATTCATTTAAAATTGAATGAATCTCCGCGTATAAATTAAATGCCATTGCATTAACTTTAATTCGTTCGTGGAAAAAGAAGTCCTGCAACGTGAAGCCGTGCGCAAGACTGCCAGCCTGTAGTTCAAATGGGACGAATTCGTCCGGAAAGCATTGCTGGGAGTAAAATTTTGTAACAGAGCAGCACATTATCCTCGGAGCGTCCGGTTTTTACTCACTGACTGAAACCGTTAACGAGTGTTTTAGCAGTGGTGCAGGGAATCGTTGGAAGCAGTGAAAGGTGGAAATTTCTTTTTGTTTCATTCCCTGCCAATGCTTTCTTCATTATGTCTAGCTGTTTCCGGTTGAATACCGGTTCATGGACCGTAAATTAATTAAACGGAAGTGCAACGGTCGTTGCGAGAATCAATGTGAATAATTTGATTCCAACGCTTACAGTCAGAATTTCAAACACTCATACACACACACAATCAGAGTTTCAAACAGGCACAAGCACGAATGTTCATGTCGATAGTTGTATTTGTTGCTTGGAATTTTATCCGTCGTAACTATGCCACCATTCATTGAATTAAAAGACGTTTTAAAAGACGAATGTATTTGAAAATAAAAACAAAAGAATAGTCAAACAATACGTTACATATACCAACTTGTTTACTAATTAAACTTAAGAAGGAGATATGAGGAAGTTTTGCTGAATTGTAGCATCACTCACTGAATGCAATATCAAAAAATTATGTAGACTATTAACGATTATTATTAAAAGTCTTGTAAGCTTCTTAAATTTCACAAGCCCATTTAGCACGGACCACTGTTGAGGGTTCAAGCGTGGTTGACATGAATTTCACACCATGTTGCCCATTCAGGTTTACACTCCCACCAAAAGCTACCTGCGTAGCTTGGCCATGGGAAAAGCGATGGAAAATTGTTTGAAAGATTATTTTCCCTCGAACCATTCGCTCAGCGTTGGCAGAGGCGTTTACGAGTGGGAGCTAGCACGCTACGTGTGCAACATCAGCAGGGTCAACAAGCCATTGATTGGCTTTATTGGTCCCGTAGGCAAGCGGACATACGACACACAAAGCGAAAGGAAGTCGTGCGTGTCACAACAAAGCATCCACGCTTCCTGCATGGCATGCTGTCAGTTCAGTTACTCTGGGCATTACCACAGTTGACAGGTGGAAAATTGAGCATGGGCCGTGCGTATGTATCTAGGGCAAGCGAAAAGAATCCTCAGCTAAAGCACACTTTGCTAGAATTAAAGCTCATCGTGTGGTGTGTTGGCTTAAAGAGCAGTTGTGCTCATAGAGATGATCGGTTCTAGACAAAAAAAAAATCATTTCATATACTATATACTAGAAAGTGTAATAAACCATGTTTTTTTAATCTGTGAGAATGTGCAACGGTACAAGGTGAATAGAGTGTACATTTTTTTAGGATTGAAAAGATTCACTCAAGCTTGCTGGTGTTGCGATGCAATTGTAGCTGTTGTACGGAGAATAAGTTCGAACTTCCACACTGTATAACATCCACAGTGCTCAGCAACGGACCACCACCATCAGCAAATCGATTGAACTACCTTCCATTACCGCAATAACTGTGTGTGCTGGAGCGTTGTGTTTATAGAGATTGATTGCCAGACCCGAACGGGAAATGCAATCATGCTGGAGTAAAACAACAGAACAAAAAACAACTTCTCGCTCTATGCGTTGATCCTTTGCGTTGGTTTCTGTGTACGGGCTGGCAGAGGGAGAATTTGATGGATAATAAATAAATAAAATACCCTTATCCGTAAAGCTCGGATGCGGGACACACCGCTGGGACTAGCTGGGACTGACGAGGTGATGGACAGGATTGATTACAAGGTTATGGACACATTCAAGGCTCACGCCGGTGCCTAGATGCAAAAACCCCGTAGTTTGTGTCTGTCAGCCGCACTTACGGTAAAGATAAATATAATTCTAGGTACAGGTAACAGGTGTCACATTCGAGCAGAAACTGTCCCGACGACCATGGGCTACAGCACCGTGACCGGGTTTGTTGCTGCAGCCGAGCTGTATGTATCCTTTCTTTGTGTTGCTACACAACACGCACCAGCAAAAGGGGTTCCGTGGGTTTTGCAATGATGCTCCCGTACACATTCGTCTTCATCATCATTAACCGGTGCGGACGAAAAGTGGACATGGATCCATTACTTTACAACCCGGCATGTTAAACCTATGCCGGGATCGATTCTGCTGCTCGAGTTTTCTCAACCCCGGCACCAGCCGGGGGTTGAAATGTGGCAGAAATTACGCAACGCATCGAACACCCTACCAAGCTGTCCAACGATAACGGACTTCATCAAACTAACTGTCACCTGAAGGATAATAAATTACACGATACCGCTTATACGGTCCCCGGTGTGATGCTGCTCGATAAATCTTATTTTTCGTGCTTTTACTATCGGGAATCGTTCACTTTGTTTCTGTTTGTGGAAAGCTCTAAAGCGGACGAAATGTTAGTGATGACTCGTGTTTCCGTGCAGATAACGGCCTCCGGTTTGGCATTTTCGACCCTGTCCAAAAACCCAAAGCCCAATGATGGGCAATTAGTGTGAAAAAGGGATTAACACAGTTCGTTCGTACTTGTCAGTTGATTTTCGAGTTGCTGGATGTGTAAACATTGATGATTGATTTCTGAGACCGAAACCGTTGAAAGATGGTTGCTTATCTTTTACCCATTTCGTGACGGATGGGTGCATAGTCGAGATAATTGAGATTGGTTGCAGTTCGGTGAAGAGATTTACAATTCACCGGAGGAAAAAAATAGATTAATGAAGGTAATAAAATGGGGTTTTACGCATTTTCAACCCGCAATTACTGTGATACGTGTTTTGCAATAATGAAATCCTTCAGGATGATTAAAAACGAAAATAACTTTTAAGATAATGTTAATGTGGCTAGTGAAAATTGTTACTTCCAAATGTACAGCTGATGTTCCTTCACTTCTAAAGCGTAGAATTAGTCACACTTGTACAAAAGAAACGAGTTCTTCTGTCCATACCAAACATGCGTCTATAAACCGATTCGACTTGACTTATAGTTTGTGGTTTATAAGAATACCTAAACCGATAATGAACCGGCAACACAGTAAATTGTCTGGTTCATAGAAAGATTTGATAAATGGTGCGTGAACGGTACAAACAAAGCGATTCCGGTTACTAAGTGCGTCTCCCTTGGTCACATTTATGAGGTCGCTTTTCATCCCCAATCGCCCAGTACAGTCGTCCAGTCTCGATCAAGTCAACTTACACGCACGTAACAAATCAGGACAGACGGTCGAACGTAATGGGCCGAACTCTGAAATCGTCATCAATTTGATTGAAGGTCGCCGTAAAAGGACAGTAATTTGATTTTCTATAGTTTCGATTTTACTTTCCGTTAGTGATTGGTGTTTAGGGTGGGACGTCTCCCAGATGGTCGTAACTGTTGTAACACTGCTTCAGGGTCAGAAAAACAACGCGACACAATCGATATCATGTTTTGTGGTTTTTATGTCGAATGACGATGAACAGTTGTATCAACAGAGGAAGTGTAGCGCTATTACAATTCCTTTTTTTTTGTAAGGTTTTGTGATGGAATCAATAGAAGTCATTTGTTGAGTTTGTGGTGAATATTGCACAAGTTGTTCTTTTATTTCATCAGTGCAATCAATTTCATATCATGTATTGTAACTATGTGTAACATATGTTTTTGATATTGTTTTTATGAATGATTACTAACGCGTATTTTAATTTTTATTACTGTGCCATCAAGCTTTTGTTACTTATTTTGTGAAGTTTACATGGCATTTGGTGTGAGTTACAATAAATTAATAGTGAAAAATAGTACAGCAAATTTTTAGCAAGTGTTTTATCCAACACCGAAAATTGAATGAGTGCGGTGGAAGTGGTAAATTCGTTCGTTCATCGTTTTGCTATTTTTTCTTGCTAGTTTTAATTTTTCTTCCCCAGTTCCCAACATTATTTTCCTTTTCCTGCGCGAACGAAACACGATGGCACTGGGGTCAAGTTTTTTTCCCCCAATAACTTTTCTTTTTGAAAGCTCTTCTATTCGCCCGGAGAGGTATTCCATCCTGAGGGCCGCCCTATTTACAGCAACCCATCTTTTCCAATTATAGCTTGTTGAACTTTTGTCTTTTCGACAGCTACAAACACGTGCCCCGAGAAGTGGTTATATTTTCTCGATCATAGTTCCCCAAACAAAACATCAACAAAAAAAAAACAAGTTAAACTGGATGAAAAACGGTTTATGATGACCGGAAAACCCCTGCCTACAACCCACATTGTGTTACTTTCTAGAAAAACTTCCGGTATCAGACTTTTTTGTCAAGTTGTTTTCATGATGGTCGTGATGACTTTAGGCACCATGAAATGTTTGTTGGTTTTTGTTTCTACTGCACGGTGCCGTTCAGTTCAGATGACACCAGTGGAACGGTGACGTGATAATATTTTTTTCTCCCGTGACACTGTTGACGTCACAGCGCCTTTCTTTACCTGCTCATTAGGAGGGGAATGTGCGCAACATCAGCCCAATGTTTCCAATTCAACAGGGGGTTTCAACCCCTTTTTTTGGGGTTCTGTTTTGTTGATTGTGATCTAATTATTAATACTTGGGGTGTGTGGCTAAGGGGTTCTTTGTTTCGGGGAAAAATCCCCGGTGCAAGTTATTTCTGTACCGGAAAACGGAACGGATAGGAAAGGACATTTAGGATACCAAATATTATGGAAGCTTCAGCTGATCGACGGGGGTCATGGAACACAGGAACTTTCCTCTTTTGCTAGTAGAAAAGCGCTTTACCATTTCTAAGTCTTCGCACGTCCTCAAGCATCATATTCCCAGTCCTTGTCCAAAAATACATTCAACAGTAATTGATGCCGTCCAGCGGTTTCATTCGGCCGGAGAAACACGGACGCAAGTTCAGCTTTCTTATGACCCATGATTTTGGAGCTGTTGGAGACACATGTCTGCTAATGGAAGCCGCCTTCCATCGTGCTATTGATCAATGTAGATTAAACGCCTCTGGGGTATATCGTACTTGTTGCTAGGCTCGGTCGAATCCACCTCAATGAAGTATGATGCCAGCAAGTTTGATTTCAATGTATTAATTAATTTTCCAACCAGCCCATCACTAATAGCG
Organism: Anopheles rivulorum; assembly: GCA_018908115.1. Classification (NCBI taxonomy): domain Eukaryota; kingdom Metazoa; phylum Arthropoda; class Insecta; order Diptera; family Culicidae; genus Anopheles; species Anopheles rivulorum. The sequence goes on from STHB01000011.1 coordinate 427,129, forward strand.
TTCCGGGTTAGGCTCGTGCTGGGACAATTTATTATGCCGGCCTTACCGGCATGCTTGATTGAAATAAAGTCCTCGCAGCAAGAAGTGATTGAAAATAAGGATGGACAAGCCGTGCCGAAGGTGGGAATACATATTTTATGATGAAAGTCAAAACCAAGTATCCTGTTGCCGAGTAACTCCGGGCCATCCTCTGGGTGCTATCAAATTGTGAATAAAAAATCGATGTATTCGAATAAAGGATTGAGCTAATCAATCCACTGGAGACGTCGGGAACGGGTAAGATAAGAACATCGGAACCATATTATCAATATGGTTCGAATAGGAAGCAGTATCATTGGTGACTTATAGTCCCACGTACGTACAAGTTGAAAATGTGGTCCTGCATCTAAATAAGTACGAGGAAATACGAGCACTATGCGGGGAAAAGAGTAAATTGTTAGTTATATCCTTGCACTTTGGAACACATTTTATTCGTCTCTTTTTTAAAGTTTCTGGATTTTACTAACATCAATAATTTTTACTAAACGTATTCACTGTGAACATATTTCAACTAGTTCCAGAAACGTTCTGCACTGTAAAAGTGCACATGAAATTCAGCTAGAATGTTAGAAAGTTGTCCCCAAATACCCAACCTTGTAGCGGCAGCTGGGATTCAAAACTGCAAAAGCTATTAACAGACAAATAAACTAATTATCCCTCACAGTTCCCAAGCCCTGCCACCTTCTTATAAGCGTGAGCAATCCAGAGCGTCGTTAAAAAGTACGTACCCAGTGCGCCGAGTGAGAACGACTTTTCGGTCAAGTTTTCTGTTCGGTGTTTTACACTAAAACCGTGACGATAAATGGTCAACGTCCAGTGGGTACGGGGCACGGGTAGTGCTGGTGTCGGCGAAATCGCTTTCTAGAAAGTTTGGCACTTTTCTTGCTCCGATCCGTTTCGTCCGTTCTCCGGGAGTCTGTCGCGGGACCTTCGGGCCAGTGCTGTCGTCTGTAAGCGATTCATATTGGAAAAGTTTGAATGCGTTTGAAATTTCGCTACCGTTCCACCGTATTAGTTAGCATCATGCGCATTTGTTTTGGTAGAAAGTTTCGGCCTTCGATCGAAATCGATCGAAATGATGGAAAGATTGTTGTTATTTTTTTTTTGGGGAAACATAAAATGTTTCCACTCGTAGGTCATTATAAGGTGTTACTATTTGTGCTCCTTTCATAGAGATAGCATCAAATGTTGTCAACATGATTGTGCGGTGTTCGATGTAGAAAATACATTGCATGCTTTCATGGATGCATGACAAATAGCAGACAATTTTGCCATGTCAAAAACATTTAACTAGTCTATCAATTAAATTAATGGTACATTTATGCACTATGTTTGTAAGTTTTCTTATATGAACCCGTAAGTAAATGTATCTTGCTATACAATGCTTCTTTTAATCGTAATAAATAACCATATCTTTTTTCACTCACCCTGTGTGTCTATTGGATGCTGTTTTCGTTGGTAAAAAAAATGTATATATATATCCACCATCCAGCTCAACTTTCAACTACCGGATTTGCGTCATTCAGCTGTCAGCATCCAGCTGACGAAGCTGTTCCCATTGCCGCCGTGGAGTCGTTCTGTCTAACAAACGATGACACTTTCTATTACCGTTCGGTTCGCTTCTGGGCCGACAACAGACATCGTAGGTTTGTTACCATTCGTATTGTGTCTCAAATCCTCCTAGAGGGTAAAAATATGTTTTGGTAAAGAAATGCCTAATTTAATTTTTAAATGTCACATTTATTGCTGGCTTTCCACAATAATATTATTCCTTGCTATGGTATTAGACATCGATTTATAAACTTTTGTACCTAAACTTTCGCATGTACAATAACCTGTTTCCATCGCGTAAGGAGTAGTGTGTCGTGTTAGCGAACGTGTAGCAAACCAAAGCTCACCATGACACAGAGGCGATAAGAGTGATTTGATTGGTTTCTCTTCACCATTGCTGGCAAACATTTAGGGGAAGTATTATTTCACTCAACCACCAACATGGCTACCTTTTTGCTGCCTCTGCACTGCAAGGCAGACATTCGGGGGCATTTTTTATTATTGTTGCTGTCGTCTAACAACGCAACCACCTTCCAGGATACATATCAATGTGTAGGGATTCGTCAAAAAATCCATCAAATGTCGTCGGTGCCGACGTCACCCATCTGACCGGTCATGTCTTGAGAGTCAGCAAGTTATCCGACCATCCCATCAGCTCGTCCATTCCATTTCGCAGCATTTTAGCTGTTCTATCTGGAGGTCGTCGCCGATCTCAACGGGAACGGTGGCATGAAAATGTGACGGCGTCGGGGTCTGGTACGATCTTTGGACGATAATCCATTTTGTCACGTTTTCGGTTTCGCTTTTTTAGCTCAGCTCACTGCTGTGCTCGGCATTTGTTGCTAGCTGTGCTAAAGCGAACGAACGAACGATGGTCGCTAAGAGTTTCTGTTCTTTGCATTTCTTTCGCTTCTGGTCCGGAAAGTTGAGGAAGATAAACCCACCGAATAAGATGCCACCACCGACCGCCTTCCTGTGACATGTTGTTGTTCTCGCCCTCGAGAAGGGATGGTTTCTCTAATCCCGCGTGTTATTGTAACATGAACAGCAAAAAAAAAAACAAAGAAAAAAGACATCAAGCCGGTTTAAACTTATCTACGGATTGAGGCTTCTTTAGAGCTTCTAGGTAGAGGATTAATGCGTTTTTTTTGTGTGTGCATAAGATCGAATGGAGCTGTTTTTGGTGTACTTCAATTTCTTCGATCGAATGTATCAATCCCACTTGCGTGTTTAAGCCCACTCTCATTTTCCGCCGTGGGCACGATAAGCTTTAAGACTTTCTTTCAAAAAACAGAAACCCACTTTTTTTTCGGGTTGCTTAGCTCGGGGCAGTGTACGGGATGGTTTTTCCTCCCCCGATTTATTGTGTACGCTTTCCAGTCGACTACACTGGAACCAAATCAAGCAAAGCCAACTCGCAGCAAACTCGTTGCAAAACGTGCCAAACGGTGCTAAGGTTGCTTCTTGGAAAAAATCTCGAAAAAGATGTGATGCTGGTGAATATCTCGAATTTAAAGTAGTCTTAATTATGGCTTAAAAAGTCTTTGGTGCGTATAGCTGCCGATAAACGGTGAATGTGGGGGTTGTGAATGTGCGATCAATATTAGAAGCCTTGCCAAAGCAAACCGGTGCTTCAGTTGATGATTGTACAAACAAAACCGGCTGGCAGTTCCAGGTAATTGCAGAATTGGTTTGTTTATTGTAAAAAAAGTTGGAAACGTAAACGTGTGATTTGTGTGACGTGATTTATTCATTTGAATGTAATGTTTTAATTTGTGTCATAATTTTATTTCGTTTGTCTACACTAACTGAATCAATGGACATATTTCATGGTTTCAATATCTTATCGTTATGAACGCTTCAAAATTGCTTTCAAAGTATTTAAAAAGAAATGATAAGAGCTCAGCAAGAAATTTTAAGCCTAAAGTTATGCAATTGTGTGTTCATTTGAACGAATACAAGCTAACAATTTATCATACCAAGTACGTCCGTGGATCCATTAAAAGTAAATTATTTTATTACAACTTCAGGAACTTTATAGCCTTTTCACAAACACAAAAAACAACAAAATCCTTCATGTGCAACACACAGGATTTCGTGTAATAATTTAATACGCACATCAAGCAAGCAATCAGCCCTCGTTTTCTCCAAACTGGGGCCCATTAAGTTAACATCCTTTTAAATAAATTGCACGGCCACCAAATCGTGGTGGCTTTGTTTGTCGGAACCACGCCACCACCACGGGCGGTTAAATGATTGACGGTGCGGTATTTTAAGCAACGTTACTGAACTGGAAGAAAATAAATTCGTTAATGCTGGGCGAATGTGCTGGGATTCAAAAACAAAAGCGAACAAAAAAAAATTGACACAAAAACAAAACGAATGACTCCACTCATTGGGTTCATAAAATAATCATAAACTCTGAACGGCTTGATTGCATCGTCAGCTTCAATCAATCTCCGGCAATTGCGGCGAAACGTTTGGAGTTTATTGCAGTTTTTTTCCTTTGACTTTGTAATTTACTAACCCATACGCATATGACCGACTTCTCAATTTAATCGGTATTCCATGTTGTACGTGTTTTGTTTTATTTTCAGGAAATGTTTTCGTCATAGCGGCCATCCTGCTCGAGCGAAATTTGCAGAGCGTTGCCAATCACCTGATACTGTCATTGGCCGTCGCGGATCTACTTGTTGCCTGCCTAGTGATGCCACTCGGGGCCGTGTACGAGGTGTCGAAGGAATGGCGACTCGGGGCCGATTTGTGCGACATGTGGACGTCGAGCGACGTGTTGTGCTGTACCGCTTCCATCCTGCATCTGGTTGCTATCGCACTCGACCGGTAAGTGCTTTTCGACGTAATTCGATCAAAGTGTGTCTGGCTATCGTCATCCTTGCAACTATCGATTACTAGTGGCTAGTAATGAGTGAAATAGCTCACTTGACTCAGTCGAACGAACGCATTGTTTCGTAATTTGGTTCACGTCTTAAAGCTCACATTTCAAGAATTATTTACATGTCATGAACTAGCCCAAGGTTGCCTTTTAATTATGTTTTGCGGAGATTTTGATATGCAGCAATTCGAAGATAAAGTCCTTGCTGTGAAGAAACAATTTATCGTAGGAAATATCTTTTCCTCGAGGAAAGTGTGAAGGTGCACCAAACGTAACAAAACTTCCTACAAGAGTACTGATGGGCATTAATTTTGTGGAAAGGTTTTGTACTGTTTTTTTTTCTTCTTATCATTTACCCTGTGAGATTGATTCCCAACATTTTATCGCAATATCCCCAAGCTACTCTTAAAGTCTATCCAATATGCCTTTCTTTTGCCAAAGCACAAACAAAAACAGGAAATCGATTCAATTTAGCTAGCCCGAATCTTCCCGAGAATGCACAACACCTTCTGCAAAAGAATGTTCCAAATGATTTTTCCGGATGATTTCTTCTCGTCCCTCAAATTTGCCATCCATTTTGTTTATTTTCTGCAACCCAAACAACGCCGAAACGTCTCGGCAAGCCACCCCACTGGGACCGAACGCGCGCATACTGTACCACTCGAAAAGATGAAATCTTCGCGCTAGATCATCTTTAATTCTGCCATTTTTGGCATCTGCCTTGGAGCCTGATACGGGCTCGTATAAGAAAACACACGCTTTGCGAAGCGTTTTTCATAGCCCTTTACCCTAGAGGGATCGAAGATTGACAGGAGGTGGAATGATTTTTGCTAACATATGCAAGATCAAGCGTTTGCTACCGGGAAATGTTCGTTGTTTTTTGTCTTTGCCTTTCCAAGCACTTCCAATTTCTGCCTTTGACGTGATGTTCGAAGAGCCTCTTAGAAAACCGAACCAGTCAGGTGGGTTGTCGGAGCTAAAAGATCCAATCCATCATGTGCCGTCGGAGCACATGATATACTTACCATGGGCATCGTCATGGGTTAAGTTCAACGAGCCGTACGATGTCCATGAGGAGTCTTTCTTATGTTTGGCATATGGAAGAGTGCCGATTTACGTCTTGAAACACCCATGGGTTGGGTCATCGAAACTGACTGGCAGGGCTTAATTTTTAGATAAACCAACAGACGAGCAAAGAGGCATGTCTTTACCTTACTAGAAAGCCCGAGACTTTATCAGATGAAACAAGCATTGGATGAAATTGCATTCATAATGCATCCGCTTTGAAGTGTAGCATTGCACCTGAATGGTAATGAATACATAAGCTATGCTACGATATATGCATATTGATAACCCAAGTTTGGAAACTTTTCTGTTTACTTATTAACAAATTAACATGCATATTATACCTTTTTTTACAACATTCACCACTGCTTTCAGCATTGTTTGTAAGAACTTATCTTCACAGCAAGTGTTTTGCAAGGTTTTATTTTCACATTCTCTACAAACTAGCTAGCTAAACTATTCATGGCGTTACTTTCGCGCGTTAATAATTTGCTTGTTTCGTTGCATTCTTAAGCAGGTTGTCACCGGTTTCTTAATCCCAGTCCGAGTAATTAGAAAAAATCTTCCCTAACCGAAGGAAAGAAAAAAAAAGTTTTGCAAATCATGTTGGACAGGTTTTCTTTACTGATCTTGGAACAACTCAAATTATGTTGCACATTTTGTGCGTACGGTCGTCAGCTGACTGTCTGTTGAGGCGACTACAGCAGAGTACAACACAGAAACATGCATTCGTACGCTTGCAAAAGTAGAGAATGCCTTGTTGAAAGTTTTCCATCTAATCTGATTAACTTCAGCCAACTAGCGAACCGACCCGAACAGAGCAAAGCCGCATCATACTAGTGTTTGTCCTCTCGCTGTGCTCGCTCGTCGCTAGTTTGCTTTGCCGTACCGAACCGATGACGCCAGCCACAAAACTTCATCCTGACCGTTTTCATTAAAAACAACTGATAGCAGCTGACTTTTGTCGGCAGCGTTCGAATAACTTTTGCATAACTTGGCTCGAGCTTTGTGAGCGGAAGAAACCTCTCCAGGCGTTCCGTGCGCCTTGCTGTGCCTGCGAAAGAAAGTTTTAAGGCCTAATTTCATTGCAAATTCAGTGCCGTGATGTGCCGACTGTGCGAGAAAGCATGCCGAGCGTGCTTTCGGATACGGTGCGGAAAGAAAACACAACAAAAGTATGTTCCACACCCATGGCATGTCCATGCACCAAAAACCTTTCGCACCAGTGGGACAAGAGGAAGTTTTCGATATTCTTTAGGGAACACATGCTGGAAGTTATTTGCAGTAGAGCGCAGATGTAAGCATCTTTTGATGGAACGTACCGGACGGTGTTTGGATGCATTTTAAAGGAAGTGGTTTTTGAAGATGTCAACAAAAGAAGAGGAAGATAAACATTTTTGGCTTCGGTTTGGCTTGTATCTTGTCTCTTCACTTGTATTTGAATGTATGGTGTTTTTTTTCTCTCTCTCTCTCTCTCTCTCTCTTTTTCTCTCTCTCTCTTTCTGCTTAACATCTCAACGTAATAGTTGATTGTCACCCTTCCACCTTTCCGAACTAAAAAGACGGCTTTCAGGATACAAATCACGCCTTGTATGATATTTAACAAGCATTGAAAGGCTTTTAACTTAAAAGCGCAAACTCTGTACTCTGTAACACTGCAACAAGATGCTCAACCAGGCGCTTTTCCTGCGCAGTACCGTAAAGCATTGGGTTTAGCTATATAAGGTTTAAAACAGCACATCGCACATCCTAACACCACTTTGAAAGAAACCCATTAGCAGTAGTGCCACATGCCTGTTCCGCATGATAAAAGTAGTTCACACCCATTATCAGCGAAAGCTTTTCCCCTCCCATTTTCATGTGACAAAATGGGTGCGCGAACGAAGAAAATGGAGAAAAAAAGCAGAGCAAAAGCAGTGCACCAGCACGGCACAATGGCCGACAGCGACGAATACAATTAATCATTTTCTAAAGAGAAAAATAGCGCTTTATTCGTGGCAAAGATAATTTAATTGCCGGCGAGCATTAAATGGCGGGAACCCACAGCGTCACAGTGGACATGTTGTAGAATGAAAAGGTAAATATAATTTTTCTTTCACCGTGTTGTGCTGTCTAAGAAAATTCTAAAGGGTAGCATTTTCCACTGGCAAAGCTTAACGATGGTTAAATAATGGGCACCGGAAATGGGATTACACATTTCTTCTACTTTATTTCAAATGAAAACGGTTCATAACGAAATGTGTTTCGAGTAGAAAGATATTGGCTGGTAATGATTTAGAGTCGATTAAGTTATCAGAATTCCTTTCACCAGTTAGATGATTAAAGGAATTGTTACTCATTTGACTTTATTGCTACTTCCCGTTTTATGAACGTTAGCGGAACAATTCGTAGATTTGTGGTAGCCATTACAATAGACCGTCATACCCAATAAAACTGGCTATCATATACACATTACCCTGCACTTATATCAAATGATTTTGCTTCCGATTCCTATACCTTCGATTAACATCGTGCTGGAAATAAACGTATCGAGCTCTAATATAATCCACAATAAATGTGCATATACACATACACGCGCGCACACATACATGCATGCAACAAACATACCAACCGATATACTAATGTGCTCTTCAACCGTACATTCCAATCAAATGGATTGAGATGGAAATTGTTTCACTGCAGTACGGAGTCCCTCGTGCACTGCATGCAACTCACATTTCAACCACTTGTCGTTGGAAAAACGAGAGACAGGTTCCCGCTGCAGTGTGATAACCTTTTGCAAAAGGTGTTGGAATTATGGAAATGTCGACCCGGTTCTGATTGCGCACAGGAAACGCTCCTTTACCGCTTGCCACGCGTTATGCCCGTCATCTTAATGCGTTTTACTGACAGCTTGCTCTACTGTAGCAACTAGAGTTGCAACTGGAGAACTATCGCCGGTGTCCCACTGCGGTTCACCTTGCTGGTCACATAATGTATCAAGCAATCTTGTCTGGCTGGCACCCAGGTACTGAGGTAAATACTCCATGATAGCAAGCCAACAAACCGAGAAGGTGTAAAGCGTTAAAGAAACAATGAACAATGCACAATTGTGGTTTAGTCAGTGATGAAAACCACAAGAGTTGTACTCTGTCTCTCTCTCTGTCTTTCTCTCTCTCTCTCTCTCTCTCTCTCTCTCTCTCTCTCTCTGCTGCACTTACTTAAGAGTTTATTCTAATGCATGGACTTGTTTCCCAGCGGTGTACAAACCGCAGCTGCACATATTGTTGCAATGCTCCTGCTACAGATGTTGTATACGCCTAAATGTAGGCAATTTGCATAACAAATTATGTTCGATTGAACTACATTAATGTAGATGATATGACGAGCAGTGTAGTCGCGGGATTGTAAAGATTATTTTCGTATAAAACGTATGTAAATTTTCATTTCACATACCAACTACAATGTTAGAAGCACGCTCCCTAATGCGATGGAAAGTGTGTTGAAATGCATGGTAATTTAAAATCTGCTTGCAGTAGCATGTAGCGCACTGTGCAATGCATACAATCGGCATGAAACGATCCACGTAACGAGCACCTCAACGTTACCCACCGTGTAAAGTGTAATGCTAACATTTGCTTAGCAAAAGCACCCAACATCATGCGCGTAGTGTCGCGAAATAAGAAGCTGCAAATTTGCGATAAATTTCTTCCCTGCTAAACCACTGTGGGTTGCTTTGCCATTCTGCACCACAATCACGTGCTGTATATTATGCAGCGAGCTAAACATTTTCCTTCTCGCAAGGAACCGTTCCACGCAACACACCGGAAGATGCATCTTCGATGTGCAATCGCATAACAACCGTGAGGAATGCCGCAGTTTGCACCAACCAACCGGGACAGACCATTACGGGTGCCTAGATATAAGCAACGGGTGTGTGCTAACTGACGATAATGTTGGCCCGTACGCTGAGAGTGGTGCAAATTTATCCGGCGTAATCGTAAAATAATTTATCAAATACATATTTATGTGCTGCATACTTCTGCATGATGTGGTGCACCATGATAGTATGTGTTTTGAAGTGAAGCAAAAGTTAAGGAAACTTTTCTTCCACGTCGAGATAGATTTTTACCTATCTCGACGTGGAAGAAAACTTGTAGATACTTTTTTAAGAAAGCTCCTAAAAGTATGCAATGTGGTGTTATGAATTCAATGCAGGTTCATTAATATAATATCCAAATGCTATAGAAAAAATGCTTTATACTATGTGCTTAGGCATAATTNCTGCATATTTCTGCATGGCGTGGTGCACCATGATAGTATGTGTTTTGAAGTGAAGCAAAAGTTAAGGAAACTTTTCTTCCACGTCGAGATAGATTTTTACCTATCTCGACGTGGAAGAAAACTTGTAGATACTTTTTTAAGAAAGCTCCTAAAAGTATGCAATGTGGTGTTATGAATTCAATGCAGGTTCATTAATATAATATCCAAATGCTATAGAAAAAATGCTTTATACTATGTGCTTAGGCATAATTTATTAGTTGCCTCGACTTCCCAGCAAGTTTTTTTTTCCAAATGTATTCTCTGTTAGTATTTCCATTTCTGGGAGTTCTCTAGCAAAGCCACACATATATTTCAGTCTCTTGACTTTGTCCCTAAAGCGTAGCAGCACTTCAAAGAACCATGCAAAGCCTTAAATCGTGTCCATTCTCGCAAACAAAAACGTTCACCCACAGCCATCCAGTGTGTCAAGTGGTGGAGAAGTCGCCTTTCAAATACGTCCACGACATTAGTCTCCAAGTGCTCTTTTGGCTGCCCTTATTGCATCGTCGGTTGCTGTCGCAGCAACATATGTAAAATATCGTACTCTGCATTCAATTTATATGCAAATTTGCGCATGCATGTATCGTCGGGCAGCGGCAAACGAAGAAGGGACCAACTATGGTGCCACACATTCCACCAGCAGAAAGGTTCAATAGTAGCTTAAGCCACGAACACACATTGTGTGTAGGGTGGACTTAGAAAGAAAGTAAAAACGTTTGCTAGAATCGTGCTGCAAGCTAGAATCTGTACCGCCCACAGACGATGGAAGGCAGTTCAATCTTTCACCACAAAACCGATTGATATGTTGAAAATAATCATTCACAAATTATCGGTTCTAGTTTGGTTTTGTCGGGGAACTTTCATGGTTTGTGATTGGCATTCCGATTGATTGTTGATTATTAAACTGAGGTATGCTAAAGAAACGTCACTCAAACATTGTTATCGAAATATATTTCAACAACATTAATGCAATCCATACAACAATACCCCAAACCAAGCATTGGCTGAATGTATGCATTCTGCGTTAATCCTTCTGAGACTGAAATTGCTTTCCTTCCAACTGCAGGTACTGGGCAGTGACGGATATTGACTACGCACACCAGCGCACGGCCCGCCGGATAGGATACATGATCATCATCATCTGGACGCTATCGGTGCTGGTCTCGATAGCGCCATTGCTCGGCTGGAAGGATCCCGAGTGGGAAACGCGCGTCTACCAGGATCTGCAGTGTATCGTGTCGCAGGACGTCAGTTATCAGATCTTTGCCACCGCGTCCAGCTTCTACGTGCCGCTGCTGGTCATACTTTTCCTGTACTGGCGAATATTTCTTGCCGCCCGGAAACGGATCCGTCGAAGGCAGCAGGTACGATCCTTCAGCACGTTTCAGTGTCTGTGTTGTTCTTTCTTTCTTTCTCGTTCTCTTTCTCTCTTTTCATCTTTCACTGTTTTTGTCGTGATTTTCATTCAACAAGTTTGTCGTTCATTGCATTAGTTTGTCAGAATCCTAAACATCCACCGTATCGATGCAACAATTGCGTTCGCAGAGTTGCATCCCCATCTTGAATTTCCCCGTTTCGCCATGATACTGTAGCCGTTGTTTATTATCCTCCTCGCCACACCAATTCCATGACCGTTCATCACTGTTCTGTGTTACGTTTCTACTTTCTTCCGAGCACCATATTGTCAATCGGTTCACTTTCGTTTTTTTTCCTGTTCTTTCGTTTACTTCATCACGTACTATTAATGGTTACTGTTTCATGTTCCTTCAACATCCCGTCACTATTTTCCCACAATTGTTTCCCACATCAACCCGGTAGCTCATCGTGCAAAACCTCCATTTCATGTGGTGTAATGCAGGCAGACGGTTAACGGAAGTGTTTTCGAACAAAATCCAATAACATCCCCCAGTCCATACATTCCCGTCGGCCACATTCTGTTCACGTAATCCACACCTGTCATTACCCTTTAGCGAGTGGAAAATCGCTTCACTCGCACACTTCGGAAAGCTATTTCCAAAATTGATTCCTACAAGTTTATAAGTCACGATGCTCTGCCTGAAGGAAGGAAACAAAGAAACAATCGTTGGCTGCGGGTGGAAAACAATATTCTTGTGCTGCTATGTTTGCTTTTTTTCGCCATTTTCTTCGCGTGTCGAGTTTTATCTTTGACAGTTTGAGCTACTCATATTCTATCACTGCTCCTTCCGGTTCCTCTTCTTTGCGAATCCTCTCGACGCATACACATACGTATTCCCACACAAACATGCATAAAGACATGCACATTGCGAAACACGTAACACGTTCCCTCTTGCAAGGACGAACGCGAGTACCAAGCTGTATGGCAAAACAAAATAGCGGCATTTCTTTCCGAAGCTTTGGCAGTTTCCACCACAAGCAACGTGAGGATGACAGTTTTCCGCCATTATTCCTACGAATGACGCGCCGTTTATTCTTCTTTTCTTCGCCATATTTTTTTTACCATCTCGCTGTACAGCATTTGTACATTTTTTTTTGTTTCTTCTGTATGCTCGTATGTGTGTGTATTTGTTACCATTGGTGGAATTTGTTTTTCTGCTGATAAAGAGGTATCTTTCCGTACGTTTCCATTACGTTGAGTTTATTTTTGATATCCTTCTACTCGCTACATGCATTACGTTGCTATCTATTCTACCACAAAACTCGTTCGTGCTGGTATAATTTACTCTTTTCATCATTTAATGGTTGTTTTGCTGGATGTTTTCAATTTGCATGTCTTTCTTATTGTCTGCTCATTCGATGTAAGAACTACTTTTCTTACAACCGTCTGCAATTGGTATTACAAAGTATTTATCAAATTTCATTATGTTGTTCATTTCATGTTTCGAATACTTTGTTAAAATGTATATTTTTTCTCAACACTCTTATGATGTTTGATCTAAAATGCATCATCTTCGTATTCAATGATTTTGCTTACAACAAAATTGTATTATTCCACATGTTGATTATTGAAGAAGAAAAGTCACTCTTGTTTGTCCTTGATACCAATTTCGTTCAGCCATGCATACACCTTCTTTGTCTATTGAAAGGAACTATAAAACACTTTGTTTAGTTTACTTTACTAGACTTAATACAGTCAGCTGTTGCTGTTTTTATGTTTAGTATCATAGATTCATTGTTTAGTATCATAGATAAAATAAAAATCTAAACTTTTCATAACTCACATATGTTGTTGACAATTCCTGAACAATAGTTCTACTGTAAAAGTAGCTGCAAGTCAGCTGCATCAAGCCGTGCTGCCACAAAATTCGCGAATGAGTATTTTACGCCAAGGCAACCATTTCAATGCAACATCGATTGTATCCCGACGTAAAGGCTCACTTGGTGATGCGCATTAGATTTTGTGTTTCCATTCCGGGTTTTCCATCCCAGTGGCAGACGCTTTCAGGCTTCGCTGATTGCTTCATCAAAGCGCAGCAGCAACACCAGCATGAAGCTCATTGCATTTCTTCACGCTTGCTGAGCTGCAGTTGCCTCAGTTCCACTACACTTTTCGCTCGATGAATTCAACCGCTGGTGAGCGTTTGTCGCTGATTGTAAGATGGTTCCCGTCCAGCGATTGGGCGCAGCATTTAAAGTGATACTTTTCGTTTGTAAAGCACCCTTGCCACCCTGGTTCGTTTTCTCGTTCGCTTCCGCAGTACCCATAATTGTCATCATTCGTTTCGCCAACTTGCCTTAGCGTGGTTGTGGTTGTGGTAGAACAAAGACTTCGTTCATTATTGTGGTTAGATTTCGTTCTTTCGATTGAAATAATTTCTTAGTCAGACATTTAGCTAATGAGCAGAAAGCAGTTGGAGAAATACCCTCGTTCCAAGCCAATCATACAATCCCTTCAGCACCCGGCGAGGCTTGAACCATACAAAACAACAACACAAAATGTACACAATATTTGACAAGACGCTAATTTTCTTCATTTTACACACATACAGGGAAGAACAATAGTGCAATTGATACCAAAACCTTTAGTAAGTATTTGGGTTATGTTTTTGCGATTCTATCTTAGTTTGTCGTTACGTTTGGTTTGGTTTTAGTTGTGCCCTTATGTGCTTTTGTGTTTGTCATCGAAACTAACGCGTCTGTTCGCGTGTGTGTGTGTGCGTGTTTTTTTTGTTTTCTTTACTATCTTAGTGTCTTAGCGAATGAAGTTGTGTTTTCCGTTTATTTTCTATTGGGTTTTGTTCCGAGCTCTAATTTGATGTCCAAATTAACAGTAGCAAGACAGATAAAGGAATGAGCAAGGGCAGAGTATGATTTTGTTTCATTTACTTTTGATAAGTTTTTTTTTCACCGAGTTACAGTAAGAGTGTAGCGTGATCGTGTGTATGTGTTTTTATTTATACTGCGTGGTAGTATTTGCCTATATGTGTGTGTGTGAAAGTAATGATGAGGAAGCCTTTAGTGAGGTGTGAACAGCAACTACTTTCACCTGTCACAGGTGTACCCTTCATTCACAACACGACTCATCCACATTCCGTGCTCGTAGGCTTCAAACTAGTGCTATTCGTTATCCCTAGATCGTCTCGGCCATTCGCTCACATATTCACAAGCATACACACTCACACACACACACACACATGCTCGCTGTTTCCCGTGAAACTCCCCCTTAGCATCAACCCTTGTCTACGGAGAACCGACCTAGTTCGTGGTAGTGTAGTGAAAATCTTCACACTGTCATAGTATTCACCCTCAATAACCTCACTCATGTTAGTTGAAATAACAGACACCCTCACTAGCTTACAAGGTGTTATCTGCCATCGGCTGAGGGAGACAGATCAATCACCTCGACTTAGTCGCCCGGTAGTTGACTGGACTGTCTACTGGCCCATCTCCTCCCCTTCTTCTCTCTCTCTCTCTTTCTCTCTCTGTCTCTCTTTGTCTCTCTATTTCCCACTCTTGCTCTGTCTTTGTCTATTTGTCCAATTCTGCTTCTAGTGTGGCAAATGAAATTACAATATATACGCACCCGGAACTTTCATTGAGCCGTCCGAAAGTGGACGGATTGGTGGGACTTATCTTACTGCTTCAGCATCATTCTAAGCCGCTTGTTCCCCCGTGTGGCTTCAAACGCTTCGAAACGCAATAGTAGCCTGTGTTCCCCTTGTTTTCCATTGCATTAGGAAGTTTCTGTTTAGTGGTCAAACTATCACAAGCTCATTGTGCTCTCACCTGTTTGTCCTGATGTGCATCTACATCTGACTTTATGTGCCATAACACTCAATGCTCTCATTAAACTTTTTAACAATAAATCAGTGCTTATGAAGGCTTTAGGCCGGAGATCAGATGATTTAGAGGATCTGATCATCACGCTGTAGCTCGTAGGTTTTGCAGTGATAACAGCACGCGTAGGTCTTAGAGACAATGCTCGCCATGGGGTAGTGATAGCAGTAGTTTTACTAGATGAACTCAAAAGAGGCAGAACATCTAACATTTTGATTGCATTGTTATGGCATGGTATCGCTACAAACCATAAAGATTGTTCAAAACTTTATTCGTTTCTGATACACAAACGTGTCTTCACTGCAATTGTATTAACTTTAAATATTTGGGAGCAAATACCATCATCAGTAAGCGAAAAATGTTAATATTGAATAAAGTAAACAAATCAGATATAGCTAGCAATCACATGATTGGTGAGATTTTCATGCAAATTCTTTCAATGTGTTCGTGTTCATTTTCTTATATCAGATATGATACGTCTATCGAAACTCCTTTCACTCCTGTACAAGCTCCACTGTACTCGGGGCCGAATGATAAGTTTGTNTACACAAACGTGTCTTCACTGCAATTGTATTAACTTTAAATATTTGGGAGCAAATACCATCATCAGTAAGCGAAAAATGTTAATATTGAATAAAGTAAACAAATCAGATATAGCTAGCAATCACATGATTGGTGAGATTTTCATGCAAATTCTTTCAATGTGTTCGTGTTCATTTTCTTATATCAGATATGATACGTCTATCGAAACTCCTTTCACTCCTGTACAAGCTCCACTGTACTCGGGGCCGAATGATAAGTTTGTGGTTTTCGTTTTGTAGAGCAAAAATTTTACTCCATTCCCAGTAAAATGCAAGTGCAAAGTTTTCCTTCACCTTCAGACGTTTGCTCGTGCCGTGTGGTGTTTAAGTTTTACATCATTGAATTGGCATTGATTGGCAAGTGGGCTCGGTTAGGTATCGTGCGGCAACGCTCGGTAACCCTTCCAGGAATCCATTCTTCCCAGAGGCCTTAAGCAGAGGCAGTGGTGAAAATTTTCACCGCCTGCCAAACGATTCGATTTGTTTCTTGATTGAGTTCTATTGTGTTGTGCGAAAGATAGAGATTGGAAAACGGTGAAGTTTTTCCCTTCCGAAACACACAACCTACGCATTGTTGCCATTTGTTCTACATCCCGCTTGAGGCGAGCGATAGTTTTGAAAGCATTTTCAAGAGAGCTTCCAAGTTTTCCTATTTGTGGAATCGTGGACTACAACAACTTGCAGGGAAATACGTAGTGCATTAATTGACGTGGAAACAGCTCTAACTTTTCTCTCCTTTGGGTGATATGCATTTGTTGAAGAAGGTGTGTTTTGCTGGTTAAAACTATTTACTACTTTTCAAAAGTAAGAGATGATAATCTTTCAAATCCCAAGACACTTGACGTGGAATTGAAGAGCTCTAGACCGTTATCAGATAGTGTTGTATTGTTAACTCAGAAGTTTGTTAGAAGAATTTAGTCAAGAAAATTATAAAGCAAACTTTTCTATTATATCACTGCTTCAATATTTCTCGATAGCGAGTATGGTTGAATATCCACTTCCACTTTAGGCTAGATGTTTGGAAAGTTACACAACGTCTATGGATGTCCATAACAAACACTATACAGTAATAAGGTTATTGCACCTGCTGTAAAACTTTTGGTCAATCATTCTCTTGGGGAATATATATATATATTCACTCTGTTCAATGAATTCTGCAGCTGTAACCTTTAAAAGGTTCATCAGTACGCCAATAAAGCTGCGGTTGCGGTCAGTATCTGCATTATGCAGCTTGTAGGAGATAGAACGAGATGAATGCTGTGAATAATGGGGCATAGTGCTGGTGAGCTCTGCAATTGCATGTTACCGGTGTCTGGCGTTCGGTTTGGCAGTTATGATTGATGTCCCCAAAGGAAACATTTTGCTCATGGTGGAGTGGATGTGCTTAGTGGTTTTTTAGGTTAAAGTGTTCATTGGCTTTTCGATTGGATAATCCATGATGGTGTTTTTGTGTAAAATCTGTATTGATTAAATTTTGTATGGAATTGTTTCCAAGAGATGAAAATTACTACAAATATAATACTGAAACTTAAATAATTTATATTGCAATTGTTTAACTTCATTGAATTAAAATACCTTTTAACAACTTGCATTTGTGATATCTGTTCGCAAAATACTTAGTGCAATGTTTGCGAATCATTTCGAATACTACAACATGAATTAAAAGAGCACCAGAAAGAATTATGTTTCAACAGCGGTTCGAGAAAAGCTCTTCCGGCACCTTGATACCAATTCCAAAGTTGGTAAAATGTTCACCAAGCAATACGTTGCAAATTGATGTAATAGCAAATGAGAAAGCCATATTAAAATCACTAAGCATCATTCATTAAGCTCTGAGGCAAAATGAAAAGCTTCTTCGCAAAGCGACCGCGATAACGAACACAAACAGCTCCAGCCAGGCAAAACCTCAAACAATGGATGCAGACAACCCAAACAAAAGGCAACGATTCTGTTCGTAATTTTAAAATTATGTTATCCATAATGCAGAGCGGATTCAATAAAAGCGAGCGCCTTCAATCATTGTTACCTTAATTGGCTGTGTATTTATTGGCCCGAGGTTGCCAACCACCAGAGCCTGTGGCGTCATGTTTCCCAATCGGGTGACATTTGGGGCGTGTTTTTGGGATTTTAGCTAAAGCAAGATGGAAGCTCTTTGTTTGTGTGCGAGTGTATCCGGATTGCTTCATTTCCGTCATCCCGCCGGGACAGGTACATTGAATTATGTTACCACAAAGGCCCATTCATTAAAACTCCAAAAATCTAGCCCGTAAACCAGCTACACGGCATGGAGATTGGCAACATTACGGCATTTAATTCAATCAGGACTATCTTTTGACACACCAAAAAGGAGAGAGAAAAAACTTATGAAACCGGGAACGCTTTCTAGCTGCCACTCGACCTGTAGCCTGCTATAAAGGATTTTGAACTCTTCGTCTCGGATGAGCTATCCGACGTGGCTAATGATTTTAGCCATCACCTTAATTAATTTTGATGAAAACTCCGTCCTTTCACAAAACTAAGCTTTTCTTACATAGTTGTGTAACAGAGCGAGTTTTCTGTTAGCGTGTTGCAAAAATGAGATTTTTTGTTTGGTTTTGTTATAAACCGAAAGATGTTGAACTCTTTAAGGATAATAGTAGCATCAACCTGTTGTAAGTAAAATTAATTATACTAAGGAATGATTTCAAAAATCAATTACACACTTTTGTTTTGCTGGCTGACGAAAACTCAACCCACAATATGCAGTAAGACTTCCCATAAGCATTACTCAAAGGGTGCTCAAATGTTAATGGAATGAAATGGAATGAATTTTTCCACTTTCACCATCGTTTACATTGCTTTTATAACGCAAAACCAAAAATCCTCTATTGGTAACACATTGCTCAATGGAGCACCAATTCCAACCGTTGAACGCCCAAAATGAAATAAATGAATTTCACATTTCCCATTTTCGACTGAGTCGCTGCCAATGAATGTTTGCAATGAATAAAATATTTCGCTGCTCCTAAATACAATTAAATGCTTCCGAAAAAAAAACCACACACATTCCACCAAACCGTGCTTTTTTATTGCAATATTGAAAAGCCAAGCGCACTTACCTGTGCACAATCTACAACATTTTATCATCGCATTTTGGTTGGAACGGGATGTTTTCCTTGCTTTCGTTGCCTTCCTTTGCGTTGTGATGGGCAGAAGCACCCATTTTACAGCATTAAAGCAACGTACTTCCGGCACAACTACGGATGTCTGTGTTCCACGTTCGTGTTTGATGGCGCCACCATGTTTAACCGCCCGTCAATGGTTTTCGTGGTTCGCGTAGACCCTGCAAGAGCGGTCCATTTTACCACATAATACTTTTCAGTTATGCACTCAAACTCACACTGGAGGAAAATAAACTTAAAGAAACAAATATTTTGATCGTTGAATTGCAATAAATTATCCATTTGATCATTTGGGCACTATTTCTAGAACGTTTTCGTGTTAACATAATTGAAATTTATTAAAGGAAATGTCTAAGCCTTTAAAGTATCAAATACCATTTCCATTCAATGGATTGTTTGTAGTATAACACTGACAAATTGTTTGTCAGAAGGACATGCTTACAATTTATTCCATTGCGAGATCAATAACGTTTTATTTCACTCGAAAAATCATTGTTTTATTGTTTCTTATATGATAAACATTTAATATCCTCTGGAAAAATCCTTTTCTACACCTTTATTACGATTGATTCTATTTACAAAGCATCCTGAATGGAATGGTTCGTTCCCACTTTATTTGCAGCTGTTAGCCTTCTTGGTACAAATCGTCAAAAGCAAACATAGACCCCTCAACCCAATGCCCTAAATCAAGTTCATCGGGTTAAATTGTTCCACACCGGATCAAATACGCAATCAGGGCAGAAAAGGAGAATGGTAGCACAATAGATAAGGCCGAGCTTCAAGCTTTATCGGACGCTACGGAAAATCCTTCCAAAGTGTTCCCTTAAAAAAAAAGATGGTTTTAGCTGTCTGTCAGGTCGGCAGCATTCAAAGGACGTTGGCTTTTTGCCGTGAAAGTAACGCTTTGCTGCCGTATCTACGTATCTGCAGTAAATTACTCTGCCAAATTCTCGCCAAGTTGGAGCAGATAGGGTACAAACGGATGTGAGGAGCTTTTTTGTTTCTTGATCCAGTCTTTCATCGTTTTCAGTTGAAACTTTTTCATCTGCTCCGTTCCATTTGTTTTACGTACAGACAATTTTATCAGTCGAATTGTTTCGACTACATTCCTGCACCCGTATTGAGGAATTTTGAGTATGAATGTTGTTCATAATTAAAAGGTTGCTTATTTTTCAAGATGTTGAACAAATTTCTCATTTATTTAATGAGAATGTGCGGGAAATTTTAAATTTTAATATTGTATCGTTCAATTCAAACAGTATTAAAAGATTTGTCTTTGTACTTTCGTTTGTACATTTTAAAACCCCCAGATGTTGTTGCTTTTTTAAGATAAGAAAATAAGATGATAAGTTAAGAAGAAGCCCAAGAAAAATTTAACTTTTCTTGACAGTTGAATAAATTTAAAATCGCTCTTTGCGCAAGAGTTTCCTTTTGAAGGTTTGCTCTATCGATGCGCAAACGAGTGCCACAGAAATTTCAAAGATTTAAGATAAAACAATCTTATCGGCAAATTTTCCACAGAACGGCTTATTTGAAAGAAACTTCATTCGGATGCTAGAAAAGGTTTATTTCCATGAAGGCATAGATTTCGGTACCAGGATTGCAAAGAAAGCTAAGAAAACCCCTAAAAAGGCATTGAAGTACGAAATAATAAATATAAATTTTATTCCATCACAACTTGCACAATGTTGTGACATAGAAAACGTCATCCAACAAACATCACAAAGCTTACTTGACTTCTTCAGCTTTATTTCAACTAGTAAATAGTGTTATGTATTTGCATGTTAAAACGTAGTTTTATCTTTAGTTGTTAAGCGCATGGATCGTATTTGATTTTTTTTTGTTTCAATGTAAATAAACGTTTTTTAGCAAAAATTCTAACAGTAGCAAGTTTGGCGAACTCGTACGGAAATGGTGTGCTGGAGAGAAATGCATTATTCCCAGTTTAGAAATTATTAGTCCACTACACACTTGAATCATTCATCATAAACACATTGCGTAACCATAAACAATTCGTTCGTTTCGATTGCTTTTGATACATTCATCTTGCTATCGTACATCAACTGCTTGAATGCGTATGCGTGAATGCTATGCTTCGTGAGTTTTGTGTGAGTGAATCACCTGCTACTAACTGGGCCACCTTTGATGACCACTGCCACCGATCACTCGTTTGCCTTCGATTCTGACACTCTCCACAAGTTTAACCATGGCTACCTTTCGCACAGACACTTCTGGTGCAGTGCTCACCATGTCCCAAGCATGTCCCTCCCATCACAACACATCCCTGCTCTTCCACACACTTGCTGTCTCTTCCTTTTTCTGGTTTTGCTGTTTTTTCCGTGTGTTTTGTTTGTTTTGTCTATTCGGTGGTGCTTTCCGTTCCGCTAAGGCGATTTCCAAGTTTCCTTAGATAAGTCCCACTTCAAACGTGCGTATATATTGTATACGTGCCCCATTGTTATTAGGCTGCTCAGACCCATCCCGAACCTTTGGCAAAAGCTTCCTGTATGGCACTAACATCGATTGGTTTCCGCTGGAAGGTAACTGCGACGCAGACGGCGAGCGGCGGCGGTATGATAGCGAACGTGGCCGGCGGTTCGGGCGGTATCGCGGCGGCGGTCGTCGCCGTGATCGGACGGCCCCTGCCAACGATCAGCGAAACGACGACCGCCTTCACGAACGTTTCCTCCGCCAACACGAGCCCGGAGAAGGGTTCGCTCGGCAACGGCATCGAGCGGGACCGGATCGAGATCGA
The DNA here is from genome assembly GCA_018908115.1 of Anopheles rivulorum. Lineage (NCBI taxonomy): Eukaryota > Metazoa > Arthropoda > Insecta > Diptera > Culicidae > Anopheles > Anopheles rivulorum. Next base: position 448,732 of record STHB01000011.1, read on the forward strand.
TCCACCGACGGCGGACATCTCGATGGCCTACCCGTCCGGCAATCAGGCGTCCTGCTCGTCCTCCCGGCCGCCCGGCTCGTCAGGGCTCGCATCGCGCAAGAAGACGCAGTCGTCCACCGACTCGAAGCGCGAGCGGAAGGCCGCCAAAACGCTAGCCATCATTACCGGCGCGTTCGTGTGCTGCTGGCTGCCGTTCTTCATCATCGCGATCCTGCTGCCGACCTGTACGAGCTGCGACATCAGTCCACTGATCACGAGCGTCTGCCTCTGGCTCGGCTACTTCAACTCGACGCTCAATCCGATCATCTACACCATCTTCAGTCCGGAGTTTCGGCACGCGTTCAAGCGCATCCTTTGCGGGCGAAGGTACAGCTTGCGGCGTACGCGAAACCTCGGCGTGCGTCACATGCGGTAGAGCAACGATGACCACACCGCCGCTACACAACGGGTATGATGCGCCGGATGAGTGGCGCCATCTAATGGGAAACACCGGCAACACGAATTACTATTGCTTAGGCGTGCTGTGTACGAATTACTATACTATCCTTAGCAACTAGCGACACCATCACACCACATCCTCTCTGCGTGTGCGTGTGAGTGTACTTTGTGAATGTCCTTAAGTGTGATCCAATAGTACAATAGTAAGGCGAAGCGGTCGGCGAATCGTTACGCCGGTGTCAGTGAAGCTGGCTAACGGCCAGTATCGTGTAAATAGTGCAAAGGCAAGGGGAGAAATTGTACATCTCCTGTCGGACTGTCGGATAGGAGTCGCATCACACATTCACAGAAACGGGATAAGCGAAAGCAACGTAACGACGTAATGGACGGACGTTGAAGGAGACTACACAGCTGGTCCCTTTTTGTTGCCCACAAAGTCGAAAGCCGTTGCATCGCTTCTTAAGAGATATAGTTGACGTCGTTTGTTTATTAAGACGGTGTACTCACCTAAACTGTTTAGTCCAGTAAGCTCGTGAACCGGTGGTGGTCTAAGAGATTCCCACCGGGTTCGGTTACAGGTCGATAAGATCTGTAACTTTCTAGCGCCATTTAAAATGTAGAATCCATAAAACGCTGTTTGACGCCGTTTTCATTTAGGTAAGACCACGGGTGTATGCGTTGTAAGAGGAAAAGAAAATCAAAACTGTACAATCATGTCCACTAGATCCGTTGTTAGCACGCAAAGGGCTTAGAAGGGTTTGTGTAACTCATGATGTACGACAGCAAACAAAAGATTGTTCTATTTTGGGTACATTTTCAGACAACTAGAAGCAAAAGTGCTAGGGAATCTAATCCGTTATTCGTTTTTGGTATTCATTATGGAACTTCAAAACCTTTGTTATCTGTAAAAAATAATAGAATAATCATGAAGGTGGACCCGTTCTTGAAATGTTTCCCCAAAACGGCCACATACTGATTGATCAGTTGGTTTTTCTCACTCTTACCCTCAAGGCTATCATTGCGTCATGTTTGCGTTGCGAAGGAAGAAACTGACCGACAAAACTCATCCTATCCTGCTATCGCCGTTGGAAAGGTTAGCCTCCACAACGACGGAAGGCATGAACTAGGATAAGATACTCTTTACCTGGCATGAAAATGCAGAACACGTCACTTATACGGGCCAATAAAAGCGTACGAGCATAAAATTGTTCCCATGAAACGTCACTTTGGCATTAGTGTGCTCGTGGAAGATGAGCTCTGCTTTTTTTTGGAATCCTAATTCACGACTTTCAGGCTTGCATACCAGTTTCCTACACATTTACACACACACACACACACGTAAGCAGAGAGATGTTAATTTTTAATGAATCACGTGAGGTGAAAGTCTAACTGTTGGATTTACGACAGACGTAGCGCCGACATGTACACCAGCAGTGTACCGATAAGAACATTTCCGCCCCGAAGCGTTGGAAGGGCTTTGCTGCATGACGACGTGTGCATGGATGTCAACGTCCTTTGTGAGGAAATTTCTAACCTTAACCTCAACCATGTTGGGTGGAATTTCATAAAACAAAGCATGCTTCCATGAGAAGCAAAATAGAAGAACACTCACGCTTACTTTTTATTCACGCTTGCGGCCAACTGCCTGGGCTGGCGTATTAATGGTGACGATCTTTTGCTCATTGTTGGTGGAACAATTTTACGATTATCATCATCTTCACACCATGTTCACGGCTGCTTTATGAAGTTTTTTTTTGTATTATACGATGTGCCTCCTTCTATTGAAAAAAGTATGTAAATCATGTTGTTGAAAATTTTCAATTACTATACCTATAATTTATAACCTGATGGTATCTAATATGGCCAGAAGTATGTGAATGTATGGATTGCCATCAGCCAACAACATGCGGGTATGTAATTTATTTCATAAGCTTCCGAAAAAATCAATTCATTTAATATTTTAAACCTCCTTTTCCTGAAAGTCCATATTGCTACGTGTTTTATTGAAATTGCTGGAGTTGGAGATGGAACTCATCAAATTATAACGCCATTACACCGATTGCAGATGATTGGGTTAACCAAGCTTAATTTAAAACATTGGGTTCCTATTGAAGAGCAAAGCCTTTTGTTTACTTTTATGTATACGATTCTTCTAAAATCACTGCAAGATAAGCTAAGCACATGGAGCACACGTTTCACAGAAATTTAAATAGTCTTTTCTTTTCATTGATTGGAAAGCCTACGCAATCTGGTGATAAGTGTACTGCCAACGAAACGAGTGCTGGGTTTGGTAAAAGGAAGAACAGAATTTGGTTCAATCAGCTACTCCTGCGCAAGCCAGTTTGCAAGTGATTGTTACTAATCAATCCGATTAAGAAACGGCAAGGCAAAGGGTGACGAGATAGAGCACGTCGATAGGAGTTTGTCGACCGGAATCTTCATCGCTTTGTCTACCTTCATATGAAACTTAATATCCTCTGCTCCAAGTCTCTTTGTGACACATAATCCCACCCATGGTAAGGGTGAACTGAAGTAAACAATCCTCTCCGGGACAGTATGTAAAGTTTATCCAATGGATTCGGTAAGCTTGCAGCGTGTGGAAGAAGGTGTCATTAAGGTATTTGAAGAAATCTGGGCTGGAATTTCAACCACTATCGATCGTCGGTACGAGATGAAAGCTATCTCTTCGTACAGTGCAAAACCGAACAAGTCAAACCAGGTTGGCCATACACACACACACACACACCAAACGGTATCGAACCACCCGCTGCTTCACTGTTCGTGTGCCAACTATTCGTCTCCAAGTCATTATCATTTTTCCAACATAAAAGGATACGCTTTCTGGGTCTTCCGCAACCGGCATGCAGCAGCAATAGGACACTCACACCGATTGTCTTTGACTTCCGAGACCGAAATACTAATCCTTCTAAGTCCACAGAGGCTTACCGTGGGATTTACACTTCAGGTTTAACCATACCAATGTCACCGCAAATGTCAAATCTTATCCTTTTTCCAGCTTTACCCACACACCTTGCTTTATCCGTTGCGTGGGCTGTGGGTTGAGTTCCGACCGTACAAAAGCGGCTACACAATCTGTTACCATTCGCAAAACGTATCCTGTTCCGGTCTGTGTGTGGGGATGTGTTTGTTTTTGTGCGTCATTCGAGATAGGTGGCTGCATTCTCGAGATTCTTGTGATTGTCCTATTCTCATAATGACAGTTTCGAGAATCGAACACCGGAAAAAAAGACAAACCAGTTTGGATCATAAAATCTTGTTGTGTTGAATGAGATAAAAAAAAGAGCAAGAAATTTGTTTCTCCGCTAGTAATAAATGGAACTTCATTACTTAAGGAAGGAAATCTTTTAGAAATATCAACAAAGCGATTTAGAAATGTAACACATTTCATTTAATATTACTATAATAAGAAAATATATTGTTCTCGACAGCTTGAAACAGCTCGAAATAGCTTTGTTTGCATCACACATGGAAGACGATGAACGCTTCACGACTATTTTGACGTCTTTCGACTGCTGCTGTTTCGCAATGGCGCTGCGGCCAAGCCACTTGTCAACGAGACGAAATGAACCTCCTTTTCCGTTAGCAACCTTCTCCACACAGGCGATAGTTGAAAATCAGATCCCGTTCAGCTTACCGAGGATTGACTTTGGGTTGCTCGTTCTTTCCAAATCTTATCACGTTTCAATTCGTGCCTATTAAAAGCAAATCGTATGCGGGATCGCATGCACATTTTCTGTCCTTTTGGGATCCGTCCTATTGCGCACTTCACACTGACACAGTCCCAAAGCGACACACACATACACTTAAGAGCCTTCGTTTTGCCAAAGTCGGACGATCCTTTTTTTCGTGTTATTGTGTCGCTCCAAATCAAACAGGCCCTTAGGCAATAACGGAGCAAAAAGGAATGATTTAGCTAGATTTTTCTCGCTCAACCACATCAATCTTTTTGGCTTTTTCCGAGCGTGAATTTTCACCATACTCCTGTGTCTTTTGTTTGTGCTTTATTTCATTTTAAATGAAATGAATTTAAACCTCAGCGTCCAATCTAATCTCGCTAAAGGGAATAAAATGTTTGTTCGGTAGATTGCATTTGATGCTTAATACGATTAAACAATTAAGCTACATATTGTCAAACATTTGCATTGAATAAAAAGATATTCTTTCACTGCAAAGTCATCAAATGAATTACTTAAATCAAATTCATTTTAAACACTTACCCGTCGGGTTTGTTGTGTCAATTATTTACTTATGAAGTTTTAATTGATTTTCCATTCCCGCTCGCACTGTGCAGAAAAAACGACGTTAACACGACCCTCGTTCGTAAGCCGTCAGTTCAAGCAAACTGCATCAATTATCCTTACGCCCGTAAGGACGCAACAAGCAGAATAAACGGGCGAAACCATTTTTCCCATACGCTCAATCAGTTATAAATTATCCTAACAAAGCTAAACTGACCGTTAACTGCCAACCGGTAGCAAACCGGGCTCTTGGTCGTTCTCTTCAACGAAGCTTTATCCTTGGACAGTGCGCTTAATGGACTTTATTCCTACGTCTTCCTGCACAACGAGCACATCCATCTTCGGTCCTGTGCTCTGGCCATTAAATCTTCCTTTCCTTCATTTGTGCTCGGCAACGCAGCACAGGTAAATCACTTCATCCATGATCCGTGAAACCATTTTTTCCTCGCTCTCCCGATGGTTGGCCCGAAACTGGAACTACCTTTATTTTTATCCCTTAGTCAGCTTCCCCGGCTACCTCACTGGGGTAACGGGTCCGGTGCTTTCTTTTTCAGGGCAAAATGATATTTTTTTTACGATTGATATTGTCAGGTTGATTGGTTGCAATGGAGCATTTCTTAATAATCGAGATGATGTTATGAAAAGTATTGATATCTGGTTGGTCTTGACAGAAACTCAATGGAGACGCCTGGTAGTTTACTTTGTAAGGAAAACTTCATGGTGGTTCACATTGTAATGGAGGCGCCTAGTGGCTTACGTTTTAATGGAGGCGCCTGGTTGTTTATATTTTTTCGTTTAAATGTGCTTCAAAAAAACACAAAACTTTTGCCAATTTCTATTGTGAAGCAATTTCTACTTCATCCATAAGGTTATTCCATCTGTCGCACAAATTAAAGTTCAATGTGTCTTGCAATGTAAAGGTCATAGGAAACTGTCCCGCTCGTGAAGACAATTAAACATTGCAAGTGGAACGGAACACGTCGTGCGGTACTATTCGCTTGGATATCATATTGGCTATAATTGTTTCTGTCACTGACAGATTTCATTTCATTTTGCTACCGTTGAGTATTGTGTTCTTTGTGTTACATGCACTCATTTCAAAACGAAAAAATAGAAACGAACGTTTTCATCTGCTGCCAATCAGATAAAGAAAAAGATTATAAGTTGAGGTTTCAACAACATTATGCAAATATGTTTAATACAAATTCAATATTTACTTCCCTTCCATATTCAAACAACAATGTTTTTTTACAATGCACCAAAATAAAAGCCAATCAATAAGGTATCCTGGAAACGGGCCAGCAGCCCCAAGGATGTGGTTTTCTCACCTGATGAACCACTTTGCCTGATGAACACCACTTTGATAAATGAATTTTACCCACCATTCAACCCGTTCCAGTACAGCATACTCCTGCTCATGGTACGGTAAATGGTGCAAGGCTACGGCAGCCCACTTCGTAGTGGGAGTTTTGCTACANCAAACAACAATGTTTTTTTACAATGCACCAAAATAAAAGCCAATCAATAAGGTATCCTGGAAACGGGCCAGCAGCCCCAAGGATGTGGTTTTCTCACCTGATGAACCACTTTGCCTGATGAACACCACTTTGATAAATGAATTTTACCCACCATTCAACCCGTTCCAGTACAGCATACTCCTGCTCATGGTACGGTAAATGGTGCAAGGCTACGGCAGCCCACTTCGTAGTGGGAGTTTTGCTACAGCAAACGATCTTGCAAGTTGCTTGGCTTTATTTAACACTACCAGCTACCGGCTACGCTCAGTCCAATAGTTCCGGCACAAGGCCTGAACAAAAAGTTCCTCCAGCTCGTTGGCCTTGCCGTGTTGGAAAGGTGTAAACTTTCAACTTTCTTCGTCAATTAATAATGGTTGTGCGGTTGAAATGGAGGTACGGTCGGGGGAATGAGTGCAGAATGCAACGCTACCTGTTGATTCGAGGCTCACCAGACACTGATTTGCGCTGCAAGCCATTCTATTTTCTTGCAAACACACCGTCGAAGCGATAATTTGCTTTGGGTTAGGAGGCGTGTGGTTTCCGGTTCAAATCTCAGTTGCTTTTTCTATGCATTTTCTTTTAGTTGTATAATTTTGAAAACTGAAGTAAATGTATTTACGTTAACAAAAGCTATGTTAAAATAACAAGGATACGTTCATGAAGAGCTTTAACAATTTAGTTTCCACCACATACTTATTATTTGTACAAGCAAAAGGGAACCTCTCCAGCGGTCCCGAAAGTCAGTTTTACTTCATACTGCTGATGCCACAAAAATTACCGTAAAAAACCCTTTCATAAACAATTAAGCCCACCCTCATTTAAGTATCGCCAATTGAATATGTATGAGTGATGCTGCCTAAGTAATAACGCAAATAAAACTTTACACACCCACACCAACCAAACCACAGACACAGGGCCATGTCTAAACAGCAACATGCAGACACAACACCAAACACGCACCAACACTAGCAAACATGGATGGAGGAAAAACATTAAACTTTAAAACTTTCGTAACAATACGGGTGTTAGGGTTAGGATTGTTGGGGGATTTTAGCTAGCAAAAAAAATGTAAAATAAAAACACAAAAGTAAATATGCAAAACGTACAACCGCACACACATCTTCCTTTTGTTCCAATGTGAGAGCGTGGAGCGTGTGTGTTTTTGTCTAATAAGGCAATTGACAAATTTCACACTGTAAAACTGTGTGTACATAAGCACACTTTACATGCCTCACAATGAGGTGTACAATACAGAGGACAGAGGGTACCAAAGGGGGGGGAGGGGGTACTATGTACATATGTAAAGGTAAACACCACCCGGCAGCCCTGAGAGTGTTCCCTATCGCGTGCGTATAAACTACCCATGAAGCAGGAACTCATCCATGGTGAGTACCGGTGTGTGATGTGACCGGTCGGGGATTATGTTTGCATGTTTGAAGCATCGTGCTGGAGTGCGTTGTTTACCCGTGACATTTGCGGTTACGGGGGCAAATATTGGCACTCTCTTAGCCGTGCTGTCTAAACTTATTAGCCAACGACACGTTGGAATGAACGAAAACCGCCAATACACTTATGAGTTTGGCCACCAAAAGACAATCCCTGTTGATATTTTAAGTAATATAGATGTAAATAAATGTAAGGATGAAACTGGAAACTGTAGCAAACATATATAACATCATTCTTCTGCATCATTCTGTGTCTTTTAAAAACCGATTGAGCTCCACTTGGAACGCTCATTTTTGCGCTCACGAAAGAAACACAACCGAAAAGACTTTGTTCATGGACAGCAACGTAGAAGATTTCTTCACCTTGTTAGTTGTTTGGGAGCATCAAGTTTTGTAACAAACGCAATTAGAACATAAAGAGAAAGCAAAAGAAGAAAAGAAAACACTCACACGGCACGGTGGAGTAAATTGTCCCACTCCGTAGACGTGCGCTTGTATTCGTCACGAAGAAAATCACATTTTTCCCTCAGTTGCTCGCTCAATTTCATTTCCCAGAAATTGCTCCCCAAGACCCCACGACCCTCCCCATTCCTTTTTCCTCCGTTGCGACCATGTGGCCCACTGTGAGCGAGCGACTGATACCGATGGCCGGTGGTTGATAACACAATTATTAGACGATTGTGCTGACTTGTGTCCTGTAATGTGCGTGAGCTGAACCGCTGGACAAGGGCAAACAGTGAAAGCGAAACTTTGTTACGGATTGTTTTCCTGTTTGTGTCCTTGCCGCTCCGAAGATTTATTACGTCCGGCCACTCACCGGCCGGCGTACGGAATGGAAACAACAAACGCGCATTTCAAAAAAACCAAGCCCACCGAACTAAAATCAAGCTTTTTTTTTAAAAAGCTAGAATCTTATTAAACCAACACACAGCCACAATCGTGCGGAAGAGCGTGTGAATTCAACTACCGGCAAATGAGCCCAAAATGTGATTTTTCCATTCGCAGATACACAGAGCGTCTCGGCACGTGACCACTCCACCAGGGGGACCGAGGGACAGAAGGACGAACAGATTTTCCATCAGGAAACATTTCGCTCCGAACGATGAAATCCAATTCACCTTCCGAGATGTAATTAACACGAGGTGCACATACCGAAGCACATCGCGTAAATAACTAATCTTCGTTCGGAGGACGTAGAATTGATGCTTTAACAGCGGCGGCCAGCATGGCCATCCGGACGTCCGAACGGACGCTCATTACCCATCATTATCGTTAGCCTGGAACGAAAGCAAAGCCAGAAGGTGGAAAATGTGTTGTCTTTCGGTGTTCCATCGTTCAGTCCTCCCGCCGGGTCGAATGTTTTCGATCGTTGTTTTGTTTCGTGTGTGTGTGTGTGTGTGTGTAGGACGAGCGAACAAGAAAAAGCAACCGAAGCAAAGCACTCACGGCTTATCAGGTCCGCCAATCGGTAAATGAGCGCGCCCTGCTCGCGCCCAATCGGTCGTTTGGCAATGGTGCAAGAAGCATAATGTTTTATTTTGTCTGCTTGCTCATTTGTTTTCCGGCGGACGGGTGGTCCGTTCACTGCAAAACGGTAAACAAATCCTTCATCGGGTGGCATCGGTGTGAACGGTGGTGTTAGAAAGTAGGACATAGATGTAGAGATAAAACAAGGGAAAACAAGGAGAGAGAGAGAGAGAGAGAGAGAGAGAGAGAGAGAGAGAGAGAGAGAGAGATAGAGTGAGAGAAGGTGTATGTGCTGAGCCCAGTGCAACACCGTGTGGTCACAATGGTCACCTCGTTAAGGATAATAGCCGAACCTGGAATGGCTCTGGCAGATTGTTTTGTTTTCTTCTGCTCCTGATACTATTCATGCTGTTGCGTTCCATCCTTCGCAGTACGATGACCTTAGTACGTCCACCTGACCGACTGGAGTGGAATTCTGTCAGAACAGATTTTCCACCAGAGGTCACAGGTCCTTTGAAGCGAGCGAGCGAAGAAAAACGAGGTCAAAACTGTCAGACAAAGAGCTACATTAATCCTTACGATGAGATTGAAGAAGTTGGCCACCAACAAACAAAAGGGTGCATCATTTATACGTTTATCTTTAGCTTTGTAAGTATAGCTAGAATAGTNCCTTCGCAGTACGATGACCTTAGTACGTCCACCTGACCGACTGGAGTGGAATTCTGTCAGAACAGATTTTCCACCAGAGGTCACAGGTCCTTTGAAGCGAGCGAGCGAAGAAAAACGAGGTCAAAACTGTCAGACAAAGAGCTACATTAATCCTTACGATGAGATTGAAGAAGTTGGCCACCAACAAACAAAAGGGTGCATCATTTATACGTTTATCTTTAGCTTTGTAAGTATAGCTAGAATAGTGAACTCCCTTGTGCTCCCCGTGCCCACAGATGGGGCACGTATAATATAGAGATTTTTCTACCTTAGCTAGGATAGCTCTTCACTTTTTTAAAAGATCCACTTACCGGCAAGCGAGCGACGGACACGTGCTCGATGTGATAGAAACTGTAAACAAATCAATGTGAGTAGAATAACGCATAACAAACTATCCAATCATTCACAAGAAAAACAAACTAAAACACAAAACACACAAACTAGCTTGGCACTAATCTGTGGTTGGAATAAACGTGGAAAGGAACTTACGCCGATGTGTGACAAAATTGGATTCACTCCCAATTACGCACGTCCTTGATTAATTGGACGGTAGACGACTCTTCCCATTTGCAACATTTGCATGTAACGCTGCTACAAAATAGTGACGGCGTGCGTGAACATGTTGCGTATTGGATCAACGTGGCGACACCTTCCACGGATGGAAACGTGTTTAGGGGAAATTATTCAAATTTTCACACGCACACCCATTTGCAACCTGTTTCAACCAGTGGAAGCACACGTGCTCAGCATAACATACGCATTCCATCCCCTATGGCTAAGGTGTTGATAGTGCGAGGAATGTATGACATACGATTAAAGGCACATTCCTGGATTGCTTTGTCGGTTTCTGTTCGAACGAATTGACGAGGGGCGACTCAGAGGACATATGTTGAGTAAATTATCGGGCACGACTTAAAGTGAGGGTGTGTTTCAATACTAAAATAGAAACACTCCCTAACCTTACCTTTTGTGGCAATGAATTTGCTTCAGTCAAATATTAATTTGTTTATTGCAAATATTTATTTATTTTTTCCAACCTAATTGCTAAAACACAAAACATTCGTTCCAATGCAAGAAATTAATTTTCTTGGTTCTAGCACAAGAACTCGTAACAGAGCTTCACCAGTCATTGCGTTCAATATTTATTCTCGGTTCAGTTTTCCTCAGCCAACGCCCAGTCTGGCAATCTTTCTTCGCCAGCACAACAACAACTCCACTCACACAACAAGGAGCAACTTTTACTTCATTAGCACCGGAAAGATCGTACGAAGCACTTGCAAGGCGCACGAATTGTTTTCACCATCGATGATTTCATCTTATCCGTGTTAATTTGCTTCACCTAATCCCGCGACTCATTTGTGCAGGCGCGCGAGCTGAACCCATATCGATGCCGACCTTCGCAGTGTTCCCGCACGTGTAGCTNTTCAGTTTTCCTCAGCCAACGCCCAGTCTGGCAATCTTTCTTCGCCAGCACAACAACAACTCCACTCACACAACAAGGAGCAACTTTTACTTCATTAGCACCGGAAAGATCGTACGAAGCACTTGCAAGGCGCACGAATTGTTTTCACCATCGATGATTTCATCTTATCCGTGTTAATTTGCTTCACCTAATCCCGCGACTCATTTGTGCAGGCGCGCGAGCTGAACCCATATCGATGCCGACCTTCGCAGTGTTCCCGCACGTGTAGCTTCCCAAAACTTTGTCCTAATCAATATCCTTTCCCTTTCCGCACGCCCCTTCATCCCCGGCTGCTTCCGGTACCGAAACTAAGACATTTTGGAAAATGTGTCCCTATTGCCGCTTTATCAATTCGTGGAACCAACAGGGTATCGCTTCGAGAAATTCACACTTCATTTCCTTGCGAAAAAAAAGTAATACACACTGATTTGCCGTTGGTGTGGAAATCAATGTTCTCCTGTGTGCTTCCTGCGCTTGCTGATGATGCCATTCCAGCCCATTCTTATTGTGATTTGTTCCACCAGCGTGCAAGCATTCGTGGTAAGGAAAAGAACACAGAAGAAACATAATATGTCTGGCAAATTGGTGGCGTCTTTGGGGTGTGGAGAAGGCGGGTAGTGGTGCTAAAAACAAACACACACCGCAGACATAATCCTTCGGAACGACGGTTCAAGTTCGTGCACCATAATTTGTCATATCACAAATCATCCTTACCCGCTACCCCCGTTCTCCCCCCCCCCCCCCCCCCTCATCGTTGTCTGGAGTGGGGCGAAATCCCTCACATGAGGGGCAGACACATAAACATACATTCGATACCTCGATACAGGGAAACACTCAACGCTGCTGCCGATGGCATCCAATTTCATAGCGGAAACACTGACGAATGCTCATAAAAGAGCGCAGCAGAAAGAAGTGAAAATAATCTTAAATTAATGAGAATCTGCAGCCTTCCGAGGAGGGGTTGTCTGTGCCGCTTCGTCTTTTTCCGCATTTGGATTCGATCTGTTAATCGTCGAGGCATAGGATTGTGACGTACCGGAACCTGGAAACGCTTCAAGGGTTTGATGTTTTTACATTCTACTCCTCTGTTATCCCTTGGCAGCGTCACCATCGCTCAGGAACAGGGAAGGCAATAAAGTACCAGTCAATATCATACGAACTGTGTTCACGTGTACGAGGAATGGCTAAAGAAAAGACTAACGCCAACTCCCAAAATAAAAAAAATGAAACAGACCATTGAAAATACGGATTGCTTTCATTTCTTCTCTCATATCGGCACGCCTGCCACTGACGGGTATTCGCCGTGCTGCTTCTTCTGCTCGGCTCTTCTGCTTTGCTTTTGCAGAAGGTTTTTTTCCGCCGGGCGCTCAAGAGGTGAACAACGAAAAACTCCCTTCCCCCCCTGCAATCCCCCCCGGGCAAGCATTCTCTTATAGGTTCAATTTTGATTCATCAAAAGAACCAACGCCGGGCCGGGATAATTCTTTCCCGGTTACAACTGTTGTAGCGGCACAGTGGGAAACGGGGGCACGCAAAAGGATATTAACCTTCGTTCGATTAGAGACGGAAGATCAAAGCAACCGCAGCCAAACGATGGGTTTCAGGTTTGCTTTATACTTTGACATTTGAGTGACTTTCCCACAAATCGATTGTGGTGTTGTAGAATAACGGTACACAAAAATTGTGGTAACGGTAAAACGGATTTTTTGCTTTCTTTCTCACTTTCGTTATTTATTTTTCCCATTGTAAACCAGTAAATTTTAATAACCTGCTCTGCTCTTTCCGATCATCTGTTTTAGATCTAAAACGCCTAAAAGTATGCAATTTATTGACATTGAAAGCTGTAATGTCTCCTAACAGACTGTATCGAGGGTTTAAAAGTAAGTCCCGTAAATTAACAACTGTCTACCTTCATCGAGAATTTAAAATAAAAGCCCTACGAACATCATTCCATTTAATTAGAAATCTTCTTTAAAAATCTACTTCCACCGAACATGTTTTAACCATTGTTCACCTTTCACCTGTACCTGAGCGGGAATGTCTCTTACACATTTCGCTCCACCGGCTCTCCCCAAGTCGAGCTCAGCCTTTCAATCAGCTCGAGTATTTTTGCATTAAATTCATCAAAAACATTACAGCATTCCTGTACGCGTGTATTTCGGTCTCGGGGGGGAGTTTTATTTTTTGCGGCATCTGCTTACCTTCCTGCGTTCCACGACAGCGTGTGCCATGTAAATAATTTCTCGCAAAATAAAAAAAACGGGCAAAAAAAAAGCATTACCCAAAGAGAAATAACTTCGACCACAATGTGTTTGCGTGTGTTGCTATGCGTGCGGCGTGTGTGCGCATGGTTTTCGTTCGGTACATGAAAAGAAAGTCTTCTCGTTCGGTTTGCTCGGTTTTGCCACGGAGACGCAAGAAGCTTGTACTTTGCTGCTTCATTTTTGTGCACGTGGTGAAATATTTGCACACGAATCATGTCCCCCGACGAGCGGACACGCACGCTCCTACCTTCCGATGCTTTGTTGCTGTCGAAAACACTGTTTTTCATAACCGTTCTTGCACATGAAACGTTGCTCGCACGTAACAAACAGGAACAAAAAAATATCGTGATAAGATAAAAAAAACACACACACGCTGACAGGCTCCTGTACACATTGTTCGATATGTGATAGCGAAGCCATGAATTGTAAGAGAAAAGTTTTTGTATTCATTATTAAAATTGAATCATTCAGCCAACCCCAACCCCGAACGAACGTTGTCATCTTAACGTTCTTAACGTTCCTGAGACGCTTGCGATCTAAGCTTTCGTTAATCTCACCTTTTTTTTCTTCCATAGCAGATTCGGAAGAATGGTTCAAACAGTAGCATTAAACAGTAGAGAAAAACAGTTACCATTTCCATCATCGCGCAAAGCAAATGAAGCACTGATGAGATGATGCCAAGAAAGCAAAGCGGAAGATGAAATATACACAAGGAAAAACCCTCTTCTGCACCAAAGCAACGTTCACTAAATACAACATTTTGACGGCTTGCAACAGGCGCAGGATCCCGGTTTTGATGCCCCAACCTGTTGTTTGGTGGGTCGACCTTTTTCGCTTCTTACTGTGCAAGAAGATTCTCTCCCCAAAAAAAGAGAGAGAAAAATTAAATCACATCATCCCGCATTCCACAATGGAAACCCGACGATGAGGTTATGCAAAAAGGTACGGCAATATATTCAATTTAATGGATGAGTTACCGTGTTGGCATATCGATGCTGAAAAGCACAGTAATGGTTCGGATTTATGGAGAAGGAAGTAATTTAAACTTCCTGCGTTCCTACCTTTCGCAACACCTTCCTTGCCGACGGGTAAATGCCAAAACAAGAAGCTCCACAAAGTGGTTAGTAATGGAAAATTTTGCATCCTTTTCCGATGTCCTTTCCATGTGCATGTGTGTGTGAGATGTGTACCACATACGCGTTCACATCCTCACCTCATTTAACTTCGCCTCGCCTACTTAACCTTGTTAGGAGCTTTTGATTAGTTCGTGTATTCGCGAATAAAATCACCAAATAATGTCACCTCCGGTGATTTACTTTTCCCTTTCCCAGCTCAACTCCGAAGCGAATCTCAGCAACACACGTGCACACGTGCCTGACGACAAAGTTCGGCTCAGGCGGTTGAGGCTTCATTTAATAAAAGCATTGCAATATTAAAAGCTCGCCCTCCTCCATCTGCTTCTCTACCAGCGCTGGGTTGGAAAATGATTTCTTTCTGACTATGAGCTGTCTCTTATTGGTTGAAGTTACCGATCGAATGGCAACAGAATACATAAAAAAAAACACATTCCACGCACCCCCAGGTACCCCACCATATCCGGCTGTTTATTTATCTATTCTCCTGTGCGGGCGCGCTGGCCACGGTTGGTTTGTGCTGGTTGGGAGAGCTTTCAGCCAGCAAACAATCCCACCGGAGACGTTTGGTGCGATGCGACACAAATTGCTCCAAGGGGCAAAAGGGCTAATCCCTTTTCCCCCACAGCCCAAACTTTCCAGATCAAAGAACGGCTTACCGGTCCTACAGGTCCTATCGGCACGCGGTTGCCGATTTCGTTTCGTCATATCTCACCACAATGCTTCGCCGACCAAAGTTCCTTAACGGGGAGCGAGGTGACGTTCATTTTTACAGAGTGGTCTATTTCCAGCTCGGCAAAATTCGAAGAATTGAAAAAGTCTCATCGAAGCTTTAGGAGACTTTTCTTCCTTGTCTGGTATGTTACCCTGCAGATGCCATTGTTCGGCGAAAGTTTGCTTCTAATCTCGTTTTCTTCCCACGAGCCGTACCGAACGGGAAACTTTAATTATGTCCAAAGGAAGCGCTATAAAAAAGGCTCATAAACAAGGAGTTTTTGTGTTATATTGTGCAAAAAATAATGCTTTAATGTTATAATGACCTCGGAATATTCGCTTTCAATTTGAACATTTTGATAATATGAATTTTGTTGAATGTTTCTCTAACTAAATTATCGGTTCTATTTTTTTCATTTATTTTTTAATAATTTGCAATGGCTTAATTCATCTCCGTTCAACTGTCTTAAATGCCACATCCATCCAAACAAAACGCCCAAGAAAACGAAAGGCAAACAATCACTCCAGGGCACTGGGTTGCTGTTCGTAATAATGTTGAACATTTCGATATTGTTTGACACTNTTCGCTTTCAATTTGAACATTTTGATAATATGAATTTTGTTGAATGTTTCTCTAACTAAATTATCGGTTCTATTTTTTTCATTTATTTTTTAATAATTTGCAATGGCTTAATTCATCTCCGTTCAACTGTCTTAAATGCCACATCCATCCAAACAAAACGCCCAAGAAAACGAAAGGCAAACAATCACTCCAGGGCACTGGGTTGCTGTTCGTAATAATGTTGAACATTTCGATATTGTTTGACACTGATTTGATTAATTTGCTGCCTGCCTTCCTGCCTGCGATTTCAAACAATTGAAAACAAAATCATTTACACAAACATACATTGATCCATAAGCCAAATTGCAGCCAAATGGAATTGAGCAGAGGTTTGCACAACCGGCACCAAGCGGCTGTCGCTGTCGGTTGTTCGTCTAATTTATCATACCGAATTGCTGTTTGTTCGTTATGGTTGTCGGTAAACGGAAACGAGCAAACGATCCGCGTTCGCGCCGGGTACGATCGGCCCAACCTTACGATGGATTGGAGTGAATTTCAAACGGTCAAAATTATATTTGCTTGCCTTTTGCGATCCCATCGGTCGACCCCGCACTGAAGTGAAATGCTCACCAATAGAAAACGCGTTTGCGTTGGCTGAAAGAAAAAGCACAACGAAACACAAATCTTTCGCTCAAAGCTAAGATGAAGCAAAAAAGAAAAGCTCACCTAGGACGGTTCGGAGCCTCACCAACACGTGCTCGAGATTTATCGTGGATTTTGCTTCGTAGTTAGAACGGAACCCTCAAACACCGCTGTTTACGGGCGCAATTTCGCAATGCTGGCAATCTTTTCCATCAAATCAAATGCCTCCGTTGTCGGTTGTCCAACGTTGGGGATGGGGGAAAAAAATATGCAAAATCGGACCCAGCTTTCGCAGGGTGGCATGAGTAGCAATCAATCAATATACCTGCACATGGAGCACATTTATTTTTCCAATTTAAATTGCAGTCCACACCGTGACCAATTACAGCGTTAAACAAACTGAATTGAATTATGCAAAAAGGTATCGATATTTCGAAGGCGAACGTATACACAAGTGAAACGTTTGTTAACAGCATAAAACTCCACATTCAAGCATTGAATTTCGCTTCGAAGAAAACAAAAACGAGCTTATTCCCATTTGCGCCATCCTGTTTAGCGTCATAAATCAGCGTCCGACTTCTGCGTAAAAGCTACAAGCGTCGTCATGTTGCACTTTTCCATCAGTTCCACTTGCATTTCGAAGACATTTCGCTTAGCAGCTCAAACGTCCATCAAAAAGGCACCTTGCATCGACAACTGTCAATCAAAACTGGGACGAAAAATGGGTGCCACATTTGTCAGACGTTTGCGCCGTCTTTTCTGGGACACATTGCTAAACAGGCAGCTGGATGCAGTTTTGATTCTTATTTCCCACTTTTTCCTACCGCCAAACTGTGATTTTAAACCGAGGGTAGAATATTTATCGCTTCTTTGTTCTAGCAATTGCTTCAAAGTTGTCTCGAAAATGTACCATTTCACAAATTATTAATCGTTCCACATTCGCGCGACATACTCAATATGTAGATACTATGAAAAATGGTTTAATATTTCGTTTACTAAAAAAAAAATCTGGCTCCCATTGTCACAACTCATGTAGGAGGAAGGAAAACTTCCAGCAAAAGAGCTTCTACTGTTACATCTTGTAGTCGAAAGGAAATTTTATCTACACCCCGTTACTCTAACGTGCCTTTTGTTTGCTTCTTCAAGATTCGATAGCGTTGCAGAAACAGTGCTTCGTTTGTCATAAATCACGTCACCCAAACAGACCCATTAGACGGAAATGAAGAAGTTAATTGAAAGCGCAACAGTGCTCGATCGGTACTTTCATTTACCCAACCCTGTTTGCCTTATGATAAACGAATCATTTATAACTGACACACTTGCTAGTACCACCATCTAGAACGCATTTCAACAGAAAAAAACCACACTCATATGGGTAGCTGATCGTACGCGTATTAAAATCTGTTAAACTATTTTTGCAACCGTGCAGCATGAAAACCAACAAATCAACAAATGTACGCTCCATCGGTGTTAGCTGATCCTGATCCTGAAAAACGTAGAGCACTAGGTTGTAGCGAACGGATGTCCAATGCAGCAGTTTGATGGCTTCCTTCCTTTTAGCTGAAAATTTGTGTGTCAAACACACCGTAACTACCGAGCACCGAAAACGCGAGACAATCTGCCAACCAAAACATGTAATAAATCACTTAAAATTCACTTGCAAGTGTTTACCATTCGAATAGATACTGCAAACGAAGGAAATGAACGAAAAAAAAACAAACAGCTTTCAAAATAGTAAAGTCAGCAGCAGCTAACATGCATACAGCACAATAGAAAACAAGAGCAAAACACAGAAGCAAACCAAACAGAGAAAAAAGAGAAACACAGTTGAAGCATAAATCAAAAACATTTGTTATGTCTGCTGGTGGAATGATAAACCATCTCCAGCACAACTTCTTGTGTCCGTAAATTGGTTGTTAAAAAGAAAGTGTTACTAATGTAAGCAATCGCAGACAAAACCCCACACACCTACACAAGATATAGCAACAACAACCAAAAAAAAAACAACAAGCAAACAAATAAATCAAAACATTCTCAGTCTCCACACCGCACACAAACTGTTGCAAATGAAAAGTAATCGTACGTAATCTGCAATGCATCTTCCTGGCTAGTCACCCCCATCCATCAATAAGCNTATGTCTGCTGGTGGAATGATAAACCATCTCCAGCACAACTTCTTGTGTCCGTAAATTGGTTGTTAAAAAGAAAGTGTTACTAATGTAAGCAATCGCAGACAAAACCCCACACACCTACACAAGATATAGCAACA
The DNA here is from genome assembly GCA_018908115.1 of Anopheles rivulorum. NCBI lineage: Eukaryota > Metazoa > Arthropoda > Insecta > Diptera > Culicidae > Anopheles > Anopheles rivulorum. The sequence continues at coordinate 467,612 of STHB01000011.1, forward strand.
ACAACCAAAAAAAAAAACAAGCAAACAAATAAATCAAAACATTCTCAGTCTCCACACCGCACACAAACTGTTGCAAATGAAAAGTAATCGTACGTAATCTGCAATGCATCTTCCTGGCTAGTCACCCCCATCCATCAATAAGCCGTATAAGCACAAGTGGGAAAGCTAACCTGAACAAGTGTATAAAAAGAAGTAAAGCAGAATGTGTATGCAGAAAACACTCTATATGAAACAATGTTATGTAGTATCTTTGCAAAACAAACAAATGAAGCAACAAAAACAAAAAAAAGTAAGCGGGTATATGTAAAGTAATGTAATACGAACACAAAACACAGCAAAAGATGGACAGAAGAAGGAGTAGAAGAAAAAACAAACAAACCTAATGAATGAAACAAAAACCCGAACCATGAAACAAATATCAACAGAAGACGAAAAACAACACTAAAAACAATGGCACAATCTCTCTAGCAAGTGAAGGAAAGAGAGCAGTAAAACCGGGTGAAAACGCGGTTAGACGTAACGTAAATAAAAATAAATGCACGCCAATCGAATGACGCCGTTGATAAGCGGAAATTGGATAGGAAGAAAGTAAGCAAAGGACAAGTAAGGAAAGCGTCCACATGCAAATAAAACCTGAAGCATGAGAAGCACCCCGTGTTACGCAAACGTTGGTTTTTTTGTTGCAGCAAGGGACTGAGCGAATTGAGATGCCACGTTGTTGGGAATAAAGCGAACGGAAGGAATGAGATTGTTTTTATGAAAAAAAGACGACTTACTTTGTGTTGTTCTTTCGTCGATGTTATTAAAAGGGGGAAAGAAACATTAAAGAAATGGTCATATTTTGCTAAATTTGTATGTAAACCTTCTATTACATGAATGCCCACGTACAGGTAAGTTTGGCATTTCATCACTGAGAGTGTATTTCGTGTTTGTTAGTTCGAAATTGAAGCGAAACAAATGACAGATAGATTTGTATCTTTGAACCCGAAACATGACCGAATTCGAGAAGCTTCGGGTAGATTCGGTAATCCACGATCGGTAGGCGGTACGATCGGTAATGATACGCACTAATATTAAAAATAAAATTGTAATTGAAATTTGAACACCACCGAGCGAAGTTATAAAGCAATAAGAGCTATTCGAAAGCGGAAATGGTCCCAACAGTGTTCATTAAAGGATTAAAGGAATTATTCCGTAGATGACACTTGACCTTTCCAGCTCTCAGTCTAAATTAATCTAGAAAATATTATCTGCATACTTTCAAGCTTAGCACTTTTTTCAACGTACCTTTAAATACTAAACAAAACAAAACAAGAGTGATCCTTAATCCTTGCTAAGCTCAAATAATAATCACTTCCAATTGTTAAGTACACAAAGCTAATGATCATTACCAGCAGCGTAAGCTATGTTCCACTCCGTGTACTTTTCGTATGCTCATTATATCGACCAAAATCATCCGCACTGACCAGCTTCCAGCTTTCGGTAATAGATTTTTGCTTTTGTGCAAACAGCATGATAGAGGGAAGAAATTGAGCGCATTATTGTGGTGGCTATGGAAGGCACTGCATTTACCTCCAGCGCCCAACACACGGTGGACAGCGTGTGATGCTAAAATAATTCGTCTCCTCTACACAAAATGCGCGTGTCCTAAATCAATCATTTAACGTACACATTCGCATTAGACCTAATGATGTGGCTGATTCCAAAGCCGATCTGCTGGAGTTGAATGCAAATTTTGCAACGGTCTAATGGTCATCCCCCATGCCGGGAATGATATTAAATCGGCTTCATTAGGTTCCTCGTTCAGGGACACACAAATAGTAGTACGGTGGAGTACACAACCATCAGAGATCATTACGTTGGCTTTCACAGGTTTATTTGCATCCCTGGCATACATTTTACAGCAAAAATTTTAGCAAACTTTAAAGAAAAAACAATGCTTTTGGTAATAATACTTCACAAAGATTAAATGTTTTAAAAAGCAAATTAATATGTTTCGTAACGAAGAGAAGAAAAAAATACGTAAAATTGTTCTCAAAGATTTAATTTGAAGCGCATTTTTCACAGAAGTGCCACGAGCGGCCAAATATCCTTCAACTGTATTGATCGCTTGTCAGTCAGTCACGAACCAGATACTCACGCGGGAATGGATGGAAAATTTGCACAAAATGCATTTCCATTAATCATATTACCACCAATATGTTGCCAAAGTTCACCACCTATCAAAGTCAGTCGCTTGGCTATGCTTTCGCGGTGCATATTATGTCACCTTGAGGGACATGACAAAATGTCATGCAAAATCCGTTCGTGTGGCATGGTTGTACGAACTGATTTTATTTAAATTATATTTGCAACGTTAATTAAATAATCTTCCCCGTGAACGAAAGCAATGGCCAAAGTACATACTGCCGTTCCCGTGCAAGTATTATTTTGTAATGGATTGTGGAAGCGAACAGCACCATCGTCTGTTGTCCCGCAATGGCAAATACGAGACAATAAATGCAATTAGACAAATGAGATATTGGTGTTCAGCGTTATTTTTCATGCTCATATCGCCCTGAGAACCTTTGTATCCATTATGAAAGGAGAACACACAAAAGGTATCATTTTAATTAAATATGGCACAGTGTGGTTTACGAAGAGAATAATTTTATTTTTAATTAAGTTCAACTTTTTCTCTTTCAAAAACTAACAGCAAAAGTTCGCTTCATTAGCTTGAAGTTTCACGATTGATATGTGGGAACAATGTGCAAACCGAGATAATTATCAAGCAAACACAACAAACTTTTCGTACGCACTGCCAGTGCGCACTAATTGTGATATGTGCAACATAAGCGGAGAAAACAACACTCAAACAAACACAAACATCAACTAATGAGCTATGATGATGTGTCAAAAAATGGGCCCACCCAGCGAGAGCGCAATTTACTGCCACTGCCGGTTGGATAACAAATCGCAACCTAATTGATGTTAATTAATGTCGCTCTGGCGAATGGTGCTCCAGTAATCCAGTGTTACCCCATGCCGTCTTTAGGCTTTCATTTTTATTGATATTCTTGATCGTATGCCTCGGATCGGTTTGGTGTGTACGATTGGCGGAAATTATCTCACCACTTCCATTGACGGGAGGTGGCAAAATGAAAAACAAAAAAAAACAATACAGTATTTCGCAATGTACGGAAAAATCGATGCCCTTCACTGAAACGGGCATGCGGTCAGTTCAGCTACGCAAGCTATCGATTTCATGCGAAGCAGCATGACATGTGTAAACTTCCGTCAACATCGCATATCAAACTGTCAACCGACGGTTGCCTACCAACCCATACACACGCACACTGCGTTAAATGGTCGCACGAGCGCGCGCTTGCCGGCTGACACAAAATCACATGACAGCTACAATTATGTCACAAAAGGTCATCCGCTTCGTTCCTTTCGCGCTGATGAAATTCACACGAATGGAAGGTAAGTAGTGTGCACGGTCGTACAAAACGACCATTTGCCAAACGGTGGAAAACGTGTGTATCAGCTTGTCTCAATCTATCAAAGCGCGGGTATTTATCAATTCAATCAATCATTTCGCTTCCCCGTATCATGCGCGAATGAGCTGCTTTGGCCTGTGTTGGTGCGCGAAAATGAAGGAAAAGAGTCGAAGGCAGGTTGTGCAGGTAGGTATGGTCGTTATCATGAGCATGCCTAGGAAAACTTTGAATTGATACGTCTCATGAGCATACGAGTGAAAGTTTCCTGTGTACACGGAACCATACAGTAAATGAGGCAAAGAGATAACTTTGAGCAGAAAACAAACACTGCAGCACGGGAAATGTTAGCAGGAAATAAGTTACATATTATCAATTCAAACTCTTTCCACGATGGAGCTTTTTTTCTCATCTGCTTATCGCATTCTGAGGATTCTATCACATCTTTTCTGCTTGTTATTATTTCATTCATTCCATACACTTATCTTTTAACCTGCTGACCTCTGTAGAAAGAATTATACCAATTAGATGGATGTATTAGAAAATCCATGACCCCACAGCATTTCGTTTCGCCATTCGAGCTAGAGGAAGTTTGCGCTGAAAAGAGATTTGTTCATTACCAGCTTCTAGGCGGTGCTACGTCACGGTGAAATGCATCCAAAACCGTTCAATCAAACACTTGCTTTTAGTTTTTAGATCGAAACAACAACAGCAGCGAGCGGAAATATCTCAAAAAGCTTGGCGATAAGAGGTGGTAGTGAATGATTAAAGGGGCACATCGTTCTACCGAAATTAATTACACTCGTATTATGAAAGTGAGCGAGTGGCTCAGCAGAGAGAAAGGTCGAAAAACTCCACTTTCGCTTCCGGAATGCAATGGATCACGTTGTTATCGGTGCAACTTTGTTAGAACATCGAGTAGGATGAGGTTTAGGCAAAACTTATCCACTCGGTCAAAAGTTTTGCACGAAATATTACAAATGCTAGTGAACACTGTGGAGGACTGGAATGAAAAGCAATGTTTCCAGTTATATTTTTCAATGCAAAGGCTAGGCTCCAGTCATTTTTCCTACAAATTAGTTAAATTAAAATCATACATCTTCGTTGCACTAACCTTCTGTTGCCTGTTTTATTTCGGACAATGAGAGGAAGTGTTATAATCCTTGTACACGTTTGCCACAAAACGCAATATGTTTTTGTTTGCAGCTTAAACTTAATGGCACAAATTGTAACACAATCGTTTATCGTTTAACCTGATTGCGACTACGAAATTGTTACAATGTCTGCCGAAGGATTATACCTCTCCAGATACGATGCAGGCCACTTGATTAGTAGATGAAGGTGAAAAGCATGGGTACATTCAATTGAAATTCATCAATTATGAAACATTTTGCATTTATCATGCCTCTGCAGATGGCGTTAAATACATATCCAGTCGCTTCACCCCGACAAACATTCCTGCTGATTGGAAAATGTATACCAATTATTCAGCGCGCTCATTGTGTGATTTAACATTTTGGCGAAAATCAAACACTGCAAAGTGAGTTCCCCATTGATACAGTCATTAACAATCTCCCATTTCAGCGCATCGAAGCCCTGCCAGCCACACGCCATTTCACCACTCAAGCACACACTACTGCAAACGAAAAACAAAAAAGAACAAACAAAAAAATGGTGTACAGGAAATCCCACAACGCGTTCCATGCAAGGAGTACGCTTATGGAGGCTTATCCGCTGTGCTGCACATTGCATACCTTCACGCACTTAACGCGATCGGCTTGATGTCGGTCGATAAGCATACGGGACGACTGCTACATAATGGAATAACATTTGTTTCAATCAATACGTAATTTACCATGATCGGTTATTCCCTCCGGCTGGTCTTCGGGCCTTCCTGTAGGCCCTACCCAGCATCGGCTCGCTTTCCGATCCAGTACGCTTTGGGGGATCTTTTTTTGTTTGTGCTCTCACACTGCAACACTGCCACTCGATGTGGAAGACCGTTTCAATGGGTAATTAGATTTTAATTGAAATTATTCGCAACAGTGTTCATACAACCGGCAGACGTTTGTCAGTGTGTACGGAAACTGATCCCTACCCGAGGTAGCCGGGCGCGATCGGTAGTGGCTACGCGTGATAGGAAATGACGTCAACCCGTATCATAGCTAATTTTCATCTCTTCCTGTGCGCTTGTGTTTGTTCCAATCACAGCAAGCGGTAGAGCAAGCTTATGATTAGCTATTAAAAACGTAGCGTGCAAAAGCACGTTGCACATGATACGATCTCGAGCGTGGTTCATTTCCGCACAGGTAGTTTCGTTTTAAAAGCGTTTCATATACTTAATTTTAAATAAACTTTCCTTTCAGCTTGCCCTATAGTGTTTAATTTAATATTTTAGATCCTAATATTAGAACCCGATATTGGACTATATTTTAATATAGAAAAGCTTTTTACCGTGGTGTACCTTGATTACCTTTTTTACTATAATATTATGTCAATACGCAGAACACGAGAAACTAATCCGTAAATGAAGGGTAACATAAACGCCCTTGACGGGCGTTCACACTTTCATTTTAGTTTTTATCTAGCATCTAACATTTCAGTGCATTTTTTCCGTTTCCTTTTTGCACCTCCAATGGAAGCACAATCTCTAATTTCCAATAACTGTCATCATTGAAAGTTTCCCAACATAACTTCACGAGCTGCAACGGTTCTTGCTGCTGGACGGTGTGAATGAATAGTTAGCAAAAAAAACTATGTATTTCTTTATCGTTTTATTTTTTAAAACCCGAAACCCGTGGTTCTCAAGCATACGTGTGGCGCATGTAGAAATAAACGACTAACTTACTACAGTTTTGCCGACATCATTCGCTCGGGAACGTTGTAAAACTCTGTTTGGCCGCATGCCAACCACAAGAAGTGAAATGGTTTGCAAAGATTGTAATGGTGGCAAAGAAAAAATCATCATCATGGTAAGAATGATTCCCGTAATCGTAATAATGGGGTTTCATTTTGTTGCTCAATGCGTTTGTCGCGTTGTGGTTAAAACCAAATCGATTAAGGATTTTTGGTTTGAAATTTTCTTAGGAATCCTATGCAATCATAACGATTTATGTTAACCGTATAAATTAATTGAGTGTTTTATACGTATGACTTCTAAAGATGAGGATGGAATTTCGAAACAATATCAAAAATAAAAAAATATACCCTTTATCTTTCTAAAATTCAAACTCCAATAAGATGTTATAATTACTTACTGTTTTAAATTAATGTTTTAGAACTACGACGGCTCGCCTGAAATATTTCATGAAACCTATTCACACCCCAGTTGAAATACGAAAGCGTATTGAAAAGTTTCAACTTTTAACAGTAGCACCAGCTAGGTAACGCTGTTATCGTTACATTTCTTATTCTGGCACATAGATGGCGCTACAATCGCATAGCGGAACAAATTCATTGCATTACTTTAGTCAAACGGATCGTTAACAATAAAGTTAAATTATTTATTGTATTAAACGATCTGATAAGTAGAATAAATATTGCCACTAAGCTCATATTCTATCAATCCATATTTGTCGAAATGCCACAGGGGAAATGAAAACCTAACTGCTTGTTTGCCATTGACACACTTCGACTATTATCAATAACTCATAAATATAAGAAAAAAAATCTTTGATAAAACATGTAACGTACTGTAAAATGCAACGCTCTACTATCACACAAACACTACCAACGAGTTGCATCGTGAACATGAAGCCGCTGCAACACTTCATTAAATTACTACTCTACGTTTATCCCACTTCTGGCGTGTAAGTTCATTTCATTCCGCGTGCGTCCAGTAGCGATTTGGCAGTGCTTCCATTTTCTTATCTCGTGCGTTTCTCTACGAGTCTTACTTGCTTCACTTGGCTATCGCCGTCCAAGCTAAAGTTCGTTCCAGCTGATAAGTAGAAAGCAACAGAAAACACGCATTCGACGAGATTCAGTCGAATTCCCACTAACGGCACGCCTGGATGCATCCGATAGCTTACCAAGAAGACGGTCAGTTGTTTTGTTTCACCATTCGGTTCGAATTGCATCCAAGGCGTGTGTGCTGTGTGCCATCGGAACCGAACTGCATCAAATGGTAGCAAATTAAATTAAAACCGCTAACGCTGCGATTGCGAACGTTTGGGTGTTGGTGTCATCCGCGCTATTTACGATCCATCCCACACTTAAACGAGCACCAGATTGTGACGACGAAACTGAAGAAAAGTAAAAAAAAAACCAACGACACTATAGAAGTATACTCGGTGATGTTAAGTGTCTCTCTACACACATTTACATGCCCCACGTCTAGTGTACAGTGCCAATTGTGACATTCTACTACCAGTGCATCTCGCATTATTTGTTTTGAGTAATGGACACGGTCGCAAAAGTGTCACAGTGCGTTGCTTTAGTGAAGGCGCTCTGCACGAGAGTACTTCGGCGTGTCCGACGGCGCTTAAACCGTCGCAACTATAATCGCATTATCCCGCTGGACGATGGCAACATATGGAGTAAGTACCAAACACAGTTTCTACGCCACAAACAGTGAAACATTTTAACCCTCAAGCCCTGAATCATTGAACTGGGCGTTTAATAATTATACGTACAGCAACGGTGACCAAGTGACATGTTTTGCGTGTGCTGTTATGTTTATTTTAATCTTCATCGTTTCAAATGAAACGGGAAAAAAACGAGGCGAGCGATAAGTTGAGAAAGGCGACAGAGTGAGTGAGAGAGAGAGAGAGAGAGAGAGAGAGAGAGAGAGAGAGAGAGAGAGAGAGAGAGAGAGAGAGTTTGGCCAGAGCGCAAGCGCTTTATTCGCCGGTTTTATGCGGTGCCGAGCTGCGAAAGCAAAACAAAATCAGCTGATCACTATTTTACTCATGCCCGTAGCCGTTGGTTCGGTCTCACGTCACAGGGTGGTGCTTACTGAATCGCACAACAGCTGACGAATGAATGTGCCAATATACAAACACCATATCTTGTTGTTCAACGAACAAACAAATTACTGTAATAACGTTGTTAATTATTATTTTAAAAATATTAAAAATGTGATTTTTAATTTATTTTTCTTCAAACTCGAAGTATAACTTTATCTGGTGGAAATGAGTTTGAAAAGGGAATGAACACAGAATGAACGTCACCATGACAACCGCGACGCGACTTTGGCGGGAAACTTTTTCTTTCCGTTTGGAACGTCACGTGCTCTGAAGCAAAACGCGTTGAAAATGAAGGGTGTTTGGTGTATAGCCGATGATCTGGCATGAACACTGTAGTAAAACTTACTCTAAGAATTAACTCTAGCGTATAGGGTGGGAAGTGAAGATCCAACACTAAATGAGGCTCTTCCGGAGACTCATAAATATTCCAACCAGCCAACAAGGAGCGTCAATTTATGGGTTGAAAACATTTCTACCAACACGCATTTGTGTATATGGTCAAGAACTAACAAGAGGACAACGTGTGTAATGGTAATGGAGTTACGAATGTTATTTATTTAGTGAAATGCGTCACTCAAGTTCAAATTTCCCAGCATTATATCATTTATAATTTGAGTGACTTTAAGAAAGCTTCAATTATTGCATCAATGTCTATCGATTGCTTCGAGCGCACTGCACGAGCGTATTATAGTTTTAAATGTTGCGTCTTAATGGAAATTTCTATAATTCACAACCGAAACGCAAACCAAAAACCCAGCGATATCTCGTGTGCTTTCCTAGTGTATGTAGCGTGACGTACCGAACCGTTCGTTATGGAACGCCCTTGATTTCCGCTCTCAAACCGCTAGACACAAAATCAATGCTTACCCGTAACCAATCGTAAATAGTTCATACATTTCGTGAGTCAAAACAAGTGAGAAAAAATAATCGTTCCGAAAGGAAACGGAAACTTCGTACCGAGCTGTCAGTCAACGGTTTCTGCGGATGGGTTTGGAATCTGTTTGAAGTAACTGGAGCACCCTTGTTGGTGCTGGATAAATAGTTTCCAAACTACCACTTATGTCTTTTCGGAAAGTAGCTTCGTGCGGAACGTTCGTGCGTTGCTGCAGAAGGACAGAAGCAATTGTAAATTTTTTGTACCTTCCATTTCAATCAACTTATTGGAAAATTATAGCTTCTGAAAACGTATCATTAAATTCACATTTGTCTAAGCAACACATTAATCTACATTAATAGAAGCTACACGCCGTCCGCTTATCTTGCCACTTCGTTTGCATTGCGCATACAATGTTGACACCGCATCCAGTGCTGCCCTGCGGATAAGCACAATATAACTGGTCGGCCATAAAAATATCGCACCCAAACATGCTTGTCGCTGCATAAAAGTGCTACAAAGTGTACGGATCCTAACGCTGCCACAATGTAGTCGGTTTCCTCGGAACAGAACGTCAACATAATGACGACCTACCGCACACACAAGCCGCAGTGAGTCACCTCCATACATATACGCCCGGCGTATCACTCAGAAGGTGCAAGTTGCGTGTAGCATGCATTATTACTTACCCCGATCATAAAACTAAAGTGACAATGACACACACACGCGCTCCAGTGCCGTGTGCTGCAAAAAGGTGTCATGATGTGCAAAATTCGAAAAACAAGAGGAGAAAATAAGCAAATCTCATCGAAGCAGACTGGAGCTTGAAGGGAATTGACTAAATGACCTGCCCCGTCAGCTAACAACGTCTCGAGCATTAAACAAGCTGTCTGTACGATGCTTGTGACAGCTACGGGAAACAGATCCATTAGGCGGGGTTCTAAAGACGAAAAAACACACACAACACCCTGCCAGTCCCTGTTTCCTTTTCCCCGTTTCGTTTCGCCTACCAGTTTATTAACACTTTTCCACTGAGCAGATAGGGACACCAAGGGTGTGCCTTGTTTTACTAGAAATGTTCCTCTAACCAAGCCTAGCCGGAACATTGGCCAACCAACAAAAATAAAAAAAGTAAAGAAAAAAAGGTGTGCCATTATCAAAAGACCATCCTTGCCGGCCATTAACTCGCGACCATTAAACCGGGTTGATGGGTGCATTTCACCGAGTTCGGGTGCCTCCAAAAGTAACACAACCAAAACGAAGAAGAAAACCACCCACCCACCTGCAATCTGACCGCAAGCCCACCGCCCACCGCCCAACAGACCTGTCATCTCGGGCGACAGCTTTGATCCTGTGGGAAATGGGCCGTATGCTTTGCGCCGTCTGATACAATGGCGCGGACAACGATATCGATTACCGCCGACATTGTGTTTGATTATTTCTTCTCGGTTTTCCGTGATTTGATTACACCTGGTGTCGTGCGTGCGTGACACCAAGCGATGATGAAGCTTAGCGCGCACCGTCCACCACTGGGTGCTGGGGGTAAAACCGCTGCGTTATCACCAGCGCTGGTGCTGCACACGGCTGTCGGTGTGGTGAAATTGGGCTAAATCTCATCCGATCAAAGTGTCACCAACAGGACGTTACTGTTTGCCGGTCGGTAGGTGAGAAAAGTTACGAAATCGTGATTGTGTTTCCCTTTTAAGCGAATGTGTCTTTATTCATTCGCTAGTTTTATTAACAAAAATGTATAATTTTGTTGGTTGAGGTATTTTATTTAAATTATTGAAGAGAATGATTTGCCAGATTGTAACTTTGTGAGCAGGGTTGTTTGGTGTCATTCGAATAACATGACCAGCCCACCAAAGTCTGGTGATTCTAATTCTTTACACAATAGTCACTTCAATGTTCTCAAGAACTTCTCCAATCGTAATTTCAAAGACATAAAACTGTATTATCTGTTATATACTTTCAATTGAAACAAACTTCCTTATGCATGCTTTAACAAAACCCCTGTAAGTTCCATTTCTTCTGATTAATATATTAATTCCCTCCCGGGTGGATTGGGCAACAGCAACGCTATGAAAAAATTCCACCCCAACTTTCGGCACTCAGTCGCAGGCAAATATTTGTGTCGTAAATCCGGTCACTAATCGCGATCATTCTAAACGCACCCTCCAATACCGGAATTAAACAATCTCGTGTCGAACTCGCTCGTTTCATTCCACGAAGCACGAAACAATTCGGCACAAAAGACGCACGGCGGAATGCTTTCCCATCCTTTCCGATCATTATCGCGTTAACATATTGCGCTTTTTATGACCTAGAAAATCCAAACATCGGAAACGAGGAGAGGGGGGAGGGAGGGGGAAACCTCCCTTCTTCCCCCTTGTAGATGCCCCTCACAGCGGTCCCTTTGATAACGGATTCGTTGATGTGAAAGCTTTCATTTCGCTAATCGATTCCGCTAACCGGCGCCACTCGAACGACACTCGCCTGTTGGAATGATTTTTTCAACACTTTGCACTCCTTTCCATTCATTTCATTAGGAACGTTTAGAGAAACCATGGCAACACGAGAGAGAGAGAGATGAGAAAAATGATTGTGAAAAAAAAAACCACATTTTCCATCCCCAATGTGTTCATCTAATCCAGTTGCCTCTAGGGGATGAAACGAGCTATCATTTAATTGCCGCATGGAAACAAACTCCTTCTACAGACAGCTCGGCAGGGGCAATTCTTTTTTTTGCTATAGGTCCCAAAAGCGTCCCACCACGTGACAGCTTAAGCTGCATCGTGAACAAAATGCAATTTATATTATCCCGCATTTGTTTTAAGCGCAGTGAGGGAGTGTTGGTTCTGTTTTGTTTTCGTTTCATCGCCATTATACTCGGTCTGCATGTAGATGCAGACAATCCGAAAGTTTAGTCATTTGTCGTGACCTTATCTCGCTGCAGGAGTGCATTAAACAGCTTCGAAAGGGTGCACACTACACCACAGCGCATAGAAACGCATTGGGGGGTTGTGGCGAGTTTCTCCTTCTGGTGATAGTGTTTTGGAAAACTGGCTCACCAGACCAAATTGGCAAGGATCAACTCGCGTGCTCTCTCACACGTCCCGGTACGCGCTGGTTTTCTTAAAGCGGGTTTAAAGTGAATCTAAAGCCCCGCCGAAGAAAAAAAGGATAAACATATTGAATCAGCATTTTAAGCATATATTTTCTGCTGACAATCGTATACATAAATAATGTATCGTTCGTTGAATGTTCTCTCCAAACGACAGGGCTGCCCAGTGAACAATGCCATCTAAACCCGAACAGCCGAAAAAAAGGGCTTTAAATCCTAGACCGAAAGCCATCGTCAGCTGTAGCTAGAACGGGTTCGACGGGCGGTGGTTTAATGTTTATTGAGGCTGCTTTTGGGGTGAACATTCTTTCGAAGGGATGCTGCTCTTTAATCTCACCATCCTTTCCTTTTTTTTTCGGTGGGACAAGATTTATCTAACATCCCTTCGTTTGCATAATCTTTTAAGGGCGAGCTTCTTCAGCACAAGTGTGGAACCACTTTATTCAGTTGTTTATATTGAACATTTCATTTTTAAATTATTGCAATGCGTATAACACAGACAAATACGGATGCAATCACATACGTTTTAGTGAGTAGTAATAAAAATTTTACAATCAATCTTATCAACGTTAAACCGTTGGCTTCACAATGCAAAACGACCCATTCGCACTGGTACACTGGCCGTTGTGGTGGGATTGCCATTTTTTAATTAATTTTCTATTTGAATTTTCATCACCACCTAATGGTATAAATATTTACTCATCAAATCATCCGATCCGCCCCATCCGGGGCGACCGACTACCGCCCTCGATGGAGGCGCATGGTACGCGTCGTCCGTACGCTAGAACTGTGGGAGGTACAGCATACAGACTGCACCATCCGGCCCATTCTGCGCCTTATGCCCTGGCGGCTAGGGTGCAAAATAAAATTGTCTATTATTCATCATTTCCGGCAATGATCTGGTGTGGCTGAGCATGTGCTACACCGTGATAGAATGGCCAAGATGCGGCCGGCTAAAGTGCAATCGCCGACAGTCGTAAAGGCTGGCGTCATAAAATGCTTTCGTCCTCGTGGCGTCGCCTGGTGGCTGGATGCTTGTACGGCGCAAACCGGCACACCAGCTTGTCCACTCGCAGGCTTTAGCGGTAGTCTAGCGGGTGTATGAGTTTTGTGCGTTTTGCTTCGTATTCTCATCGGTGGTTCCACGTGCTGTGCTGATATTAAAAACAAAAAATGCTTTCAACATCGAGCGTTCGCTGCGCCCGCAAGGTTTTTGGTGTTTGGACACACGGAGCTAGAAAAAGAGGGCTCCCTAATGCCTTAAGGTAGCTGTACCATAATATACCAGCTGAATGGGGCTTCAAACACCGCTTCTCGCTCCAAGGGGTAAATGTACCCCACCAAGTGGCCCACCAAACACACACACACACACACACATACATATATATACAGACACAGAAACGCAATTTTGCTCGAGGGAGTTAAAGGGACTTTCCCAATTATCGTACAGCTCCACTTACACAGCGACTTCCCCTTCGGCAAGGCAACCGCCACGTAACGACGTTATGATAATCAACTTCATTCAAGTTAAAGCTGCTCAATGAAGGCACCCGGTACCACCCGGCTTGACTCGAGAACACGCTACCATTGTTTTTTTTTTGTTTTTGCTTCACTTTGTTTTGTTTTGTGTTTTTGGGGCGATGAATGTTTGCCGTCCTAAAATTGGATCTGTACCCAATGAGTGCCATTTTGTGGCTAACAGAGCCTGCGGTAACTATGGCTAGTGGCACCAACTGGGTAAGAGTGGTATACAAACGATCCTAAAGAAGAATGGCTTTAAGATATGTTTTTTCCCTTTTCTTTCATCCAATGTTTCTTTCTGTACTTACTTGTACTAAATAATATTGAATTGCTCGACCGATTTGAAGCATTCAATATTACTTTCATTTGTTTCGATTCACTTGCTACAATTAATATTCGATGCGTTTTCTTTTACTTTCTATCCTTTGGTTCACTTTTCTTTTCTAATCTGCCTATATTTTACAACCGATTTCTCTTAAAACAAACATTCCGTACACTCTGGTAAGGTGTTAAAAGCGCCCCAAGTCTGTGTGAGAAAAGCTGTTTGAAACGAAAAAAAATAAATAAATAAAAGGGGCCAAGCGTAAATGAAAAACCACACAGCCACATTACATCTCGTATCAAACCGAAAGGAATTCACGGTTTTTGGGTTAAAAAAGCTTTAAAAAAAGCGAACACAAGCCCACAACGTGGAAACTGCTCTTCCGGAATTGACGATATAAACAAAAATAAGTCCCCCCTCCCATCCCCACACGCCACCCGCCACACGCCCGAACGGTCCACTAACGGGCGCGTAAAGGTTTACGGCGTCCTTCGACAGGGACCCCGATTTCAACCAAACCACGTGGAGCAGCTTATGTGTGACCGGGTCGGGTTTTCTTCCGTTTTACCCCGTAGTTGTCCTTTGTTTCCCCCCTCCCCCCCTTTGCACGTATGCGAGTGCCGAAGCGTGGCTGTATTGCAAAACAAAAGGAAGAAACGAGCAACAACAACAGTGCACAGTGACAGGATGATGCCGAAGCAGCCGAAGTCCGAGTTTACCCGCCTGTGTGCGACTTTTCTGTGTCAAATTGAGGGCGGTTAGGCCCGGCCTCCCGGTCTTTGCAAGATCGAAGCCACTGGTCGGAAACGCAAGGACGAACCGGACGAAGCAGCCAAACACACACCAAACAGTGCTCCAACAGTGTGGAGGTCGATTCGCCGGACGGTTCGGATGCCGAACGCACACAACTCGAACGAACACGGCGCGCACACATACAGACGTCCGTACGTACGTACGTACGTGTCGGGAGTTCGGTTTTCGGCATCGCTTTTGAACGCAGGGACGAACCGCAAGATCAGTTGCCGCAGGAAGCTCGGCCCGTGACAATCGAACAATCACGCACTCTCCGACCAGCGCATCGGGGAGAAAAAAAAAGCCCCGGGAAAACCGGGAAATTCATCAACGTGATTTTTTCGCACGCACGAAATCGAACGAAACAACGGTGACCAAATCACAATCATTAGCATCGAATCCCCGTGTGTGTGTGTGTTTGTGTGTACGAATTTGTGTGCTGGATAAAAGGAAACGCAAGGAAAAACATTGCACATTTAGCCCGTAGTGTGCGAAAATGGGATCGAAAATAAACGCCAAACAAAACGGAACCGTGCACCATCCCTAAGTGCCCCAAGAACGAGCACCAAACGGAAGAAAAAGCTACTGATAAGTTAACAGCATTAACACTTCCCACACTCTGCCGTCCGGAAAGGTGGAAAGGATATTGGGAGCAAATTTATAAACACATCGTGGCCTCCTATCGTCCGTCGCAAACCGCAATGGGTGGACTCCAAGTGGTGGAGCTTAATAAGGGATGCGAATGAAAAATAATATCCATCCAGTAGGCGATGCGAAGAGTGGCTGTGAGCGTCCACGTGTGTGACGATGTGGTTTTGCTCGCCGTGCTGAATTGTGTTTACTACGTGCGTGTTTAAAGGTGTGTGACGTGTTTAGAAACACAAGCGAGAGAAGTCTGTCAATAGGTTTACAATATTTACCAACAACTTTCTTTTAAAGGACTTTTAACTCTTTTTATTACTTCTGTTATCGAGGAAGAAGGGACTGTTCTTATTAGCCAGAAGATAAATATTTTAATTTCTAAAGTACCTTTTAACCTCATCTGCTTCAGCAAAGTTCGCCTAGAATCGTTTCAATTTCACACGTTCTCAATGCAAATCTGCTGCACCAGAGTTAAACGAAGCATCTTCACATCGCTAAGCGTTGGCTGGGTGTAGGGCAGAGCACTATCCATCGTTCCGTGCAGCTTTGCACACGTTTGCGTTCACCCTCTGAACCTTTTGCAGTGTGCAAAAAACCCCCCGTCCATAAGGATCGGGTGAAGTTATTTTCGTATTGTCCTCCTCCACACCGATCAAACACCTAAAACCCACCGTTTTCATCGACGGATACGTCGCGGGAGGAATGCATATTGAACCGTTACTATGCCGATCGTTTCGCTTATTCCAACCGAACAGCAGCATCAACCATCATCATCATCATCAGGTTACTTTTCTTTTGGCGCGGAAAAACAGCAACACACCTACTGGTCGGTAATATTTTGCGCCAATTGTAAACCATTTGGCACGTGCTGGGGCAGGGCAATAGTAAATACGCCAAACATTCCATCGTAAAATTTCCACCGGCATGACCGTGAACGGGGCGAACTTGTGGTTTCGGTGTGCAGATCGCAAGATGAATCTGTTGGCCTGCACCGGCCTGCTCGGGACCAACACGCGCAGCAAATGCAGCGCGCAAAGTGTGTCAATGTTCGGAATGATTGACGGCGAACCGAACGGGTACCGAATTGGGTGTCCGTTAATGAGGTCGAAATGAAACTTATTTTCCCTTCCCCGTGCATACAGGTGGTAGAATGGGTGTTGTGTTTTCGTAGGGTAAATAAAATTCCTCCAATTCTAAAAAATATACATAAACGGCGACCAATGTCCCACCGACATTGCTTCTTTGATCGATTGATAAGTTTTAAAATCGAATATCAACAGCACCAAACAATGGGGCCCCGTTTTACTGCTTTCCGTTTCCGTTGGGGACCCAGCGCTGGTTAAAGCGTGTACATAAATTGCTCCAAGCCGACCGTGTACATAATACTGGCCAATTTATTATCCACTACCACGTGGCACGTTTCATCGCACGTTTATCGAAACGAAACGCCCTTCATCCACCATTCCATCTATTCCTCGACACCGATATTGATCGTCTGCTAAGGATTGGGTTTCTTCTGCTGTGTCTACAGTGCGCTTTAGAGTGAGTTTAGGACGGGGAAAAGAAAAACGAACAGACAGAGCAATAATGATTTTAGTATTCTACGCTATTTATTTAGCATAAACACAAACCCACCAGGAAACATAATCTAACCCGCCGAAGGGAGTAAATAAGTTTATAATGAACTGCGCATCCCGCGGTTCGATCACTCGCTGTACTACTATTTATTCCAATCCACGCTCATGTTACGTTTTCGCCCCCAAGGGTCAAATGATAAAAGGATTAGGATTTTTTTTTTGGGAGGAAAGTTTAAAAAAATGTCATAAATATTATGATGATGAAACAAGATGTTTTTTTTTTACGATTTATTGAATATTTAATGTTGATTAAAACATGATCAACGTTGAGCGAATCCACTCAACGACTTTATGGCTTTCAAAGGTCTGTCTTGTAGTACAAAATCTGTTCGAAGTTTTAAATGATAATTTTTAAAGCTTTCTTTGTTTCATGCTCAATATAAAAAACTTGGTAAAGAAGAGGGAAAAAATTGACATGGAATGAAGGTTAGCATTTTTGGGCAGCTTTCGAGCAAATAATTAACCTACAAAATAGCATACAGTTTTTCTTTTAAATAATCATTTACGTTTTATTTTTGTCATACGTTAATCTGTATGTTTCTTTGTATGCTGATCGTTTCGAAAAAAAAAAACCAAAAAGTATGTTCACTTTCCATTACGCACCGTACGGTAATGGAACGCACACGCATACGCATGCAAACATCGTGCGCCACCACGCTAATGGTACACGGTGTCGCGTTAATGTGTGCGGATGGTGGAAAATTTAACGATTCTTAGTCACACTTCGTTATTCCTTCCCTTCTATTTGCTTCAAAAGTTTCACGCATTTCACGACCACGGTACGGTTACGCTGAAGCAAATCATCCTGCAGCCGGATACAGCGAAATACACTCCGTACCGTGGACTTTGGTTCTTTTTCTTGCTTTAACTCATCGTGAGAACAAAAAAAAACAACAACACATTCCCCTTTACCAGTAGTGTGAGCTTTTGGCTTCCGGCCGAACAAAGTGTTACGCGATTTTATTGCCTTTTTATTTTTTGACCACAAAAACCGTGCCAAGCGTGCCGGAATGGTTGAAGCAAGAGCCGTGACTCCAGGGCCAGGGAAATATTTATTGAAGCGATTGGTTGAGTTTTTTTGTTCGTGTTTTGCTTTCCATTCTTGTGTGTATGTGAGTGGTTTTGTGTAAAGGAAATGATTACGCTTGTTAATACCTCCGCAGCAGCACATAAATTCGATCTAATTATCGATGACCTGTCAAGTGTGTTGTGTTTTACTTGTGTTTTATACTTCCAGCGCAACTTGTACATTGCTTTTCTATTAAATGTGAAACTTCCACTGCCGTTTTGGTTTGTTTTATGCGTAATCAACGCTTTGAGTCCTTTTATATATTTTTGCTTTGATTAATTAAATCTGTATTAAATTTAGCAAATAGTTACGAGAAGTAAGATAACGAAATGAATGAAAATCTTAAAATAGGACATTCGTCATAAGAGAACGTTGGCAAGAGTAAAGCAAAGTTCAAAGTGCATTTCAACCCAGTATCAACTGCCACTGCCGTTTAGAAGATAACGCAAACCATACATGGAAAACGTGTTCAAAAAGCTTCGTCCAAGTGCACCAACAAAATGTGTCGCATCTCAAGCCGAACCCATCTTTGCGTAGCAGATCGACCGTACCGAGCAGGTCACTTCCGGGTGCGTGCTGTCATGCATTACGCCATCCAGGCTCCCAGCGCAGTCGAATTAACCCACTGAACACTCACCGACCGGATGTGGAATCGGTACGGGGTGCAGCAAACACGCCAGGAAACGGAAGCAGAACGAACAGTGGTGCAAAGTGTGCAGTGTAAAAGATGCGAAAAAGCCCGAACAGTCTATCGCCGATTGCGATCCTACCGAACACACCGCCACCGGCGCGAATCTTCGCACAACCGGAAACACCGACCACCCCCCTAACGGATGGCACCCCCGTTTCGCCCATCGCGGGCGACACGGCGTGTGGGACAGCACCGGTGGTGGTGGAGGTGCCGACCCCACTCGCCCGACCGTCCTCGATTCGTAGCGCTTCCGGTTCCGGGCCACAGTTGCGCTTCAGCAGCCTGCTGGATCCGGGTGACATTACGCCCATCACCTCACCGCTGCCAAGCGTCACGTCCGGTCTGGCGGATGGGTCGATCTACACGATCTTCGGTGCAGAAAGTTCGTCCAATCCGACCGGTAATCGGCGCCGCAGCTCGGTGTTTCTGTCCAACAGTGCCAGTAATGGTAGTGCCACGCCTGCGTCGGCGGGTGGTTTACTGCCAGCGGCCACGAACGGGTCGGTTGTGAACTGTAGCAGTATTAGCACGAGCCTCAGTCAGCCTCCGGTGGCTACCAGTGTCAGTGCCTCCAATGCCAACAGTGCCAGCGCGAAGTCGCGCTCCCGTCGTTCGTCGGAGCTGTCGCAGCAGAACTCGATGAAGTCGCATGCGTCCGTCAGTAGCAGCTCGCGCAAACGTAGCTCGCAGGCTCACATCGAGTTGAATGGGCCACCGGTGCGAGATCGGCCCCGATGTCTTAAATCTTCATTCTTGCGCCGCAAATGCAAAGAGTACGCAGGTAAGTGGTCAGACATCAGACGAATGCGAAATAGACGCAAAGGGAGGGAGTGGGAGGCCATAAGCAAGGGCCCAGGAGAGGGAATATCAATATTCCTATGCGATCTAAGGTTGCATACTTTCAGGCGTTTGATCACTTAATAGCCATGCCTTAAAATCAAAGTCGTTGTAGGGCTTTCAAGTCATTTTACAACGAATTCAAGAGTCACCTGAATTAAATGTGCCACCTTATACCTTCGGGATACCTGAGTCATCCATTATTTTTATGTGCAATGTCGGTGATTTTCTCAACTTCCTAACTATTCTCACACGTCCTAGTGTGACACACACTTGTTTGCCCTCTTTTGGCACATAAATGAACTCGTGTGGGCCTTGAATGTCGCATCCTGTTAGCAGGATAGTGGGTGAAACCCTTTTTTTGTTAACTTTTATGTTATATACCCTTTTCGTCGGCTTTCTCAGTTAAAGCCTCCGGTCTGTTGCGTCTCATAAGAAAGCGAGTAGAGTGTTTTTGGAGAGGAAAAAAAATTCCCCGACAAAAGTAGAAAGATCTCGAATAAAAGCATTGCGAGAAGTGGAAAAGCTTCTATCCCTCATCATGGTTGCATAAGGATCTTGTTTGTCTCCCCCATTCCACCCTATGGTGGGAGATTATTTTTCGCACTTTCAGCTTTATTAATGATTGTTTGTAGTAGCACTAGTTGTCCGTGTGTCAGATGCAGCTGACGAGCAGAGATGACATCGGGTAACTCGTACTGAAATTGGTTGAAAATTTAATTTAACTCTAACCTCCATCAAAGTGTGGCGAACTTTTTTATAGCTCAATTTTCGCAATTTCTGTTTTACTCAAAGGATGAGTGAAAGAACTTGTTATGCGCTGATATTTACACCCGATTTTCATTGCGCGATTGCACACAGACAGGCAGCATTAGCAAATAGCTTCACTAACCCACAAACAATAAACACAACCGGAAATGTGAAGAGCCTACTAGATTATCGTCGTCGAGTACACATTTCACGTGCATTTCAGTGCAGGAACTAAAGAAGAAGGGCAAACGAAACGCGGAACACAACCCACCGGAGAGAAAAAAGTGCAAATGCAAACATAAACCCTGTCGCTGGGAAATGTTGTATAAAGCATATTCGACCGACAAAAAAAGAAAATATAGACAGCAGTCGGAAAACCTCGTCACCCCGACTGCTGTGCTGTGAGGTGTGGTGGCAAAGTATGCACTCGAAAACCCCCAATACTTTAACGGCCTGCTTCGCCCTCGCACACGTCGATAGGGAACACGTCCAGCATGTTTCCACTGCAACTGCAGCCACGGCACACTGCAAGTGTGGGTTCTATCTGTGTACGGCTTTATGCTTCGGTTTCGGTGTGCGAGAGCAATGCAGCAAATCTCGACATTGAGTAGACATCCACGGGAACGGGTGTCGGGTTTTTGATCGATATTTATTAAATTCCGTTCCGTTTGCGCTTCTGCTAAATATCACCGGCCCAGACCATGGTTCTGCAAGTGCAGCGAGCGCGAGTAACGAGCAGACAGCGCGCAGGAACGCTGCATCATTGCGGAAACTGAGCGATAAAATTTAAACGCCATTAGTGTTTGTGGCGTTTTTGCTGCTTGTGTCTTCTAATTCGTTTTACTTAAATTCAATTCACAAGCAATTATTTGCAAGAAAACATTTTAATGGATACAATTAAATAGCAGTTGCTTCAACTAGGTGGTTAGCAGAACTGGTGCATTTTTATAACATAATAATTGCTCCCTTATTGTGTCAACATGTTGTTTTTTTTTCATAGCCAGGAATGTTGTTCATAGCCCATACAAATATTAAAACTGGCTCTTCACCGTTGAATACTTTGCATGGGTGTTCTCTCTTTTTTGTCATGGATAATTAACTTCGTGTTTGATAAATTATCAAAAGCTACTGTACTTTTAGCTGTCCTCATGATATTTAATCTTCTTCGCGCTTTTCCTCCAACTCACATTGTCATCATGATACTACAACTTGGTGCTCAGCACACGTTACACTCACACTGTTCTAGTGCGAAACTTAATCAAGAAAAAACTATACCCCAAAACTAATGTTTGGCCATCCTGATGCGAAGCATAGCATAACGGAAGTAAGAAAACATGTTTAATTTATGCTCAAATGTCATGCCATGGAACACCGCACAGTAGGTGTGATAACGTTGGCTTCCCACTACGACTTTTACGTCGAAACAGCGTTGCAGCGGACCTCAGTGGAACAGCTTAAATGCTCCCCGACAGGAGCACTTGCTTGTGCGCTTGTCGCGTGGAAGGTGAACCGAAAAACAACCCGAAAACAAACAGTTCCCTTTTTTGACATTTACCATCGAAGCCATGCCGAAGCCGAAGCACGCCACCCTGCACGGTGGCAAAACATGACACGTGGGAAAATGGCAAATTATGACATTTCACACTAAATCATCGTTCACATGTCGTTGGACTTGGGGACATGAAGTTGTCCAACGGTACCGCACCGGGTCTCTGTACCGGTGCACTATCGAAAAGTCCCGTACCACGACGAATGGACATACCTGGTTCCAATTTCCGGAACAAAGCGCACTCGATCATGTTCATCCTGTCTGCGGTTGATGAAGTGTGCGCCCATTGCTGGCATTTGTCTCCAGGGAGTACGATGCTGGTGGTGGTAATGACGGGGCAAACATTTCACCAAATAGCAGGAAATTGATGCGCCATCGCCAACGCCCCTCCCATCCTCCCATCGGGAGTGGGGAAAAGCGAATCTGGACGATGAATGAAAAGAAAATTGAGACACACATTCGATGGGTCAATTTATTACGCTACACAAAACGCTGTCGATGCTGTGCAATATAGTTGGATCGTATCAATTCCCCGATACTGCTATCGTAAAGGGCGGATCAACGGACATAAACAAAACGTGTGATTTGATTGCGTGTGCTGTACGAATTAAATAGCTAGTTCATTTTTCATGTCTTGTTTTTACTGTTAGCACATTGTGAATTTTATAGCGGTTCCGAAATTTATTTATATTGTAGCATGATATACGCATTTGGAAATAATATTATGTTGCCCCAGGATAACAATCTGTTTCGGAACGCCTGAAGGTAGGCAAAAAAGTGTATGAGTTGCTTATGTATTGTGCTGTGATTGAAACTCAGGTTTACCGTCAAAAACAAGTCCATTAACCTTTAGAAGGATGACTAAATTTCTATAAGTAGCTGCACTTTATCATTTACCAAAATGTTTTAGGAACATAGGACATAGTTACTTCATATGTTAATCAACTGCTTATACAACTTATTGCATACATTTAGGCGAACTAACATTTATCTTTCTGTACAATTCGTAAGACTTCATTCGTTTGTTCTACTACGACAAGAAGCCTTCAAGTAGTTTTCTATACGAGCCTTGTTTCCAAGATCATCCCAGGATCTTCACCATGCTTTAATAAAACCCACGAAAGATTAGTGGCTATTAAAGACATTTTGTACATCATTGGCTCATTATAAGCAAGCCACTCTCCAGAGCAGGCACATATTATCATGACGCAATTCCGAAAAAAACATATACACAAACAAGTACCAAGAATCAGGAAAGTGATTGATCTAAGAATCCACAATTTTCCACAGAACTTCCTTCCAGTTTGCGAAATAGGTCAACAGCCTTCATATTTTTCCGTATCGAACATAAATATTCTTCCTTTGTTTCGCAAAGAGATGCCATTGGTGAAGTGAGTAGAATACTTTGATGATATATTGTAAGTTATAGCTCCCCACCGTTCGGTGATTTGGGGCAATGTAGCTAATGAATTCTGATGACGAAATTTTACGTAATTTATGTACGCACCCTGCTCTTCAATATTCCGGCACAACAAGTTGTAAGGCAAAACATCTATTTTCAATGCGAACCTGTACATCGTTTCTGTCATGCAGAGACCTATTTTTTCCCAACTCAATGTTTGTTCAGTTGGATGTAGTTTCTTTCGTACGCTACACAACATTCAGTGAAGTAAATCATTTTAACGTATCTCATACTTGTTGCTGGAACTCTTTATTCTTTACATTGCGCTGAAATAGCTACAAGTGACGATGGCATTACCGCACCTTATAAATACACATTGGACAAACAACATCTCAAACAAACTATGGTTCCCTGCAGTTTCTGATGCACGGATGCAAACGCATTACTTTGTTTCTTCCACCTCATCCTGCTGCTTGCAGTGTCCGTCACGCAACAGCTTCAAATCAAACTTCCGGCCATAGGGTGAATCAATGCGACAGTCCAGCACACACTGGTTTGCGTACGTCTTAAGATCAGTTCCGCACACGGGTCGATATATCCTCGAGCAGCCACACGGCGGACCCGCATTCACACTCAGTACCAGCGCCAACACAAACAGGCTTAAGCATGATAAGAAACGCATCTTCACCTTTACAGCTTAATGAACCAGAACAACTTCGGTGTGGTGATTAATTCCTTTGCACTCAGGTACACTCTCTGATAAGAGATCTTGCTGGATACTGTGATGGACTGACGATTATGAGAGCAATTTTATTCGACATGTCGTTCAACGAAACGTTGAATGCTTTAGTATTTTTGTTTGCTTTTCCTTTTTGCACTGTGTGCGTGAGCGTAAGGAAAACAACGTATGCTCGGAAACACATTTGCGAATGTGTGTCCCACATATTTTTTTTTTTTTTGATGTTTAGAGCTGTTTTAAGACATTCATACACCGATCGGTTGATGTTTGTTTTTCTAAGCGCATGTTTACTTTTCCCTACCGATACGTACGATCGCAGAACGAGAGAGTTGTGTTAAACACGGTTCTAACTTAGCATAATTAGTCATCATTCGCACGAGGGGATTCACATACCGGAACTATGTTTGGCTAGTGATAAAGCGTCTTCAGCAATATTTGGTTACTTTTTTGTGGACAATGTTGTGGTTATTGTCGCATGATGTATTTGAGAAAAATTAACTTCATTCATATTCAACGTTGTTTGGTTATGCTAATTGTAGCTAGAACATTTTCATACAGCGACTTCTGTAAATTCTTCTGAGCGAAAACGTTGATAAGGTACAAACGAAAAGCTTCATTATGACATCGCTGATGGTGAAACGTGTGATTGTATAACTCGTATAACAGTATTATTCCTAATTATTACTGTTAAACAAAAACAAAGAACAAAGATACATTGACGATGAAGAAAAACAATAAAAAATCAAGCACGAACAAAACATAGCTTTTGTTATATGAAACATGAAAGTGCAATTTCTATCCTGCTGCAAACCCACCACAAATTCCGATGACGTCATTAGCGGTTCCTGCGATGACTCACGTATCGTTTTTCGTTTCCGATCATGATGATGCCGTGTGACACATCATACTACGTGAGACCACCTTCCTCTAGCTAACTGTGAAGCCAATTGAATTTCTGGCCATAGCAAATAGCTCGTTGCAGTGATTCAGGGGTTTCAGTTGCACCGTTGCACTGTATGCACATCGAAGAATAATTGTGCTCCACATGTGCAAAGGCTTAGCTTTGGCTCTGTTGCCAAACATCAATCGAATATTCGAAAACTAAAATTTCACTACTGAAGCTTACAATTGTGCTGTAAAGCAGCGGTTTGATGATACTTGGTGTACACGTTAAAACCACGAAACAGAAGGACATTATGTTGGCAAATACCCACAAACATTCCCTGTGCAGTTTAACATAGTTAACCTCAAATGCTTCAATTCAACTAAGGTAAGCAAGCGAAATAAGTGGGGATAAAATAATTGATAAACATAAACACCGCCTAGCATTACTTTCCTCCACACGGCAAGCAGTACCACGACACCAGCATGAAAGTGCATTAAGCTTCGCATATTGAAGCACTTCTCAGCTGAATAAAACATCGTGCCAGACCAGCGGCACTGCTATCATCACACTGCATATGCGCGACGATGCATATGCAAATCATGACCGAATTGAGTTAAGCTCACCGTTCAGTTGGGAAGCTTCCCACATAAATCTACGTCAAAACGGTAGATGCAAAACGATGGTGTCTGCCTGCTCGCTGGTTCGTCGGATACGCGTCCGTACGTTTAAGGATACCGTTTAACTTCCACACACTGGGGGTCTCGGGGACATATGCACCACCGGAGAGAAGGAGATCGTACATGCTCTGAAGTGAACTTTGTTAGCCTTAGAGCAGCGTCAACTACCGAACTATCAACTACTTCGGGAAGAAACAATTTGTTGTAAAACTATGGCACATAATGTGATGTGCTTGAAACATGTTTCAAGTGACGATTAATTATGCAAAACCGAAGTAAAAGTTAAAACCTTGAAAAAAAGGAAATGAATTTGTTAGTTATTTTTTTTAAACCAACCGAAATATTTGCTTTATAAGCTGAATTGTACCTTTTTTCTGGTACTAAATAGAATAAAACTAATAAAATAAATTATTAGATTACTATTACAATATCTACGTGATTGTGAGGATGTTTTTTGCCCTTGTATACTCTATCTACACTGTGCACAATGGGAAGTGGTCTTTTAAAAATATTTAGTTGTTAATATAGGATGCTACATTAGATTCATTGTTCAACATTTTGTTTGCTTAATTTTAATGCATAATTTACTTACGAGTTTTGTAGCAAAGCAATATTTTTTTCTTTCTTTAACTTTCTTACCATTACCATTTGCCCACTGTTCAGTGGATGTCACTGCGTCGGCACTACAGCTCAGCGGCATGCGTGCGTGTTCGCATAGAAACGATTTTGCTTCTCATGGCGGAAGGCGATCTGTGTCGCGGTCGCGAGTCGGGTTTAAAAGAATCAATCACGTACGATCGTTTATTGTGTCATCGTGCTGTATATGTGGTGCGTGTGTTTTATGAATGTGATCAACCAAAATAATCAACAAACGGTGTTTGCTGCGAGCTAATCGCGTTTCACGATCCAACTGAAGCCCCGGTATTTAGCAACGCTGGCGGCAAAAAGCAGGGGTCGTCACCCTTTGTTTTTGTATGCGCGGATCGTGATGATCGTTTAGTTTGGTGTATGATACAGTGCTCTACAAAATTCATTGTTGTTTTTTGTATAAACTAATAGTGGAGTAAGAATTTAGAACAAATATGTCAAACACATGCTCACTGGGAGGAGCAATTGTTTGTCACGTGTAAATCAAAGAAGTGCATTTAAATACCTTTAATGTACCAACAATGCACATAGTTTGGCATGTTTGTTGACAACATATTGCAACAAATTGGAAATTGTTTGTTTAACAATGCACTTCCCGAACAGCCCTGTTCCGCGATGGTATTAGTTATGTGAGTTTATGTAGGTGTTGGTGATGCTTGCAACAGACGCCGCATTAAGGCAAATAGCTTAAGTCATCTGGGTGCTTAACCTCGAAATGCTTGACTAAGCAAGAAAAAATATCAACATTCTCAATGCCAATGCTTGGAAATACTTGAACGTACCGTGTGTGTCTAATCTTCACCTCGACTAAGCACAATATGTATTCTCGTGCACTAGGTAACATGATCTGTTTGGTAGGATACGCTCCACAACCGGGTGGATGCACATTTGCATCTGCACAGTTCACACTGCATTGTTGTAGCTTGTGGTGCATCCGAGCATCGGAACCAAACAGTTGGTAACGCCTTCCCTTTTCCTCGTTATACATTTTTCAATACTTATCGATATCGATCGAGATTGATTGTCTCGATTGGAGGGTTATGTAAAAAAAAAAACGGCGCCGGCCGATTTATTGTACAACAACATACGGGAGGAAGGGGTCACCTGACCGTGGGAAAATGGTGGTTTGTTTGATATGCTGTCATGCATAGTGTGGTGCAAACATATTGTGCATTTCGTTGAAAGGTAAAATATAATAAGCGATTCTCCTGCGGAGGTCTAATTGTTACTCAAAATGGTTCTCGAATCTCGAATGTGCACTGTATGCATCAGTACAAATTAGTTCTTACAAACAGCCATAGGTGTAATAGGTACGTAATCAAGGTACTACGACACAGAAAGAGTAATTTTAATTTACTGTCGTCGTCGTAAGCACCGTAAACTACAGCAAATTATCTTCATCGATTCGTAATGACAGCACAACCGTCAATTAAGTTGCGATCATTATTGACGTCACGAAGAACCTGAACAAACTGTTACAGCCAGTGGATTATCCACGTCCAATAGTTTGCTTCTAGAAATGAATAATATTCAGACATATTTTATCGTTTCTGAAACATTGCTCTCTTTGCGAGTAGCGAAAAACGTGAGCAAATCAGCAACAAAATAGAAGTTTCCATATGTTTGACGATAGGAGAAACGAAGTATCCCATGACATGTGGCTTGAACCCCTGTCTATTTGAAATTCAATTCCTGGGCAGATATTTTTTTGTTGTTGCTAACAAATGGTGAACACATCATTCATTCCATCCAAACCATCTTTCCAACACTGCACTCGTCGCCGTCTGAGGACTGTTCAACCTTGAAGGGACCGGCTAGGTTTACAAGACTTAAAATCATATTTTCACGTCGAAAAGTTTGGATGGAAATTCTCCACTTTGCACACAAAGAAACTGTAACACGCGTTAATCAGGTTCAGATTTTCAGGTCAGAATTTGAAATGAACTTCATACTTAATCCACACAACACCCACAAGAGAAGCAGGATCCTTGCCACACTCTCACACAACTCTGAACGAAAATTTCTTAAATACTGGTGTGGTTTTTTTGTTTTTGTCTCCGTTTAACTTATCGTTTCTTAATTTAGAACCATGAGGTATGACGTTCACGGCCACGATGTGCTCCCCCCTTTAGACAGAAAACGTTTTTACGACAAGCGTGGCCCAAACGTGGAACGTTTAAAATGGAGAAACAAGTTGCAAGCTGTTTCAATACAAAGTAGCTGATCGAATTTCTGAATATCTATGGTACTAAATAGGTACCAAAACAAGCATCCATTTGGGTCGGAAGATCTCAAACTGTACGAGGAACAAATCTCTTCATTCACCCAAACTCATAGGCTACTCTTTAGAAGTCTCTCCAACTATGGAATTATTCATAGTCAACATGGTGTGTATGCCAACCGATTCATCTGAATAGAGCTTGTCGCTACTCCCTTCACGATGGATTGCTGTTGACTGTGGACGACACTTTGATCGTATGACTACCACAATAGTGCTACCATGTACTTCTAATTAAAATATGCATGCATGAACAATGTGAGCTTACGTAATAACCTTCATTTCCTCTGGGACAGGCAAACAATTGCCGACCAGTTCGAGGTGATTCACATGCCAGAAGGTGATTCAAATTCACAACACAGACGAATGTGTAGGAATTTCCTGTACCGCTGGAGATGGTATTTCCTGAATATGTTAGTGAACAATATTAGTTTTCATCACATTAATTCTCTATTTGGCAATTACGTTATCTACCTAGATGAACAAGAATGTCTCCACCATATGTCAGACGTACCATGTGTCCACGTAGTATAACCGGAAATTATTTATCTAATACATACACACACATGAATATCTTATCATTAAAGTACGTAGTGATAGCCAAACCCCTGTTTGTATGTGACTGTTATCAGTCAGAATGCAGCGGGGTGTAATATCCTATCTACATGTTCCCAACAACTGGCTGTACATCACCAACATTGGGGCGGGCCTGTATGTACTAATCGCGGCAAGCGAATGCGACAATGCGCGATGCTCGTAGCTTTCAAACAAACGACCACCGAACCACTACTGATCATGTGGCCGCGTACGTTAAATATTTTCATTTTGATCAAATCAACCATCGTGTAGAAAGGGTGTTGCGTGTGCACCAGAGGTTAGTTCCGGAGAAGAGGAGCACTGTTTGATAACAGTGAAGTGGCAAACTCGAACCTGTTCGGCACAATCTGTTCAGTTCGTCACCAACTGGCCAGCGAGTAACGTTGCATTCGAAACGTTGCGAAATTTTCACCCCGCGAATTAAGTCGTGTTCTTTGGCCGGCAAAGTGTTAATTGTCTAACGAATCTAAACAAACCACTATTGGTGGACGAAAAATGCGAGCAAATGACGCAATGAAGGAGGCATCTGTTTTTGTAGTGATCCGAGCACAGAGTCTCTAACTGATTGGATATTGGAAGATATCGGGTGTTGACGTGCGTGATATTAGATGTGTACGTGTAGAGTAGCGCGGTCCAATATTGGTGCAATGTTCTGTTTCTAATGGCAACGTGTTTTGTATAACATCTTCCCCAACAGTGCTGCCAACAGCAGTAGCATTTTCCATTTTCATCTAGTGAACATCTGTTCAAAGATGTAAAGTTGGCATGCTACGACTCCCCAAGCTCCACGCAGTAACGGAATCGGACGAAACACAATTACCGTTGTGTTGTATATACCCCGTATGTGAGGAAAATTAGTGTTTCTTTGTTAAAAACGCACGCGTGCGTGTGTTCCAGTATGTGTACGTGTGGGTGTTTGTAAGTGTTTATGTAAAAGTGCGCGTGTGCATTTCTGTGTGATGCTGTAGCAGCTAGTGCGACCGGAAGAAAAGAAGTGTAAAGGGCGTATGTGTCGTCCAGGGAGCGAAGAAACAATAGCAGTCTCTCGGCCCTCGTCAAACCGCGCGACACCAATGCATTGTGCACGTATATTTACCCGTAAACGCAAAGCATTACGTATGTTAGACCAATCGACACTAAACTACCGAAGGCCGCTGGAAAATCAACCAAATCCACGAACAGTTGTTATCCACGTTACGCGACACGGTGCACTATGATTTGCCAAAAGTAAATAGCAGGGGAGGTGCGTTAGCACAGTTCAGCATTTTCTTCTGCTGCCAACGCTGGTGATAGATAGCGAGCGTCCCGTCTGTCGCACCGTGGCCTTAAACTGCTCTGGAACGCTGGGAGGTGATTCGTCGACGTATTTGGAAAAATCGCACCTCATCAAAGGCTGGACCAGCTTCAACCGGCTAGCCGCGAATTCGACGTCTTGTTTCGTGTGTGTATGTGTATCCCGTACTGTCAGCTGCGCCGACGTTACTATGCAACAGGTTGGCCGGGTTGTCGATGGCTTCTTCATACGAGTACGAAGCACTAGCTCAACGTACTTTCCCTGCCTGCGAAAGCCACCTGCAAGACGTAAGCTATCGTTTTATTCTTACTGTTTTCTTTTTGCGAACCTTTATATATCTCTCTGGTTGCTTGTCAACTTCCTATTGGTGATAAAGCTTCGTTTTTTTATTTTTGGAGTTCACCTCGCGACTGCTCCACAACCACATTTGGTAACCATGAACGACGCGGTGTACAATTTGACTTTCAAAATGTTGCTGTTTTTCTGTCATTACGCTTTCTGCTCAAGTTTGGCGGCTTTGTGGTTAATGACCCTGCTGGGGAAAAAAGAGAGTTGGAAGGTTTAAACGCATCGGTGAAAACCTTTGCATCCATCAACATTCGTCATCCGATGTGGGTCGACTGTGTACCGAAGAAGTAGTATTGCGAAACCAAGACTTTCTATTTCCTTATATCTTCCAGCAATCAAGACAAGCGTTTCGGAAGGTTCAGAGCGCAATCAAACATTGCTTGTTACCGAAACTCGTGGTTTGGAAGTTGATAATATTTTCTCGTTTCAAGACAATTATGTATTAAAGATAAGCCATCGACATACACATTATTGATTTTTCTGGGCCAATGTAAACCAATATACAGCTGACGCACTAAGTCGTTAAGGGTAAAAATCTAACATAACTTCCAAGCGATAAACCACATTAATAGTAATTTTCATCATTTAAATTCTTCGCGATACGTCATAAAGTCTGGCATTTCAATAACCTAGCAACATTCTAGATTCACCAACTAGTGTTTTGCTGGAACGCTAACGGATATGCATTTTTAATGATTATTTACACTGGAATGTTTTTTTTACTGTATACAGCCTTCAATTTTCCTACACTCTCGAGGAGTTCATGGTGAAACTCGGATTGTCTTGAAACGACGACCGAAAGACCTGTCGAGCGAGAAGCCGTTCCACTGTGAGACACGTAGAAAAACCTTGTTTAGGATCTTCTTTTGCTGTGATATGTACCGAACAGGCCAAAAACAGCCTCCACTGGGCTGAGACGACCATCAAAATATTGGACCTTTCCTAACCAGTACCCATGCCGACGAATGGTCAGGGTTAATTGATTTAATAACTTTCGACCGCGATACGGTATAGTACCCGTTCAAGATTCTTGTCGATGACAATAATGCTCGCCAAGGAAAAATGGTTTACCCAGACGTTCTGTGTTTGCTGTACGTTGTGAAAAAGTGGGTCGCGTTTGTAATTTCAACAAAAAGACGCAAGGGGATGTGAACTTGGGTGGTGAAATAATGTAAACAAAGTACTACTCTCCGCCTTACTCTGCTTATAAACCAAAGCATTGAGAGCATTTTCTGAAAGACTTTCAGATCTGCATTAGATTAAAAATTTCAGCGTCAAAGTCTACAGTTTGTTTATTTTGAAGCAAAGAAGCCTAGTTAATGCGTCTGTAGAATGTAAACAAAATTGGCAATGAATGTGCTGAATCGGATTCCATGTGATACAGGCTGTAATGAATACGAGCCATGCTGCTCATTGTGTCTAAAATCTGTAAACAATTTGCTTTCAACATTTCTTAAATGCCGTTATTTGAAACTTTGAACTCAGACATAAAAATAACATAAAGGATTTTCTGCTGTATTGAAATAGGTTGACATACTTGTTTTAAATATTCATGAAATTCTTGTTTAATGCTTTGTTGGTGAAATTTTCTTTGACCACAGCCTTAACCCAAGATTCTTACAGATTTTTTGCGCATGTGCAGTGTTTAGATTGGTCGACACCAATCGGACAGTGGTCGTTGCCACATAGAAAAATTCGTAGTAAAAATATAGAAACAATTCGAAAAATTAAGTTTATGTTGTTCCTTAAAATGAACTTGCAGATACATCTTTCTCAATGTTTATACCTACAAAACATCTTTACGATACATCGACAATAACTCGTCTAGTTAGAAATACGGTAAAATTTTTGATCTGCTTGATTATTATTAAATTCTTATTTAAAATTTAATTATTTAAAAACTCGTTTTGTTGACTGTCATTCTGAATATCCAGCCAGCCTCTGGCTTTTGGCCTCAATGCTCCGCTGTCACATATTTTTGTCCTTCTTCATTCCAAACACAACAACGCATGGTGGTATTGATGTTTTGGATCTAGCGTCCTTTGTGCGTGTTTGACATTTCATGCCAAGGCAGTGGCAAGGAAAGTCNCTAGTTAGAAATACGGTAAAATTTTTGATCTGCTTGATTATTATTAAATTCTTATTTAAAATTTAATTATTTAAAAACTCGTTTTGTTGACTGTCATTCTGAATATCCAGCCAGCCTCTGGCTTTTGGCCTCAATGCTCCGCTGTCACATATTTTTGTCCTTCTTCATTCCAAACACAACAACGCATGGTGGTATTGATGTTTTGGATCTAGCGTCCTTTGTGCGTGTTTGACATTTCATGCCAAGGCAGTGGCAAGGAAAGTCTTGCAGGCACTGTAGTCGCGTGTGGTTGGAAAAACAAGTCCTTGCAGCCTCTGTTATGGCAAGTGTTTTCGGGAAATTGCACGCGTAAAGCATGTGATGTGCCGATTGTTTGAAAGCTTGCGCTGTGTGTGATACAGTTTACGAAAGGAAATCCTGCAGAGAACAGATGCTACTGCGTAAAAAGGAAATTATTCTACCATATGTGTGGCAGTTGTGTTAAGGTGTAAACGCCCATCGGAGATAAACTCCAGGAGTGATGAAGTTTATTTACTTCAAAACTTCAGATTTGGGCATCAATCGACTCTCGTCTTTGGTGGAAAATCTATCAAGCTAATCGTTATACGCAATTCCCTTATGCTACGGTGATTATATCGATTCATATATATTGAGTTATTGCGAAACTCAACTTGTGTGTGTATGTGTGAGTGTTTGTGTGCCAGTGTTACCACGATGGTGTGCATGTAGAGTGTGATTCTCCGCTCCCTAGCCCGGTTGTTTGCTCGAGGAAATTTTTCTCAACCCCTCATAAACATCGATGACCTGTGCACTTTAGCGTTCTGTGATGCTATGACGAGCAGATCCTGACAAAAACTAGTCAACGCTTATGTATGCTGCATTCGACACACTGGACTAATCAAACCGAACACTTCTGCTGCTACTGATCCAAGTAGCGCTAGTCATAGAAACGGTGTTGTCACAGAACGTACCCAGCGATTGAGTTATTCATGGAAACATACCGAGACCATCCTCGACAGGATATCGTCGTCGACGCAAAACCGAGTCGAGATAAGGTTCGCATCTGCGTCAGCAAGGCGCCTGCATTTTTCCCAGCACTGCTACAGTGGAACGAGTACAGCAGCAGCTAAAGCAGAAGGCGGCAGAATTCGGCGAACGGAAGTTGCCGCAAACGGAAAGCATCCTTCGCTGGTCGCTCCCTCCCGGATATGGCATTCAACTCCATGTACCGTGCGTTGAGGCTCCGTTTGGTTAACCGTAAGCTACTGTTCCATTTCCCCGTGATGCAGCTTATCGTTTCGTTTATGTTTTGGTACTCTTTGTGTTAATCATCTTTATATTATTTACACGACTGAATGCTCCCGAATACACCTTTAATCTATTCTTGATGCGCACTGCCGGGTCTATGGTCAGGCAGAAAACTAATTACGAAGCATGACGATGTACGTACGGGTGGTTTCTTTCATGGTTTTCCTTTTGGTCCCGATATACCGTAAAATCAATATTTCCCGCACCAGGAGGAGCGTCCTCAAATAGGCATTGGAAAGAGCGTCATTTGGCGGAAGGTACCGGTTGAACATGTGACCCTGGTGAAATAAGACCTTCACCTCCCACTGAAGCCCACCGTAAGACTCATTCGCCTGCAGGAAACGATATTAGTTGCGCTTGGTACCGGAACTTGCTTTTGTTGGTTGGGCACGGTAAGAAGGTATCATGTACCGGGCTGGTACGTTTATCGTTTCGATTCCCGTACGCGAGCACACCGAAGGCTCACCATCGGTACACAGTGCGGGAGTGTCCTTTCTGTTTACTTTTCTATTTAGCAGTAGGGCAGCAGTCTCCGGTTTGAAGTTCCGATGCATTTACGTTGCTCCAAAGGTAGACCCATAAACGTGTGTGAGTGTGTAGCTAAAGAGCTGCATCACCATTCTGTTGCTATTATGCAAATTTTAACAACAACCAGTGTTGGGAACCTAATGCAAAAGCAACACCATACACACTCCTGCTGTTTTGCTTCCTTCCGGTGGAGCATAAATTTTTCTTCTGCGGGTATTTGATGCTCCCTTGCTCAGGCGTGTTTCGTTTGCTATAACCAAGCTTCATCACTGACCATGAAATAGAGCGGCTGAAGGCGTTCGTTCTACCTAGCAAGAAGAATCCTTTGTAAAAGTCAGCCAAGTCCTTGTACTCGTACCTACGCTATCCCTTGGTGCAGGGGAAGTGTAGCGTCCGTCAGTGACGTTTTCCCACATTCACAAACAGTAGTAAATGCGGCAAAAGGTGTTCATTAGTACGATAAGCGTAGAGAAGTTGCTGAGTAAGGCAGCAAACAGTAATTAGTGTCGGGGACTGTAAAGTTTCGAGTTAGATGAATAGAATCCGCAGCACCGGAAGAAAAGCTGTAACATATTTGGGCGATAGTGTTGACCGGCATTTCGGGAAGATTTATAGCACACATGTTCGTGTCAGGTTTGCTGTGAGTTGGAACATGAATCGAGCAATACTTTCAACACTAGGCATCGTGTTTGACGATCAACAAATGAACCTAATTGCTGTATTTAAATAACCGGTACGGGTCGCTGTTAGGCTGGCATCGTTTGCTTCAAGGCCGAGTCAGTGTTTTGGGCTTAGCACAATAACACCTCCAACGCTTAAACCTAAACATCGGCAATGGTAAGGTATTTTTCCGTTCCAGTCTGTTTGTACACGTTGTGCTGAAAAAATAAACAGCCATTGGTAATATCTGTCACAACTATACATGGAAAATCCTTGAAATGTTATACAAATAATGCAAGCCCATAAAATGTGTCGCTTTATTTGAAGTATTGACGTGTACTGATGCTCATTATCATCGTACAAAAAGTACCAGGAAGAATCATTAAGAGAACTGGCATTTGCTAAACATTGAATTTTTATTTTCTTCTGTACAAACAATGATTTCGCATCGCCACCATCCACAACTACCAAATATTTAACCTTTCGAATAATTAGATTTTAATCGTTGAAATAATCATTCGCTTTTTTATTGTTGCTTAATGCCCGAAGTTGCTCCGGAAACGGTGGCAATAATCCTCCTCGCATTAACATAGTTAACAATCAGAAGCACGAGCACAAAATCCCGATGGGCTGTGTAACACGGTCAAATGGTAACCACTTGTGTACGTACGGTTAATAATTTTGCATTTAATTGTGCTTTATGAACCTGCCCCCAGGCCATAGGATGACACTACCCGGGGTAGATTATAAACGTAATTCAGGGTGGATTTATCGTTTTATTTCGTTCGCTGAGGATGCTAGCAGCGAAACTCGAATCCATCCCACAGAATGTTATGAACACAATCGGGAAGCAGCGATTACGAGCGAATAACCTTCGGAACGATATCGCTTTGGCGCTGGTCCGTAGTTTTTGGCATAGAGTCAGAGATCTAACCGAGTCGATTGTGGGTGCTATGCTATGCCTGCAATGAGTTATTTTTTTCTTTAGTTTCACCTTTGGCAACATATTGGTTGGAGCAGTGCACTGCCGGCAATATTCCAATCCGGGTCGTTCGGGGCAAGGGCAAGATAAGATGCAATCGGATAAATTCTGCTCAAGCAATCACCGGATCGTTTGCTCCTTATTCGCTTCCCTTCTGGGCTACTGTCGTGTCGAATTATTTGAGAAGAGTGGTTTCAAGCCAACAGGATTATAGTGTGTCAGGTATGCGCCAGCAATAAGTGGCCATTGTGGCGTCTTGACTCACAGTCGCCGGTTAGTCGTCCTAGATCGATGCATTCTAGCTAAAAGGAACACCAGCTGCCCAACCGTTTCGTTCGAGACATTGTGGATGTGGGATGAAATGTGCATCTTTCTATTTCGGATTTTGTTGATATTCGTTCGTTATTTGGCTAGCAAATTGTTAGAGACAGTTGCATCGCATTAGAATATGACCACATCGTTCAACATTTAATATCTTAGTCGTTAACTTAATTTGTGTTTGTTTTTTTCAGGGATTACTTGGCATGTATAAAAGTATAAAACACTGTTGGTTAATCAATACACCACTCTTGGAATGAATCGAAAAAATCTACCTAAAATGTTGGACTTTTCAAAAGAGGATTTAATGGATTTGCCACATGATACCAGAGCTTCTCGTATGGAAGTATCATATTTTGTTGTCTGGTCAAGTCAAGCTGTAGTTAGTAGTTTGCACCAAAACATGCGACATAGAATGGTTTTGTCGTATTTGTCCAGGCAGTTACATAAGTTTTCTGGCATGATAAACTGTTTCGGTACGGTGGTAAATCTTTTAGGTGTTTTTTTTTCTCTATTACGATGAAACGGAGTACAATACGTGCATGAATCAATTTTCCAGCACACATCGGTCAGTCATTATGGAGACTTGAACGGATTCTCATTCATAATGCAACAGAAAATATTTCTTGCTAGATGTACCATTGTAACTTATGAAAATACAATATTTTTTACGCGTTTTTTCAAAAGAAAATATCGCTCAAAATAATTCGTCATTAGGGGCGGCCCGGTGGTGTATTTGGCAAAGGCGCCAGTTTCTAACACTACCGGACCGGGTTCAAATCCCATTCGGACCGTCCCCCCGTAGCACGGTCTGACTAGCCTGCTACGTGGTAAAATTAGTCTAATACGGCCTGTCGGTTCTGTTCTAACAAAAATTAAAAAAAAATCGTCGTTAAATCCTAATTAATGAAGCTCTATGATTAATATCATTACTAGCTTCCTAATGTACAACAATTATTATTTGTCATAAACATACACGTTTTTCATTACGTTTCCTTCCTTTCTGATTCTCCTACAGATGATGACGATGCTACAACATCGGGCATAACGCTGGATGACTCCGATAAACGCGTGATACGGCTGAATGAACCACAAGTTCAAAAGTACTGTAACAATCATATCTCAACCGCTAAATATAGGTAAGTCCTTCGTGATATGGACATTCACTGGTAGCATTTAATGAAGCGGAACGATCCAATAATAGTTCTACCGTTGCTTTATGCATAACGCATTATGAGGTGTATCCTTGTCGCCTGCTCTATTTCTGACAGAACTGAGTCATATTTTATCGACCGTAGCCTGTGCTAAACGGAAACGTCCTTTTTTGCTTGATTTGCATGTTAAACTATGAAATTAAATTTATGGCCTAGTTATTGATTGATGTGTATAGTGTTACTCGAACGATTTAAAAATATTGTACACATAGGTTTCCTTTTCGATGCTAATTCGCTTCCTTTTACTATATTCCCAGTGTTCTTAGTTTTCTGCCTTCGTTCCTGTTCGAGCAGTTTCGGCGATACTCGAACTGCTTTTTTTTGTTAATCGCACTGTTGCAACAGATACCGGACGTTTCGCCGACCGGTCGGTACACGACGCTTGTGCCGCTTATGTTCATCCTAGCAGTGAGCGCAATCAAGGAAATTGTCGAAGACATCAAGCGACATCGAGCAGACGATGAGATAAACCACCGCTTGATCGAGGTACTGCTCAATGGCCAGTGGCACACGATCAAGTGGCAGGAGCTGTCGGTCGGCGATATCGTTAAGGTGCTTAACAACACCTTTTTCCCTGCCGACCTGGTGCTGCTGTCGTCCAGCGAACCGCAGGGCATGTCCTTCATCGAGACATCCAACCTAGATGGTGAAACGAACCTGAAGATTCGGCAGGGCGTTCCGACCACGAGCAAGATATTGGAGACGAAGGACTTCAACCAGTTTCGCGGTACGCTCGAGAGTGAACCACCGAATCGGCATCTGTACGAGTTCAATGGCGTGCTAAAGGAACACGACAAACAGTAAGTGTGACCCTGAGCGCAAACTTTCGTAATAAGATCTCACTAACGTTCACTAACGAAAAGAAGGAGTGACAGCACCAGTTGCGCTGCACTGTAGAAACCAAAGCTATTTTGGTGGATTGTTTACAGTCAATGTTTATTTCTTCTTCTCTACCTCCAGAGCGGTAGCACTTGGGCCGGATCAGCTGTTACTGCGAGGTGCCATGCTACGTAACACCGCCTGGATATTCGGAATCGTTATCTACACCGGTCACGATACGAAACTTATGCGAAACTCTACCTCAGCGCCGTTGAAGGTAAGGCATTTTACAAGTTTAAATCAAACACCCGTTGACCTGTAATTTGACGTTGTCTTTTTTCTTTGTTTTATTCTTCTCCCTCATCCATAGCGCTCAACCGTTGACAGACTGACAAACACGCAAATTCTAATGTTATTTTTCATTCTGATCATTC
Organism: Anopheles rivulorum; assembly: GCA_018908115.1. Taxonomy (NCBI): domain Eukaryota; kingdom Metazoa; phylum Arthropoda; class Insecta; order Diptera; family Culicidae; genus Anopheles; species Anopheles rivulorum. Next base: position 507,084 of record STHB01000011.1, read on the forward strand.
TGTGTATCGTGAGTTGCATTTTCAACCAAATTTGGACGAACGATCATTTTAAAAAGGACTGGTACTTAGGCATCGGCAGTGAGTATCATTTATTTATCCAAGTCGTTCAAAATAGATTAGCATAAAAGGGTGAGTGTGGATGTGCAGAAGGAACAAGGTGGGGTGTTTTTAGTCATCAGGTCACGTTGTTGGAACAGTAAAATAGGTTTGCGGCTCGATGACCTACTACGAATATTAGTGTGTTCTGGGTCACCACAATTCATGATTCTTCGATTCATACGGTTTAATGTCATTGTACAGTTTATGTAAAAAGGAACGCTGATATTTAAGTGTATATCCTCAGAATTATAATATCCTTTCACCTTAGGTTATCAATTTATACATTTTATCATGTCTCTCGTTTGATTCATTTCAGATCTTTTGAACAAAAACTTCGCTTACAATCTGCTTACGTTTATTATTTTGTACAACAATTTGATTCCAATATCGCTACAAGTTACGTTAGAGCTGGTTCGATTTCTACAGGTAAGCCCACAACGTGTGTAACGTGAGCCGGAAACGTGACGCGATTACTGACCTATCGATAGCTCGCCAACAGCCAACTGATTTCTCCAATATTTGCCCTTTCTTCCAACCTTCCGACCCTGTGCGCGCAATGTAGGCAATCTTCATCAACATGGACATCGATATGTACCACGAGGAGTCGGACACACCGGCAATGGCGCGCACTTCAAACCTTAACGAGGAGCTTGGAATGGTGAAATACGTGTTCTCCGATAAAACCGGCACGCTGACACGGAACGTGATGGAGTTCAAAAAGTGCAGTGTGGCGGGCGCGATGTACATGGTTGAGGAAACGCCGGCCCAGTCTCGTTTAGTACAGGTAAGGTGTTATACTTATCCAGCTCCTTTGTTGGGCTGGGTGTTGGTGTGTGCATGACGGTAGAGAAGCGTAATGAATATTTGATGGCCATATTCCACAACTAGCTCTCTCGGTGCTATTCAAGTGGGAAATCGTTTTCCCAAAGCATTGGTATTTCGAGACCGATTTCAGTGTTTTGTTACAACCATCTAGAAGGGGTTGGAGATGGGTTGGAAGAAGGTTTTTGGATTCATACAACAAGCTTACCCGAGCGTTTCGAGAATACTTGACCGTGCACTTTGTCATTAAACAATTTCTTTCACATACCCTTTAAAACAAAAACAATTTCACCAACAACAGAGGATTATCATACAGTACGAGTACCATAGGATTATCTCGCAACAGCATTGTTATTAATATTTATGAGTTTCATGAAGAATTATAAGTCCACTATCATTGACATGCATATTAAATCGAAGGAGAATCGATAGGACATCCATAATACAAACTTCCACTTCATAAAATCAATATTTTTTTACTATGATGCGGTTATTTGAATATCATTGCCAATCTAGCTTGTTGAACGATTATGCAGGGTGCATTGTTTTCTTTTTTTCTCTCAACCGACAATAACGCACCAATTCTCGCTAATAATAACACCCGGTGAATGGGGCGGAACAGCGTCATCGCTCTTCCTATGTGGAGTTAAAAAACAGGTCAATGTTTCAATAGTAAAGGGTATAGTGCGGAAAGCGTTATCCGCTTGTCGTGCGTATATAGAATCTCGCATTTACTAAACCCTTCATTGGCAGATATATGCCCGGTTTGTACGGTCAAAGTGCTACCATGCTTTCCATGCGCGTCAGGAAGTGATTATAAATTTCATTCCTATTTACGCGGTTCTGACCTGCTTAAAATGGAGCATCGCCCTCATAAATATAGCATGCAGCAGTGGTGTTGCTAGCATATGAGGATGTAAGCACATTGGCATTTTCATTCCCCTGCATCGCGTGGTTGCACCGATAAATCAATGATGGTGGTCTCTTAAGGGTGTTTTTATATTCTCATCAATACTTTTTAGGCATAGATGTTAACAATACATGTTTCATTAAAAATCTTTCTCAAAGAAACTTGTACAATTAGAAACATTTATAATATTGCCAGACATATTATGATACATTATAATCTCTATAATCTATTTCGAGGATGAAATCCGCTGCAATTTGAAAACGTTTGCAGCCAGTTTTGATATTAGACTAGAACAAATAGTCCTTCCATTTACTATTGTCTTCTGAATTAATGTGTTCGAAGTCCTTAATGTTTTTTAATCCTCTCTATTTTAGAACATTCTCAACAATCATCGAACGGCACCGACCTTACGTGAATTCTTAACACTGATGGCAATTTGTCACACAGTGATACCAGAAAAGCAGCCTGGGGACAACAGTATGAACGATATTCAGTATCACGCTGCTAGCCCGGACGAACGGGCTCTGGTTTATGGAGCTAAAAAGTTCGGTTACGTGTTTTACACCCGCACGCCAGCGTACGTCGAGATCGAAGCTCTGGGCGTGCAGGAACGGTTCGAGATACTTAACGTGCTGGAGTTCACGTCCACCCGTAAACGTATGTCGGTAATTGCCCGCAACTCGAAAAGCGAAATCAAGCTGTATTGCAAAGGCGCGGATACTGTGATTTACGAGCGATTAGCACCGGATGGTGTAGCATATCGTGAGTCAACTCTAAGCCACCTGGAGGAGTTCGCCACCGAGGGTCTGCGGACGTTGTGTTGCGCGGTTTCCGACATTCCGGACGATGTGTACGAAGACTGGAAGCACACTTATCACAAAGCGTCAACATCTTTACAATATCGGGAGCAGAAAGTAGAAGATGCGGCTAATCTGATTGAAACGAATCTGCGGCTCCTGGGGGCTACAGCGATCGAGGATAAGCTCCAGGACGGTGTGCCAGAAACGATCGCTTCGTTGCTCGAGGCAAAAATTAATGTGTGGGTGTTAACCGGAGACAAGCAAGAAACGGCCATCAACATCGGTTACTCCTGTCAGCTGCTGTCTCATTCGATGGATTTGATTTTGCTGAATCAGGATTGTTTGGATGTACGTATGAACGATTTGTCCGTATGCATGTCATTATCTGTGACTAATTAACACGTTTCTTGTATATTATAGAACACACGTAGCTGCATACTGGAGCACACTAGCAATGGTCGGTTCGATAATATGGGCCGTAAAGACGCCGCACTGATAGTGGACGGCAAAACGCTAAAGTACGCTCTGAGCTGTGATTTACGGCGCGACTTTCTGGATCTGTGCATCACGTGTAAGGTCGTGATTTGTTGTCGTGTGTCACCAATTCAGAAAGCTGAAGTAGTGGAACTTGTGACCACCAACACAAAATCAGTAACACTGGCTATTGGTGATGGCGCGAACGATGTGGCGATGATACAGAAAGCAAACGTCGGTGTCGGTATTTCGGGCGTGGAAGGTTTGCAAGCGGCCTGTGCATCCGATTATTCGATTGCGCAGGTAATTATTGTTGCTATTTGTTTAGATCTGACGCTAGTTAACGAGATAACGATTAACATAATGTTATTCTTAAACATTTGGCGTTTTGCAGTTCAGCTATCTTCGAAAGTTACTATTGGTGCATGGGGCCTGGAATTACAGTCGGATGTGCAAACTAATTCTGTACAGCTTTTACAAAAACATCTGCTTATACGTGATAGAGCTGTGGTTTGCAATGTATTCCGGATGGTAAGCTTTTGTAGGTGTAGGTGGTGAACGGATCTTCCAGTAATGGTATGTGATTTGTTCTTCGTTTTTGTTAGGTCCGGTCAAATATTGTTCGAACGATGGACAATCGGTTTATACAACGTGTTTTTTACTGCGCTACCACCTTTTGCTATGGGACTGTTCGATAAAGTGACATCGGCGGAACAGATGTTAAAGTATGATAAATATATAATTGCTAACGGAGGTCAAAATTCTAATTAAATATGATTTACCTTTTCCTATTACAGAGAACCAAGACTTTATGCACCGTCGCAAAATGCCAAACTATTCAACGTAAAAGTGTTCTGGCGCTGTATCGTTAATGCACTGTTTCATTCAATGATACTGTTTTGGCTATCGTACAAGATCTACGAGAAGGATGTCATTTGGAAAAACGGTCGGGACGGTGGTTATTTAGTGTTAGGCAACATAGTGTACACGGTGCGTATAAAGGTTGGAGAATATTAACAAACAGATGATAATCTGGTGTATATTTTGACTTTGCAGTACGTAGTCGTGACGGTGTGTTTGAAGGCCGGTCTTCTTACCAATTCTTGGACCTGGCTGACACATTGCTCCATCTGGGGTTCGATACTGCTTTGGTTTATATTTATATTCATTTACAGGTAGGATTTATCGTTTAACACCATATATTTTATCCGCGCTCTCAAGCATATCTTATTTATTGGATTTCTGTTCAATTTTACACCCAAAAACAATAGCAACATCTGGCCAGCATTACCAGTAGGCGCGGTGTTCACGGGCATGGATGACATGGTCTTTACAACGCCAGTGTTTTGGGGTGGTCTGTTACTTATTCCAATTTCCGCGCTTCTCTTTGACATTACTTGGAAAGCGTAAGTTTTAGAATGTATTTGGAAATTTTAAGTAAAATATTAGATTATTCAGTATTATCACATTAATAGATGTTTAGATGTTTAAACCCAATTAAACTTAACAAGCTTCTTGTATTTTTTTTAAACAGGTTTAGAAACTCTCGAAAGGATAACATCTTAGCGCCACCAATGAAGGAATCCAGATCTTCGTAAGTATTCTTACGAACCGTTATGAAACCCGTTCAAGAATTGAAACAAACATGCCAACATGAAAACCATTCCCTTTTCCCATTGCTGTCGTGTTTCTCTTTTTCCACCGTGGCTCTGTTTCCTTCACCATGTCTGTTTGCTTTAACGTAACTTTATTTATTAATTCGATTCTCATCATGCTAGCGTCAAATAACAAGCAAGGTTTTTCATCCCATTACCCCGACAGTTCCATTTCCTATGTAAACCGTTCTTACATCCAACTACGGCTAGGAAGCTATTGGTTAAAGAATATGTCCAAGTTTTTTCTTATTTCATACTATGTATGAAACATTATTTTTTCTGTACTGTGAAAAGTTATTAGTTTCAAATAATCAAATATAAAAAAGATAGATAGACGTATAGATTTATTTGGTTGCTGATGAAGAAATAATTCACACTATCGTATTGTTTAGCCTCTTAATCGTAGCCAATTTATTGTACTCCATTTTTAATTATGTACGTGCATTATGTAGCATATTTTTTATTCTAAACTTCGTACGTTATTAAGCTTATTATATATCTTTGTTGTAATTTAGTAGAAGTAATGATAAAGATTTTTCTTTTATTCATGAAGAACGGCCAGGACCAGTATTGCTTAATGATAAAGATATAATATAAAACAAAATTATGTTGCCAATTTATTTCGAACATTTTGTTGCATAAATATGAATGACATCCCTCTTTAGCTTACTCCTCCCCTTTCCGTTAGCTACATTTTGTCAATAATACGAGTTTTATGGCTAATATTGCTTCTTATGTCGTTTTCTACTTGTATTTGTAGTTATAAATGTTGTCAAAGTTGATTTTTTTGTTTCGTTATACACCATCATATTCATTATGAATATTAATACACCATAACATTGTACTACCATATTGCATTCATATGAACGTGTATCTGTGTGCTATGTGTGAGTGTGTTATTGTATGAAGCATTTAAAATTGTAATTCATTATGTGTTTTTTTTATTTTGGTTCTCTATTTATGCATGTATTGTCCATTATAAAGAAATGATATTTCGGAAAACTTCAGAATTCAATCTTCAGAAAAAACAATCCATTTAATTAATTCAAAATATTACATTTTTAAACAAGGTTATCACTGCACAAGGCTTACACAGTGAAGTAAGCATGTCAATTTGTGTAACTTCTTAGTTATAACCATGGAACTTTATCAGATAAAATTGATGATTTTGTTGAAGTAAAAACGTAAACATTTGAAAGAATTAATGTTGTACCAATAATCTTTTAACGTATTAACTGCACAATCATCACAACACACATTAGCAGACACGTACACATACAAATTTACCGTCATTGAAAGATGCTACTATGCTCGGAAGATAGCAAAAGGTTCTGAAAAAGCTATTTGTTAGAAGATCAGTTTATGTATTCATCAGTTATTAAAAAATTACACCACGACAGCTTATTCAGGGAAATGTTTTTGTTCAACTATTCAAAATGTTTTCACGATACAACAAAAGAAAAATATAATATATAATATAGCACAAGAGTTTTATACATTGCTTCACTAATATTCACCAAGCTAAATAGGCAAAATTAGACAACACAATATTTTATGGTCGAAAAGATATTTTCTATAGTTTTATTATAGTATTCTTTTGTCTCAATTTAGAAATGGTATTAACAGTAGCAAAAAACTGTTGCGCAGTCTAACTAATGTAGTGACAAGGATAGTTCATGCTTAGGTTAATGAAATCATACTACTTGTATTTTTATTATTAACTATGTTATGCGGCAAGTTCTTAATTTCTAGCCTGATTCTCCAATCTTTGAAGATGATTGTTTTATTTTATTTTATTGCATCTTATAAAATTACATCCTCCGTACGGTAGAACTACTCAGTATATTCAAACCCGTTAAGTAAACAGCAATCTAAAACACTTTTTTAACACATGTTTTGTATCCCCTACGCCACTTTTTCTCTCACACCTACCTACCGCAATTCACCCGTGTAGAAGCTTGTCGAAGATTCTCTCCTGGCGTAGACGTAACTCCGTGGCGCCGCTTGCGGCTTGGCATCAGAACAGTATTAGCATAACCGAGCTGCACATGTAGATATAATAAAATTATATATTGCTACTTTTGCTCAAAAACTATATATTGTACAACAAGTGATTATAATTGATGTTCCAAAGTTAACACTAGATTTGAACAATTTAAGTATACGGCCTGGTCGTTATTCAGTTAATATACAAAAATTTAACAGCATCGATTATGCGGAAAATTTGTGAAAAATTCAATCGTTTTACGGGTGTGTGTATGATCAGTAAAGCCGAGAGAACTCGAGCATATAAACTTTATGATTTAATTAAGAATAGCTTTACAAAGATTCAACAGTACGTTCAAACTTTGCGTTAACTTTGGAACACTCTTTCTATCGTAGCTAGTGAAAGAGTAGATAGGGAAGGTGTAAGGAAAATTTTTGTGATACGTGTACATTTTGATATAATGCCTAGATAGGTGTAATGCAACAATTATATTTTTCCATCTGGAGTGATGATTTCTTCATACATTGATTCACTAATCTTACCGGTCGTAGAAGGCAAAACAATATAATATATACCCGAAATAAAACAAAGTACACGCCACATTTTCGGAAGTGTTTAGGTAATGTTACACTGTAATCCGTCCGTTGGCAGTCAAACTGCTTCTCTATTATTTATTCTGGCTAACATTCCCCTATAGCTAGTGCTATAATCTTAGTTTCTTAAACTGCATATCAGTATTTATCTGTCATGCTCCTTATTTAATAATTACTTAACCACCAGATCTCGTAACTCCACATACTTACAGAATGGCATTCTCCTTTTTTATCACAAATTGCGCACGTTTTAGAGCGCACCATATTGCTAGAAATAATGTAGGTTGTCTGCCTTTAAAACATCATTTTCCGTTTTCAAACGCTAAATGAAGGAAACAAAAGATAGCATTAAATGTAATGATGATAAGTAGGAGACATAGAATGCCAGTTAAAATAAAAAAACAAAATTATATGTTAAATGACGAATATCGAAGTGCAATAATGATAGCTCGTAATTAGGTATAGTTTGTTCAACAAGAGTTTTAAGGGTACTCTTGCTAGGCACGGATGATAAACAATGCGAAGTAAGGTAACGCTCATTATGAATGTAGTGGTAAACTTAAATGCCGCAGCAAAAAACGCAGTCGGCATCAGAAAAAGCAGCCTACCTCATGCGCTTTGATTGTACTACCTTTCTGTGTTATGTGTGTGTATGTGTGCTATCTAATGACATTAAGCGGTGAGCGTATGTGTGCTCTGTGCTCATAAACCATATGTATCGTCTTTTCTTTCGGTGTGGCCGTCTCCAAAAATTATGCCTCAAACATTTGTAATCTTTGGCTAATATGAAAACGCTGTAACGGTTTGCAGACAAGCAGGTTTGCGTGTAGCTTATGGATAATGGTGATATCTGCTTTACTGAATCCAACAAACAAATTTAACCGTTAATACATGTTTATTGTATTTAAAACAAAACCCCTAAGATGAGTTTACAATAAATGTCACATGACGCATCTGCACATGTACTTGTTCAATTGCGGTATCGCGCTAATTTTGGTGCTGGTGACACACTTTTCCAATATCTACGGCTGGTTCTATTTCTCGAAAGCACTGTGGATAATCGATTGAAGCGTGTGTTTCCATCATGATCAATGTTTAGTCTTAGCCTCAGCTAAATGCTACTCACTACACATTGCGCGGCTTATTCTTCAGCATTGTGCTACAATCTTTGCAAATGTGTTGATAACTCTACTGTCAATGTGCTGCTGCGACCATTATACTGTGTCCTGTGTCTTTGATATATTCGATGGTGGTAAAAATCTCCTTTAAATTGTCAGCCGAAATGGCATTATGATTCTCGTTTTATTTTTCCCTACATTTACCCACACGAACATGCCATATACCATCAACTCGTGTTGTGCGACAATCCTTCCTACAGTGAGACCGAAGCCTACCATATGGTATCGCCCAGAAGCCGAGGAAACGAACGGTATGAAGAACTGGCATAGTGTAAGCTTCCAGATCCTTCGAGAGAGCTCCGTCCCCTGAAATACTTCCGAGTAAACAGGGTAGTACTATTGTACGTTAATTTTCTGTTCATTACAGTTCTACTTAAACTTATTTTACACATGCATAGCACAGAAAGGTTTGTTCAAAATGTACAGTTCTTCTTAATAAAACACCAAATGATGGAATTATTATAGTTAGAATTCAAATAAAGGAATTGAAACCCAATTGCATTGTATATCATCGATCAATGAAATTGATCGTTTGTAAAACGGGTTTAAAACAAATATTTTCACATGTGCTGTTAAAAATATAAACGATTGTACGAATGGCTAAATAGATCAATAAAGCTTTTCCTAGCCGGACTAACTTTAGTTTAGGTTTAAAAAAAAAACATTTCAAATCGTTTCTTATAAATGGCTGCATTTTAATGCGTGTTATGTTTGAGCATTAACCCGTCACTCAAAAGTTTCTTGATCGGTGCGTGTATCATTAAAATCTTTAAGTTAATATATTTTCGTCTGCGTATAGAAAAGAGCAAGGAATTAGCAATGGTCGTTTTTTTACAAATAAACAAAATTAAACAAAACGAAAGTTAAAAAATAAACAATCATATGAAAGCTACTGTTAGTGTCAGAACAACTTCCTCAAATGGAAGTAGACTATTATTAAGTAATTAGAAATGTTAGATACTGAATTGGTGCTACATAATGAAAGTAAAGAATAATTTGTAACACATAGCACATTTATTTATTATTAATTATCTTAAATTACACTTACACACGCTCGTTCCTCGTACACACAAACAAAAATCAACCATACTCACATACAAAATATGAAACAATTTTACATGCACCGTGTGTGTTATATTTTAGCATTGTAAAAGCATGTTGCTAGTTTCTCACCAATTCCATGCAAGGAACATTTACTTCTGGTTTATTTTTTTTTCAATGTTACCATGTCCATGTGCAAAATGTATCCGAAATCAATTCACACTTTACAGCATTGTTCAATCATATAAATTTGTCTGCCTGTTGTAGACCTCTTGTGATGCTCGTTGTGGAATGTATATTTGCGTGTGTTTGTGTGTGTTTTTTTTTTATTCCTTTGCCGGCAATGTGTAGCATAGACTTTGTTGTAGGCTGTGTTAGCTTTACAACTGCAGTATTTTTCTTGACATATTTTCTTTTTATGATGTGCATTTTGAGTTTCCCCTATGTACTGTTAATATTTATTTAGCTCTTATAAGTAATCAAGTAGAATAGATGCTGTACAAATGTTTAGTTTCATAAAGTATTATTTTTTATATTATTTTTATACAACGGTACTTCGTGCTCGCTTAAAGAGAAGCGTACCGCATCCAAAATAACAGCATTTTGTTTTACTTAGTCACACACCATTTATCAGTACAACAAAAACTTTAGAACAGAACATATTATAACATCTTCTATGCCACACGGAAACACCCTGCACAACCAGTTCCTTCCATCACAAGTTCCAATATTTCTACATCACAGCCGCACGGTAGAGTGACCCACCGTGTCCTCTAGGAGTATTTAAAGTGCACAATGCCCTTAACAAACCAGTCTGAAATTTATCCAACTTCTTCTTCAGAACTATGCATGCCTTGGGATCGATTATACGGTGTAAGTAGCTCAACCATAGGATTGCAAATGCTGGCTGCATTCGCACACAGTAAAGTACATTTACGGTGCACCAGTACCAAACACACGATATCACCGCTCATGCAGTAGACAATTTGAAAAGCATTCGTAGCATTTCTAGCACACATATCCTGAGGTTCTTCACGCATTAGCACATGAAATCAAAATGCCACGTGAATTGTGCAAATCTTCGTGAAGGTTGACTGCACACAGAATTGAGAACAAATAAAAAAGCTGTGTTTGCATATTGCACTGTTAGTGATATATGAGCCAAAACTAAACAGCGCACGTACAAACCAAACTCAACACCAGTGCTACCGCAAACGATCACTGTAAAAGTGGTGTAAAGCCAACACACTTTCAAGAACGAACACCGAGACTTACAACACTACACAGTCTTGCTTTGGCTTGTGCATTTTCTATTTTGTTTCTCTGGGTTTTTTGTTGATTACTTCAACGATTTATCTAGAATTTGGTGTAATATGGTTGTGCTTTCATGTTTAATTTGCGATGTTTGAAGCACTAATAGATGTTGTGTTCAGCCAGCCGTCGAGATTTCACGTTTTTCTAGTCTATGTTAGTGATGCGAGTAAATTTATGATTTTTTTTTATCTATTTCTACACATACTTTGCCCCAGAGATGCCTTGTAATATGTAAAAAAAAAGTATAATTCTAGTGCTTTTCCATATAATTATAAACACGTCTCACACGTCACGTTATTAGTTTACCCTCACCAGCGTGTTCGTATGGTCGCAAACACCATTTGACATAGGTAGGCTTTTTGTTTTGGTTTGGTGCAAAGGAAATCCTGCCCTTAGAAACCTTCTAACAATGAAGATTCTCACTGTTTTGTGCTATTTTTACTTGTTTTGCTGGAGTTTTAACTACGACTACATTCGTTTATTTATGGTGTTTTGATCCTTTTTCTGTGGAATAATTTGCATTTTAATTTCTAACACACTCTTTTCGTAATACCTTTTTCCAATTCACCGGTACATAATAGCGAGCTTTTCTTTAATGTTTTTCTCTAGTTTACTTCTCGTTTCGTGAAAATCTGGTTGCCTTGTTTCATGTACTCTTCGTTGGAAATACAGAGAGGACACTCTCTTCTTCCGTGTTTTGATCTACTGTGCCTTCGCCTTCCATTGTCACCCTTGTTTCCCTTTTCTATATTTGTCCCACTTCCCTGCGTCTACCTCTACCGTCTTTCACCCACAACACAATCAACACTTTTTTCAAGCTTCTGTGGTGTTATTTTATTTGCCATCAAAAACCGAATTATTACAGATTAACCGAAACTGCACGGCTTCTGCGAAACGTACGACGGGTCTTCACTGGAAGATCACACACGACCGAAAATAAAGAACTTGAATTAAAGCGTGAGTATTTCAGCACCAAGTGGAAGAAAGCATAAGCTATTTTCATTCTTGAGAGCAAAACTGCAAAACGAACAACAGTCCTTTACTCCATTTTGGCACGGATGTGAGATGAAGAAAGCGTATCTAAACTATCGAAGCAAATAACAAGTGCAAACAATTGCTTGGAATGTGGCTGAGATGTGACAAACATAGAAAACGGAAGCTTCTAATAATGCGTTAATTTTTGCTATCCAAATCGAATGTGAAATTATTGCTGGAGAATAGAGGCTCACAGCGTTTGTTTACCATAATAGCTTGCTCTAATGTTCATCCATACTCACTAGCACTTTTTTATATGTAAAGATTATTGTTTTTGTTGTCGTTTATCTAGTCACAACAGTCATCACAAACTACTGGACGAATATGACCCAGTCCAGCTTAAAACACAATACTTGAACACTCGTTAAAAAAAAGCTAAACACGCAAGTGCACTTTAAATTAATTTAGGCCGGTAAACCTTATTTCCAGAAGGTAGCAATATTTTGTTTATTTCCGTCCTAGCATTTTCCAAGTATCTAGTGAAAATAGACTAAATCTCGAGACAACTGACATTTAAGCCCTGTTTAGCTTGATTGTAGTAAACCACCAGGCGACTCCACCGCATGGACATTTTTTACTTCAGTGCGAATTATTAGTGTAAGTTCCAGTTGTGTTCTGGTCAGCACTTGTTTTTCTACTGGCCTATATTTTCCATCAGCAAATGTTTTCCCGAGGAATCAGTCGTACTTACCTCGTGCCTTTGTAATTACCTCATCACCTCACAATGTGTGATTTATATTCTTTCACCTTCCATGGAGTAACATTATGGTTTCAAATGTCGGAAACCAACGGTGGTGCCTATTCACTCGTACCCCCTTTGTTACCGGTATCGTGAATGACCTGAATCTATGGACAAAAAAGAGAAAGAATGCCGGGAAATAATGCTTAATAATGTAACACACGATCAAGGTAGCTATCGGAATCAGTGAACAACAATAAAACGAACCTCCAGGTGAATCGGTGATGGACCTTGGATTTCCAACCATGCATGTTGACTTGCTCACGATGTAACTGCCTGTTATTATCAACATGTATGCACAAACGTTTCCCCGAGTCAGTCTCTCAATCCTCGTCCTTTGAATGAAAAGGCAACACGAACTTGAGTTTGTTTTATCTGTTCGGTTGGGCTGGGAAAATCAATGTGTTCCCTGCCGTCGAACCATCCACTCGGAAAGACGTAAAGAATCCATACCGGTCGGTGAATGCAGCGGTAGTATTCTGACAAATGTCGTACAGCCCGTCATTCGGAGTCATTCAATTAATTTTGTTCACTCCCGAGCTTTCATACAACAGCAAGGGAGACCAGCGCAATCATATTAATTAATAATTAATACACAAAATGTCACCTGTCGAAGGTAAATATTGACTATTGAACGTAACCTTTCAAAAGCCTCGGAAGAATTAGACGTGAGGGCGTGGAAAGCACTTGAGGATATTAAAAATTTGTTCCGAAAAGATTGTTTATCAACGATATTACCCTAGTGATGTTTTGTGAAAGTTTGCATTCGATTTCACCGCTTTGTGATCGCTTTCTGAAACTGCTTCCATGTGTTATGTGTTCATTACCAACAATGGTGCGGGGAATATTTTGCTTTCTTGTTTTGTTTTGTTGTTTCTTTTAAAACTTTTAACCAATTTTACATACTATTTGCATAGGTACAAATAATCCTGCACACAAATATGTGCCAGCTCACTTACATGACAAATACGACAATAACACATGTACGACAGAGAACCATTTTACCAATCAGACGATACTATACATCAATACGCTCCCACTTGACGACTACTCGCGTACATAATGCTTTTCACGAACATTTGCTTAAACTTCCCGCTTGCGCACGTGTTTACGAATTCAAATTAATGTGTTTCTTCTCCTACATCCCAGACGGATATGCCTTCTCGCAGGAAGAGGGTGGTTCGGTGACACAAACGGACGTCATCCGGGCGTACGACACGAACCTGCCAAAGCCGGACGGAAACTGAGTGTGTCCCGGGTGCGCGTACTGCTACGACAGCTACTATATCGTTTGCTAAGAAAGCGCTTCTTCCGGTCACTTCCGCAACCGTACCATCGGTTCCGCTGCCGAAGACCGGAAAACCGGTCAGTTGCGTCCACGTTCGCTGTATCGGTGTAACGCGCTATGTCGTTGTGACGATGTATAGTAGCAGAAGGAGAGTGTCGTTTTTTGGCCAAATTAGGATCCCATCTCAGTAAGAAACTTAAAAAAAAAACAAAAAAAATTGAACGAAGAAACAAGAAGAAAAATAAAAAAAGACAAACACTATTTACAAACACGATGTTACATTACACACGCACACTTTCACTTCTTGAAGCCAATATGGAGGACATAGCGAAACATGGAAGGTACAGTCCATCGGCAAACAATTGGCATTATAGATAAGTTATGTTAAACGTGCATGTTGGTGTGTCTGTATTGATCCGCAACGAATGTTAAACGATCAATGTATCTGTTGGACGGCGGTACTAACACTAAAGATTACTAAATAACACACACAAACGAGTCTATTCGTTAGCTTTAAGACACAGGGTACATCTAGTATATACATATAAATGGATAGATTTTAGAAGATGCTGTATCGTTTCGCAAAGTGAGGACAAAAGCAAAACAAAAACACACAAGGCAATGAAGAGACTAAGCTGGTTAGGTTTTCAAAAGGTGTACATTTTCATTTTACTGAGGGTTGGAAATACTAAAGTTCTTCATTTTTCCTCAAATTGTCATTGTCAATTAGGTGTTCTCAGTCTCTTTTGCGCCAGTGCATTATGATTGTTTGTTGTAATGTTCATTAGACTTTTGCAAAGTATTATCTTTATTTGTCTTTTGCATTAGTTTTGATTTTTTGTATGTTTCTTAATATTTGATGAAAAAGAAATTTATAATTTTTAAAATATTTTTCCTATATTATTTAAACATCAATCTTTTATCATTTACATCAAACGTTTTGCTGAATATTACTTCCACACACGCATAGATTCGTTAGGATTTGAAAAAAAACCATGAATCACTTATACTGAAAAGAAAACCCGTTTTCTACTTTATTTTTTATGACAGACATTTAGCGATACTCTGTACAACAGTTTTATTAATGACCTTTTCACAGTAAATTTATTATCAAACCCACCTTCAACATAATGACATATCAGCTTGCTCCATAATGTGTTAACTGATTGAATGTTATTAGTTTTTCAATATTATATGTTCGTTTTCTTGCAATCATAAATCCACCTATGCGGTATGGTTCGATGTCTAGCTTTTAAACAAATTGCAAATTAAATTGTCTGGATTTGAATGGACCTTTCATGACACTGCAGTGTCCTTTTTTCACGTGTTGTGAACGCTCTAGTGTGCGTAAGATGCAAAACATAATAAAGCGATAGTATTACGGTAATTTATTTATGTCTCTCTTTAACATTAACTAACGAACAGACAAATCGTACTCGATGTGTCCAAAAGCGGTTACTAAATGAAAAGATATTCAGCTGATATAACAAAGGATTCAATGACGTCAACGCAACCAAAAGAAACGCCTACACAGGCTAGGGAAGAATATGTAAATGATTCCAACCACAAAACCACAACTATACCCCGAATTGTCTTTATTCAGCAAGAGAAAGTTAACAAAATGCGTATGAACGTGTTTCAGTTTACATGATAAAATCTAACCTATTGCAGTTCTGAGCGGTGGTGGATGGAACACAACCTTTAATCAGTAGAACACAGACAAAGTACGCTGTTGTAAAATTAAGTAGGCAACTCTATCTACAGCAATGCAAAAGCATAAAACACACTCTTTCAATAAGTTTACTACGAAAATAATCCATAGAATTGATTACATTTTCTTTCAACAATAGAACTACACAAAATGACGGTAACAAAAATCTACTATAGTACCACAAAACTAGCAAATGGCTGGTGTAATCATGTGAAAGCTTTTAGGAACTAAACCAGGACACAATAGTGCGCATAAAAGTCACCAGATTATAGTTATGCTTTCCCTGGGATAATAACGTGACAAATGAGAAGAGTGTTAACTTATCTACCAAAGACCAAAGAAGGTGACCATGTGTTGGCTCTAAATAACATACTAAAACTGTGAACTTATTCTCTAATCCGTGACAGTAAACAGTGTTTGCAGAAATAAAGGACAAAACAATCAGAAATTCTATCTCAGTTTTGGTGAATCATAATTTTCGTTATTCCGTGTTTGATGTCATTCGAAATTGCCGCGAAAATATCAAAGATTCTACTACAGTGCGTATCAAGATTTACCAACAGTGTTCGTAATTAGTGTAATTGCGTAAATGTGTGTAAATGCGTGTAATTAACTGATTCATCCTCTTATAAAATACTATCATTTCGTCCGACTTTGGTTCGATATGTTCTCTGTTATTCATCAATCAAATCCATAAACCGTAATACGGTGCATTATTTTTAAATTCCAAATTCTGGTCACTTTGGAAACGATACAAAACTCAACCCACACACAATAAACGCCTTGTTGTGCGTTGACGATTGTTGTGTCATATATTTCCACAAAGTGTATGAGGACCAGGTGGTCTCATAGCCTATTTTTTATTTTAATTCAACACTTTAATAGAAACGGGTGTAACGTTCTCAGATGTGAAATAATAACATAACTCGAACATAGTGCAGGATGTTTGAATTGTTTTATCGACCAACGCTTGCCGAAATTGAAACAATTTTGGTTTTACCCGTTCTGTCAAAATAAGTTTTTGTTCCCGTGACTAGTTGTCAATCTAAATGGGATACGACCACCTAGCATCCATAAACCTTGTTTTTTCCTGTCAAATTGGTCGGGGTTTTTGTCGTACTATTTCTTCTCGATCGCAGCAGGCGCTCTTCGGATATATTCCCGCAAATTCTCTAAAAAGTGTAGACTCCATCCTGAAGATGAGAATTCCACTGGGACGTAAACAAGCTGAACAGGCCGCACAATGGTAAGAAAAAGTTTCAGTACAGGGTAAAACAGGTTGGGTTTGTTCTTGTGGATCGCTCCCATTATGTAAGCTTGTGTTTTGAATGTACATCGTCCTTGAATATTGGATGTATGGAGCACATCCTTGTGTTAATCGTTTCGGTAATAATACCCATTCTTTACAGGGCCTCGTCTGCGGCCGGGTTCGGAGCAGCTGCCGCTCTAGTCGGTTGCTATTTGACCGACTGGAAGGTAATCGTGTCGTACATCCCTTTCTACGGAGGAAAATTCGACAAAAAGGAATAAATTGGTCGGACGCACCCGGACGTTTAGCTTTAAATTGGTTATAGCAAAATTTACCATCCCGCTTCCGTGGACATGGACGAATCCGGAGAGGCTGTAACGTGTGCGAGTGTCAGTGTGACCAACCACCCTTTCCTGTACACCCACAACAAATTCGAAGTTCAATAAGAGTACACGAAGGAACGAATACCAAAATCGGATTCTAGGCTCGCAAGCATTGTTATCGATTTATTCCCAACTGTTTTGAGAACGAGATTAGGATGGTTTAACTATACCTTACTGTTGTAGTTTTAGTTTCGTACGATGTGCACTACAAAAAGAGAAGAATGGAATTGTCACCGATAGCTAGCCATCAGAAATAAGCTGCAGCTTACCTTTCTTCCTGTTCCTTCTGCTGCTTCTGCTGTTCCAGTTCGGCAAAATGCATTCGCTTTCGGTGACAGTAGTAATTGCTTTTGGAAGTGAACCGGCGCGAACAAAATTCACACGAGTACTTTTGATTTGACTGATGTTGGGACAAATGTTCACGGAGATTACTCTTTAGTTTAAAACACTTGCCACAGGTTGGGCATTCAAACGGTTTGTGGTCCGTGTGCTGGACTCGCCGATGGTTCTGTAGGCTCTGCATGTTAACCGTAGTATAGTCGCACTGATCACATCCATGGCGCACCTGGGAATGCTGCAACATGTGCTTACGGAGACAAAGTTTGTTTTTGAGCCATTTTCCACAGTGCTCACATTGGACTTGATGCAACACCTTAGGCTGGTGCGTAGTAAGATGGTAGTTCAGATTACTCTTGGATATAAACGTTTTACCGCACGTGTCGCAAATCACGCAATTGCTGTTACCATCTGTTTTATGCGATTCGGCAATGTGTTCCGCCAGTTTTTCACCAGATCGAAATGCACGTCCGCAGCTATAACACAGATGGTAGACACACTTTTCTTCATTTTCCGCCCGGTGTATGGAAGCGTGTATTAAGAGCGCACTGACATAGCCAAAGCGGCGTGGACATAGTTCACACTTGTATGGTCTTTCTTCCTCCGGTAGATGATTCTGCATGTGAGATTTAAGTATGCGTGGTGTGGTCATCATTTTCTTGCATATCGAACACCTGAGAAAAAGGTAGAACCGGTGTCGATGTGAATGAGGAAATTTAGTTCACATGTACGATCGCAACGATTGATTACACTTACTCGAATGCTTCCGGCTGAATATGTCTTGCCAAATGCATCGCCATGAGCGATTTCTTTTCTATCTTCTTATCACAACAATTGATAAAACCCTGCTCTCCGTGTGCCTCCCGATGATGTTGGAATAGTTCTTCAATGGTAGTCCAGCTTAGCTGTTGACAAATTTCGCACTCTAATCCATAATAAGCGGCCAAACATTTGTCCAACTCCTCCCCATGTACAATCATTGTCCCGTTGCGAATCATCTGGGGAAATTGGTAATCATTCACACGAACAATAATACCAGTATTTTCACCCTGGGTAGTAATACAAGCGGAGTTCTTTTCTTGTGAAGTATCTTCATCTTTCCTAATATCGTCGTTGGTGTCATCGTCTGCAGGTGGCAAAGCATGGGCGATGTTGTCTGATTCATGAGCATCATCGCTTCTTTCTGAGACAACATCATACGGTGCTTCAATGATTTCTATTACTTCATAATCATGTTCTTCGTGCGCCATCTGCGAGACAAGTTTCGTTTTCTGTGCCTCATCGTACGAAGGAGGGCTCGATCGGGATTCAATGTCATCCTGAATAGATTCAAAACTTGTCCTGTTTTCAAGCACCGGTTCTGATTGGCAGATGATATAGTTCAATTTATCATGCCGCTCACTCGCCAGAATGGTTTGGTTTTGTTCCACCTGTCGTACGAACGAATTAATGTATTCTACCGTGTGCCAGCACTTTAGGCAGATATGTTTCGGAAGATCCTCATCTTCTTTGACCTACAACATTAAAAGAAGTTCGTCACAATTGAGCGCAAGAAGTATATTTTAGCTTTACTATAACGTTACCGTGAGATTTAAATGCTCAAACAGCATTTCACTCATATGGGCTTTTCGACCTCGCGGTCCAAATATTGAAACCATTAGGTCAGCATTATGCAAACAAAGACGACATTTTAAACTATTCTCGGCCGATTCCACTACTGTTTCATCCATTTTTGTTACATTGACTACACAATATCAAAAAATAAGCTGCAAGCACAAAAATTAGTCCCGAAATTCACGTTCCATTTTTGTGTAATTACGTTTGCAAGTATTCGATGCGATTTGGTTTGTTTACATTTCAAGCGGTGACTGCGTTGACAGCAGTGAATGCCGTTTGAAAACAAGGTGAAACAAATATTGTTTTGAATTGCAGTAACGAATACAACAAAACCAACGTGATGTTCAGAAATTACTGAAGCCTATTTTGATGCACATTTTTAATTTGCGTATTACTGTAAGCTGCTGATGTTTGTGCAATTCCGATCTGAAAAAAGGACACAGTGCAATTCAATATGGCAGGTAAATCGCAACACGATCCAACCTGGCAGCCAACGGACAGCTGTCAGATTAAAAAAGCCAGCTCGATTTTTTTAAAGTAAAAAAATACGCACACCGAAGCACACACGTCGCTCGGTCAGTGCAGGCAAGAATTATTCCAAAAATTCCAGTCCGAAGCAGCACATACTTGAAGCTCCGCATAAAGGTGGTAATTAATTAAATAGTAAACACTCAAACGAAAAGGATTAATGCAGTTAGCGTTTGGTGAGCAAAAAAAGTGCTGTGTTCCATTCTCGCGGGTTTTTTGTAGACGTTTTGTGACTGTGATGCAGTGAATTTGCCATGAGCATTTTGGAATGCGCTTAATTGTCGAGCTTAACAGTTAACTGAAGTCAGCATAAAGAAATCATATCCATTCGTGCGTTCAGTAGCAGTTGAAATTGCAAACAGCCAGAAATCGCGGACAAGAAAATGGGTCGTTCCATCAGCATAATGCACATTCCAGGTTAATTATGCGAAGGAAAAAGTCACCCCCGCTAGCTCGCTCGCTAGCCCGTGTGAAGCCAACATGATGATGGATCGGTCGAGGAAGCACAAGAAGCTTGGAGGGTAAATATTTACTTTTTCCGGGGCTACAATCGTTATTCAAACGTTGCTGAAATAAAGTAATCGAAGGTGGCGTTGCGTCTGGATACGCCTGCTTGGCCTTGTTCTGTGAATTCTGAAGAGCAACAAGAGTGGTAGGGAAAAGAGTGGTTCTATTTTACTTTGCTACGATGACCACGCAAAGCCATCAATCGATATGTAAGAGTGGCATAAGTGAGTTGAAAAGATTATGTGCAATAAGTGATAGCAGATAATGCTTAAGAAAGCATTGCCCCAACCGCCGACTGATGCTGGTGATTGTTGTTCTAAGTGACGGGTCTTTTTTGCGTGAAAAAAGGAGGCTGTGTCTAAAGTAAAGCAAAAGCAAAAGCAATCCTTGTAAGCTAAAGAGCGAGAGATAGGGCCAAAAAAAGCAAGAAGTTCCCATTCTTCATCGACAAAGAAGAGTGTTTCCAAGAATTTCGAGTGCCCGCTAGATCCCGTTTAAAGTGCGTGGTCGTTTCTGTGTGTGTGTGTGTGTATTTGTGCGTGCGGTGTTAAAAGGGCCCCGGAAAAGAAAGGGCGCCCGTGTGAAGCAGTGGCAAGTGCGTGCGTGAGATAGTGTGCGTGTGTCTGTATACGGGACGACGAAGGAAAGGAAGCAAAAAGACGTCCCAACATGGACGAACGGTTGCTGAACGATCTGCTGGAATGTTCCGTTTGCCTGGAACGGTTGGATTCTTCCTCGAAAGTGCTTCCCTGTCAACATACCTTCTGCCGGAAATGTCTTGAGGTACGTTACGTTAACGCATCACTTTTCTCAACCGAAAATGCCGTCCAAAGGCTGCCGGAAAAACGTGTATCAATTTCATTTTTAGAAAGAAGGATCAAGTTAAATCGCTTTACGGTTGTGAGATAATGAATGATGAAAAGGAGATTAAGATGATGACTCCCGCAAGGATCAACCGTGGGATTTCAGGGTAACCGCGGCGTGATTTGCCTACGAAAATGTGTCAGAAATCCTCCGCCGTAGCACTTGGCATGCTTTGATGCTCTTCTTAAGAAGTCATACCTAGAGCGGAAGAGAGAGAACGTCCAATAACACGGCGGCGGCCGTTGCTACACGAACGAAGAGTGCGAACAATTTGCAGAGCAACCAGAGATGGGGGTGATGGGGGCAGAGCTCATTTGCGATGCTGGAATTTTGATGTATATCTCCGGTTTTGATACAATCACACACCCTTCCACTCAACCTACTCGCACCCTTTTCGGTAAGGTCGTCTTGACGTTCCCGCTAGCAAGAGGAGCCTGAGAAAGCTTGGGATCGACCAGAACCAAAAGATCTGAGAAAGAATCTCCGCACACACATACAAAAGGCTCGCTTGTCGCGGAAAGGCGCACATTACCAACGCCAACCCCAGCATTACCTACATTGCCTGCTCGCTTCATCTGTACGTTACTTCTCACACCCGGTTCGCGATCGGTGACTGTGTCTTAAGAGAGGAGATCTTGAAGATGGTGCGTCGATCATGATAATGCTGTTTTCTTGCCTTTTGTGAATGGGCATTTCATTTTAATAATACCCATACAGTGGGGAAGGTTTACCGGCACCGGAGAATCGAAAAGCGAACAAAATACACAAACACGCTCTTCGACGTGTTTCCCCACAACTGAAAATTCTTGACGAATCGAGAGGTGGGAGGAATGTAGTTTACTTTACTATAGAATAATCTGCCCGGAAGTTGAACTTTGGATCGGTTGGCTCCCCCTCTGATACGAATCGGCTTTTACCGATAATTGTAGCGATCTTGGTGTGTTTTTTCATATTTGTTTTCATCTTGTCTGAATGTCTGAAGAGTGAGAAAAAGTGATTATGATTTTCCTTCTATTCCACCATAAGCTCTACCATGTTGAAGGGAATTGCTGGAAGTTACAACAGAAAAAAAAACTCAATCAAAACGCGGTGAAGCACAATTATTAAGTCGATGAAATCAAAACGAAAGGATTTGATGTTTTTAGTTTCTTTCGCTTCGTTTCCGTTTGCTTTTATGTTGCGCTCGACCGCTGGACTCGATGGACCATGTTTCTAAAAATACCCACTGTGTATTAATACATTGTTGCTGATTGCTAAATACTTTCATCCTGCGCATACAAACGTATGGTGAACAAGAGCTTTTGATACGTAAAGCAGGATTTCCTTCCTAGAATTGCAATTCTAGTCTCACTACAAGCAACATAACAGAATGACTCAAAGATTCTGACAGCTTCACAGCCTTTTCAACATTAGGATTCCCAATATCTTCAACAAACACTTGACTTTTTGCAACACAGTGTGAAGCTATGCAAGCTGTGCATCCTCTGACGTCAGCCAGTGTGCATCCACCGGATTGCATAATAAATAGAGTTGAAGTTGAAGATCTGTGTCATAGCTGATGTTACTTTAAAGAGTTTATATTTTAGATAACGTTGATATTCTTTTCCAATTTTCATGAGGAAGTAACAGATTCAGTCAAGCGAAAAGATGCCAAATTTTGATATAAAAACTTAACAGAGGAACAGAGGAAACAAAACATATTGCAGTAGAAAGGCAGTATCCCAAGAAGTTCCTTTCCATTGTAAAATATAGCGTATATTTAGCACACACACAAATTGTGCAACCTCTGCTTAATGTAATGTACAGGCAAAAGGTACTTCCCACAAGCCCCGTACAAAATATTGATTAATTTTAAATTTGTTTTGCAAAAACCCTCGCGCGACCGGGCTAGCTTTTATTCCATTCGGATGATTCAATCAAACCTTTTCGGTGGTTCGAATTTCGCACCTTCTTCGCACCTTCGTGGTTCGTTTTATCTATGCATGTCACAAAAATCGTCTGCCAAAAATACAAATCGCTACCCCGTGCTTCCTTCATTCGCCATTCTCTTCTGTGAAGGCATTCCGGGGTCTTAATCTCATATCCCCACATTCAAATCCGGTCTCTGATCCCAACTGTTGCCATCGGTCTGCGTTCAATTTAGCCGGCGCGAGTTCCTCTACGTGAAGTCGACAGAAGATGTTTCTTGTGTTTCGCTTTTGTTCCTCTTTACGAGAGGTTTCCGTTTTCCTTCTTGCCCGTTCCAAAACGCACGAATACTCTCGCGCAACAGCTTTTAGATGGGTTAAGGAATGCTGTGAAATGCTCTCGCGATCGCCGGTGCGTGTGGTGTTTGAGGTTGGTTTGGGCCTCTGTTTACCTATGAATAATGCTAATTGGGGTATATTTTTCAGCGCAAACGGCCAACCTGTGTCGACCGTTGAGTAAAGGGGAGAGGCAAATAAGGAAGACGGAGGTTAAGACACTTTACCTCCGCGTACACATTTAACATGCACTTGAGAAAATTGTTCCCAAACGAAGTGAGCAAAGTTGAGCTGCTGGAGTAGGTAGCTGATCGTTCCTAGTCCAGAAAAATGATCCTCGCGAACGGGGAAACACATTCCGGAGGTTAAAAATGGCTAACCCTGGGCTGTATGTTGTGCCAATGTATGTGGTCGAGTTAATTTTTGTTGCCCATTATTGCAACGACTGCACGCCCAAATTGCTCGTTTGCTAATTGTTGACCAATCATTATTTGGTTATGGCTGAATGCAGCAACTGTTGTGTTCGAATGGTTGGTGTTCTGCTTTTGCTGCCGCTGTTGGTGGATGTAATTGGAGCAGAAATTTGACGCACCTTTGACGCTTTTCCTCCGGCGAAATGTATTGCATTCGATGCATGGTTAAAAGGAACCGATCTTTTTTAAAGGTCACGACCCAAGGGTGAACTCTGTTTGCTGAGTTTGGTAATTTCTGTTCATTTATGTTTAGGTCGATAGGACATTTATTTTCGATAAATAAAAAGCATTGCGTTTCTTCATTAGACAGGTTCAATATTTCATCTTGAACCCATGAAAGTTCAGCTCGTAAAGTTTCATATTCAAATTCTATCAGTTTGTGAAGGAAGTGCCGTTTAAAAGAAAGAGTATTCGATGTTTCGCTTTCCAGCTTCCTTATGGCTTCATTTTCTTTGCAAACCTCTGGTAACAAGATTAAACCTGTTCGTCCTAACACTTTTGTAAATGGAATTGTTGGAACAGCGCGATGCCTCGCGTACTCTTCTAAACGTCATCAAACCGGTTTAACTGTGCAAAACACGTGCATCATCCGTCGTCGTCGGCGTCCGTCGGGTGTGGGAAACATTTTAAAGTGGAACCTTTTTTGTTTTCTTCATTTCATGTATAATAGTTTTCGGGTTCGCGTTTTTACTTAGATGCTTCCTTCTTCCAATGCCATCAAAACGCCGTTGGGCAATTTCATGCATTTGAACGACGGATGCGTGAATGCGAAGGTCGTGGTTTTGTTTTTGTTTCACAAGATTCATCCGGTGTCGGCTTCAGCTTTTGTGAATATTATTATGAACTTAATGTCCGAATTGCATCACACTCCTGTGGAAGAACTCTTACTTCTTGACATACGTCAACGGTTATTCATTTTATGTTGCGTATTACGAGCATCAACCGTCCGCTACTCTATCTACAGCAGAAATTGTTGCGCTGACGCCCATATTTGCATTTATCCCCGCATAGCAGTATCATAATATCGTCTGCGAATCGACCTCCAGCACTATTTTCGAACCGGATTTTCTGTTCCAAAGCAGCTTTAGCGGTTTTTACATCCACCGTCTTGTGGCAGTATGTACGGCTGTATTGGTGGCATGCTTTCGTTGTGCACAGCTTCCCTTGCTTATCCTTGTGCGCGGCGGTTTTATGCAATGGCTACGGTGTGTAGGCCAACCAGTCACCGCCGGACAAAGCGTGCTTCGGCATTCTTTTCCCAGACGCGCATAGCTCCTGCATCGGGTGGTGGCCACCAATCCAATCGGGCGGGTGTCGTTCCACCTTCACACAGCGTTCGTTAAGATCGCTAAGACCGCTAAGAAATGGCAAATGGCAGCTGTGACAGTGCCGCCACCAGCAAACTCTGTTGCAGGCGGTTTTACCACGGAAACCAGGAAAGCAATCACTTTGGCGATAATAAGCGAAACCTCTTGATTGGGAAAATATTACGCTTAAAGGATGCTCATGGTATGGCTAAATTGTATTAATGATACATAATTGATTTAGCACTTAAATAGAACTGTTTTAAAATGGCGGGTGTTTTTTTACATCTTTGTGAAACTAAAGCTTGCATATAATCATTAAAAAAGGCTTATTTAAATAAGAACGGTTTGTGAAGGAATTTGAATGCCGATGCAAAAAAATGTTCTTTTTGATTTTTTTCTTTGTTAAAGATGCGTTCTGAGTTAAATTTTTTTGTAGTTTTTATATATTTTGTTTTTGAATAATGAAATGTAATTGCTTGAGTAATTAAGAAACCAAAAAAAATACAATTTACATTTTATATTTGCTGCATGCTTGTGCTTGTTGGACTGGTGTCGTGGCAGTCGTGGGGCCGTTTCATTTGCCACACACACACAAAAAAGTCTCCATCGGACAGAAGGGAGCGACGCAAAAACGTTCAACCTAAACTCTGTGCCGATTTACTTAGAGTGTCTTGTTGTTCTTTCTTTCTTTGGTTGTGTATTTTTGCTAGGCGTGAAAAACACGTTTCCCTTGCGTCCCAGCACTCGTGCACATTTGCAACTGCGGGCGGCTTTAAAACGCGCCGCTGAAATGCACCGATCCACCCGTAACACATGGCTTTCGTTATGGTCTCTGTAGCATAGAAAAGTGCACTTTGTGTCGCAACGTAGCATGAAAAGAAAGCCCAACGTGTCTCACCCGGGATGTAAGATGCGCGGCGGCGTGGCTTGGTCACTGTTCTTTACCACAAGGGGAAAATATGCTCACAGCAAAAAAAACAAACCGGTATGATACCAACCAATACATGTGTGCAACAACACCTTCCTTCCAGATCTAACCGGGGAAAAAATGTCCGTTTGGGGTGTTTCAAGCGGGGGGAATACTTTCACGTTGTTAAGGTACTGGCACACGATAGAGATCCAAACATTTTGCTGCTATTTGAATTGTGCAACAATAAAGTTTGTTAATTTGGCTTTCGTTCTTTTTCCCCCAACGTAATATTGAAGTGTATATCCGCTTGCTCATGAAACATTCTATCACGTAGAAGCATCTTTATGCAATTGGTTTGAAGTACTACTTGTACTGTAATGGCTTATCAAAGTTTAGGCGTAATCTTCAGTGACATTGTTAAACTATTGCATGTTTGTATATCAGACCTAATCCTTCTACAAGCACACGTGTGTGGATTGCTTGAATTAAAGGCTTTAATACAATAATTAATTGATAAGGTAATGCTGTACACGGTTGCGCATTGGTTTCCTTTTTGTTGCTAACATTGGCATAATTGATTATCTAATTTGATTTCCGTTTGTACACATCATAAAAATGTAACAAAGTCGGTTGGGTGCGAAGATGGCCCATCATTTCACCCCAGGTACTGCTTATCACATCCTGCTTGTGAGCGAATTTAAGGTTATCGCTTAATTGTCTCCTATCTTTGATGCAAGATAACACACTGTGTACCGTGTCGGAGTGTAACACTTTTCCTCCAAACTGAATGTTTATCGTTTGTTTACCTTTTTTTGATTTCTCCTCTTCTTTCAGGAAATCGTTGCCAGCCACCAAGAGCTACGATGCCCGGAGTGTCGCGTTCTAGTGGAAGTACGGATAGACGAACTTCCACCGAATGTTCTGTTGATGCGGATATTGGAAGGTGGGCTATTATTGCAAGAAGGCGTCAGTCGCATCAATATCGATTATGAAGTCGCTTACACACCCATTACTCTCGTTTCAGGCATGAAAACGGCGGAACTGAACAGCCAAAATACGAATCAAACGATCAATGGCAAACCCACGTGCAATCGCAATCAATCACATGGCGCCGCACCAGCGTCGAACGCAAATGCGGTCAACTATCAGCACCACCAACAACATCCATCATCGGGTGGTGTCCACGGTGCTAAAATAGGCAAATCGTCCGCCCATGGGACGCCTGACAACCAAGCACAGCCACTGCAGCACCCGTCGCATCCTCAGCAGCAGCAGCAGCAGCATCATCACCATCAGCATCAGCCACTGTCCCGCATTATTGCAGCGAGCGGCGTAACCGGGACGGCGGCGAATGCATCGCTCGATCTATCGAAAATCCCACACGCTAAAGCGTTCTACGATTTTTCCTCCAGCGAAACAAGGTATGGACGGCGTGGGCCTGTTACACACTGCTGCGACGGAATGTTGCTTGCAGTTGGTTGCATTATGACGCACCGCTCTTCTCACGCTCGGTGGCTTTCTCTTTTTCCAGTGACATCAGCTTCCGCAAGGGTGATATTATCATACTGAAGAAGAAAATCGATCATAACTGGTGCGTCGGTGAGGTTAATGGGAAGGAAGGTGCTGTACCGCTGAACCACATAAAGGTGATCGTACCATTGCCGTTTCCACAATGCAAAGCACTGTACGATTTTCGAATGGGACCATCGGAGGAGGAAGGTTGTTTAACGTTTAAGAAGGGTGCCCTTATCCATGTTCTACGGCGCGTTGATCAGAACTGGGCAGAGGGACGAATTGCGGAAAAGATCGGCATCTTTCCGATATCGTTTGTGGAGATGAATGGGTTAGCCAAACATATGATGGACTCATCGCTAAAGCAGTAAGTTTCTAGAGGAAAAGCAATTATTTTGAACATTTTAAAAGTCTACAACAATTGACGTATTTTTATTCCAGCATTCTGAGTAACTCCAATCGGACCGTACCCCCAACACCTTTCGATTTAAATGCCAGTGCGACTAGCAGCAGTGATACAAGCTCGAGCGTTACCACGAGCCCAAACTCTTCGACCAGCACGACCAGTTCTAACTCCAGTACCGCTCCCAGCAGCCCAACAGCTCACTTCCTGCAAGCACAACCTGTTGCATCCGGTGGCAAACAGCATCAGTCTAAGCGTTCCGATCCGGCAAACCGCGAAAAACGACATTCCCTTACGACGGCCGGCTTGTCGACGAGCACGGGTGGTGCGCTACAGACGAATCAGTCCGCCCCACATCGACATTCAACGGAAATGTTGAACAGTGATGGTGCTGGAGATGGCAAAACGACCAGGCAGCCGGTGGACAATGGCGCGACTTCATCGTCCGCGGTCGTGACTGCCTACCAGAAGTGCAACGCGACGAAAGCTAGTCAAATGTACCAACAACATCCGCAACTGCCGACGACGTACATTGCACTGTATCCTTACAAACCACAGAAACCGGATGAACTGGAACTGAAGAAAGGATGTAAGTGTTTTTGTGATTGATCGTTTATCGTCTTTCGAATGAATAGCGTTTAGCTTGAATCTTCTAATCAATTTAGCTTTATTGTATCGTTTTAAATGTTTTTTTTTTCGTTTTTAGCCATTTACTATGTTACGGAACGCTGTCAGGATGGTTGGTTTAAGGGTACAAATTGGCAGAAAAAATCCGGCGTCTTTCCGGGCAATTACGTCGCAATTCATAAAGGAAGAGATGGTGCTTCGGTATGTTTTTCGAAAGGTTTCCATAATTCGTTTGCAAATGGAATAATTGTGTATGTGGGCTTTCCTTCTAGCCTGGAGCTCGCAACACGAGCGCACATTCCTCTGGAAAGATGAATAATGTTGCCAGCCCGCAAGCCGGATCTTCAGCGTCAAACGGTGGTTGTTCTTCCAACGGTGCCATTAACAGTCAGTCCAACGGTGGATCGTCTTCTCCACAGCAGCAACAATCATTACAACTTCCCGAGCTGCCGCCGCGGAATACGACTGCACCTCAGCAACAGCAAGGCATGAAGTACATTGATTCCATCTTTGGTCGCCAAGGATCGCTCGATGGTGGCGGCCCCGGCTCACCGAACAACGAGCAGCAACAATCGGCGTGTTCGGAGGTGGCTGTAACGACACCACCAGCCACGGGAAAGGTGAAGAAAGATTCGTCGGCTGTCAGCTTAATGAAACGGTTAACCAATATGAAACGATCGAAATCTCCTACCGGTGGAAATGGAGGCTGTTCCGGGGGAACGGCAAATCCGGCGTATACGAGCGATAGTTCATTGTTTGAAGAAATGGCTGGGGCGGCAGATGCGGCAATACTAGCTGCCGGAGGCACCCCGGCCGGTTCAGCACAAATGGCTAAAGCACACTTTAAGCAAATTGCTAATCCAGTTCACGTGCGGTAAGCGATCGAATGCATGTATATAGATGAAGCAATTTAATAGCATTTTTTTGTTTGCGAATTGTTCTAATTCTACTAGCTCGGGCTCGTGTCCAAGTCAGCTGCTTCAGAATCTACCGATGGATTTGATGATAAATGGTGTTGGACCAACGCACTCCGTCCAGCAACAGCAGCAACATCACCATCCATCGAATCATCCCGCGCTGGCTGGAGTACGTGGTGAAAATGTTCCAATGATGTACGGTTCTCAGCGCATTAAACCGCACAAAGAGCGACCCTCAATGCATGGGTAAGAAAACAGAGCTGACAATATTGCTGCAGAACAGAATTAAAATTCCTATGGTTTCTTTTGTTAGGTTTAAATATGGAGACCATACCGTAGTTACGGCCATGCCCAAACATATTGCGCACGAAGCGCCAGCCTCGACGTCTTCGTCGCATATGATCGCCAAGCAGCAGCAGCAGTCCCAGATCTACCATCGAAAGTCTCAAAGCCTTGATGCCTCGGCAATAATCTCACAGCTGGGACCTTCGCAACATACTTCTGCTACAGCAACGGTAGTTGCCACCGTGACAGCCAATGGTACACCTTCAAAGTCATCTTCCAAGTCGTCGCACTCGCAAAGCGTTCGGGAAAGGTAATTGTGAGAAACATGTTTGTAGGGTGCCCGTTTGCTAATGTATACCGTACTTGTTTTAGATTTAAATGTATTGTCCCGTATCCGCCCAACAGTGAGTACGAACTGGAGCTGCGGGTGGGCGATATTGTAATGGTGCACAAGAAGCGTGATAACGGATGGTACAAAGGAACGCACGCGCGTTCGGGCAAAACGGGCCTTTTTCCAGCCTCGTTCGTTGAACCGGATATATGATGTGGTGCTGGCAAGTACGGCACCCGGCAAGTACAACAACGGCAACTGTGGAACAACTAAAGTGCAACACAAAAAGGCAACACATGTACCTTCGAGTCGATTCGAACCTTTTACAACTCCCATCGGACCTGATCGGATGGTTTGTTGTTTTTTTTTTCGGACCTGTGTCAACAAATGTACAAGAAGCAAAAGCGATTACACAATTTATCGGTGCTTGCACTGAGCAGGAGATTCCAACACGTGTAAAACCTGCTAAGATATTGTCACCCGTTGGTTCGCTTGTGAAGCGGAACTGACAAGAACTGAGTTAAGTTTAAGCATATGCCCAGTACGGAACCAGCAATATTAAAAAATAGTGTATACTAACAGTATTGTGTTTACATTACGATCGTTTCGATCTTCCAACTCGCTCAGCCAGGCAATTAGTGTAATGAACGTGGTGTCCGTCGCTGGAAAATTGGTTTGAAATCTAAAGACCTGAATCTCTCTCTCTCTCTCTCTCTCGCTCTCTCTCTCTGGAAATGATGGCCCAGTTAATGAACAATGCTGCTGAACGCTTAGCAAAGTAATTTGAGAAGAGTTTTCTTTTTTAATTGCAAGTGTACTTGCTCACCATGACTCTTGAACCATGGGATTGGTGCTTCTAATTATTTCCCTCCATCCATGTGTGGAACCCACCTGACATTAGTTTGCCTATCTGATTTATGACGCTACCAAGTGTTTCATTTAACATGTTTAACGAACTATAGTGCTAAGCATTTTTATAGATTTTTAACACTATTGCTCTGAGTTTTATCTACACATACCGCCATACTTAAGAAGGAGACTTACTGTTTTGTTAACATTTTTAATCCGTATACTACTCAAACATTTTTAACGTATAATTTTACATGTAACGTATTATTTACAAACACACACACAAACACATACACAAACACATACACGAGGTGAAGTGGGTTTCTTGTGTCTTTATCTAAAAATACTCAGCTCAAAACTATCAAACTGCGAACGTATCTATCAAATAGATTGAAACAAAATGCACAAATACATAAACGCATTAGCCATGGGCAAAGGAAGCAAATTAGAGCAGGTTAGATAAAAATTTAAACAAAATGCACCTGTTCCGGTAATTCATTGCGATAAAGAAAAAATCGACTACCGCCGCTACTTGTTCGTTATCTGTGAAAGTGTGATTAAATTTTAGCATATTTTAATTATGTGAAAAGAAACTGAAAGCAGAATCATAGGAATATAATCCGTTAATGTTAAGGTTTAAGCTCTCGTGTGAACGTGTGTGTGTGTATGTATGTATGTATGTGTGGTGGGTGTGGTGTGATTATTGTATTGAGCTGTGGCGACAAACAAAAAGGGAACCAACCGTTCGGCTGGCTAGAAGATATCGGAAAGATGGTAGGAAAATTATATACGTAGCATGTATAACGTATCCCCCTGTTATATGAAGCAAGATATAAACAATCTGAACGCGGTGTCTACTACTATTAATGAATAACAGAAAAAAGCACATATATTTAGTGTACATTTAGCCATAAGTTGGGGAAGAATCTGAGGTGAGGAGAAAAGTAAAGCAAATACGATTTACAGGCAGGAGAATGACACTAGTCTAGACAAAACCTTTCGTTTCATGTTGATGTGAATGGAACAGATTATTCGTGTCCCGCGCAATGGCGGGAACAAAATTTGTAGCAAATTTGTGTGAGTGTGAGTATGTTTTTCCTTCACCACACCAGGTAATACAGGTTTAAGAACAAAAGAAGATAGATCTTATTGTAACACCAAAATGCGTCGTATAGTAGCAACATCCAGGTCCATCCATCCAAGGTATAATGCGAACGGTGAGTTCGTTGAACTACGAATGAGCCGTTGGTAGCACATTTTGAAGCAAGTAGCGTATCATTGTGCAGATAGTGGAACGTTTTGTTTTAGAAACAAAATACCATATTTACACAGAAACATGCGTGCGCTGTAAAGTGATGTAAATGATCTTTTGTCGAAATTAGGGCATCCCTTGTTACTGTGAAAAAACGACCTAGCTAAATGATCAGACTTGGACTATGCAATAGGAGAAGAAGATGTTTCGGATCGGTATGGTTTGTCTATTTGTCTGCCTGTCTGTCTGTCTATGTGTATGTGTGCATGTCTTTTCAACCGATGATTAGTGTGGTAAAATAGGAAAAATAAAACAGCAACAAATTTAACATGCGATGGGTATTTCAAGTATAATCATGATGACCAGCCACTCTCAGCAAGCCAGTACCATCAGTACTATCTATCAGCTGGAACGGAACAGCAGGTGGTTGACCAAACCCGAGGAGGATGGTGCTACGTGTAAACTTCTTATGATATCTATGTCGTGTCTCCAAATTGTGTCCAAAGGTATTTAGTGAAGTCAACTCAGAGAAGTATTTCTGGGTTGTATCGTATTTATATATGGAACCATAGCTTCNATTGAGAAACGTCATCGATTTTTACCATTCGTCAACAAACCAGCGATAGAATCACGCAAAATATGGACTACGAAAACGACAAAGTGTTAAAATTCATCTTTCCCGATGATTATGAAGGTATTTAGCTACTGCTGATCGTAAACAAAGTGTTTGTTCTCGTAAACTGTTTGTCCATTTGAAGACTCATCGAATGTAAATGGCATGTTCCTTTGCCGTGTTCTCTTTTCAGATCTATCGTCGCAAGACACGTCGGACGTGGTAGATTATTTGCTTAAACTAGGCACGTATAAAACGGAAGACTTGAAGAAGGAAAAGGTGCGCCTTCACGATGAACATCGACAGAATGTGGAGCAGACGCAGGATCTGGCCATTTCACACTATCACACCTTCATCCGGACGGCGGAAAGTTCGCGCGAAATCTACCGCGAATTTGTGGACACGGAAAGGAAGCTCGATTGTTTGAGCGACAAGTGGCCAAACTTTATTGCCGCCTGTCAAACATTCCAGCAAGGTTCGGCGGATATAAATGCGGCCCGCCGGTTGAATTCGCTGACGCTAATGCGCAATGCGGAGCTGTTGGAAATCCTCGAGCTGCCGCAGCTAATGGATAGCTGCATACGCGAGGGCAAGTACGAGGAGGCGCTCGAGCTGTCATCGTACGTGCAGCGGCTGGCCTCGAAACATGGAACCATTCCTATAATAGCGGTACGGCGATCGTTTTGGTGGCATGAACTACGTTTGGAGTTATTTATATGCTTATGTTCTTTCTCCATTTGCAGAGCATTAACGAGGCAGTGGAAGCCGCTTGGCACACAATGTTGTTGCAGTTGTTAGCACAGCTACGCACTGACTTGCAGCTTCCCAAGTGCCTCCAGGTGGTTGGTTATTTGCGTCGAATGCAAGCATTTTCCACCAGTGAGCTGAAGCTAAAGTTTCTTCAAACGCGCACCAGCTGGTTGAAGGATTTGCTTGCCACCATCCCGACCGAGGACACGCACGTTCATCTGACGAAAACAATCGAAGCAACACGAGTGCATCTGTTTAACATCATCACGCAGTATCGAGCCATCTTCCCGGATGATGAGGAAACGTTTAACCCGCTAGCGGTTACCATGGGCAACGAACGTACGGCGGGCGATGAAGGAAAGATTTTCCACAGCTGGCTACTCGATCAAATAACGGAGTTTGTACGTTCGCTAGAGCGGGATCTTGCATCGAACGATATCACCTCGTACGATACGATCCTCGGCCAGTGTATGTACTTTGGGCTTTCGTTCAGCCGCGTTGGTATCGATTTTAGAGCACTCGTTGCGCCCGTGTTTGTGCGTGTAATTGGCAACAAGTTCCGCGTTTCGATAGCGCGCGCCACGGCACAGTTCGAGCAGGATATCGAGCGATACACGCTGATCAATAAGGTTCCGAGCATGATCCGGCGCCAGCGAGAGGATCGTACATCCCGACCGGATGATTCCGGATCGGTGCAACCACCGGAAACGCTGCTTGACTTTGAACCGCTAGCGATCTACTGCAACGAAATACTGACCATCTTTAACGATCTACGCCTCTGCTCACCGGTTGCACTAGCCACGATGGTAACGGAGCAGCTGGAGGGTTCCCTCGAGCAGGTTTGCCGTGGAATCCTTGGGTTCTATCGCCAGGAGCAGCAAGCATTCGCACCAACCGAGCGGGAATGCTTCATACGGCTGTGTTCCTGCTTCGCGTACGATCTCATTCCGTATCTACAGCGCTGCATTCACGTGCTGTTTCCACCGGCCACCCTAGCCGTCCAGCTGGGTATTAATGTACTGTCGTTACAGAAGCACGGTGTAACGTACCTCCGTCAGAAGAAGATACTGGAACCGATCGCTTACCTGCTGCCAGATCGCATCGATACGGTCATTAAACAGGTGTCAGATATAAGCTTAGATGCTGCCAGTGAACAGGAAACGACGGATGCTAAAGAAATATTGTCTGGTGGCGATTCAGTACAAGAGACCACAAAAGATTAAATTGTTATTGCTTTTAACAAATATAAATAGGAACCAAACACATACGAATTGTGTTTTATGCTTTTTTGTTGGTTAATAAATAATGATAAATTATTGTAAACAGTAAGTCCTTACCTTACGGAGATGTACGATCATCGGATGGCATACATTACACCACAAACTGAACATCACAAAAGGCACGGTCAGTTACTGTTTTAGATAATGTTTAATTTTATTGATTTGTGGCTTTTCACATCACGATTTGCGGGTTTTGTTTTCCAATGCTTAGAGCTTTTGTGATTTCCTCTGCCTTCTCATAATAACACGATAAGAAAGAGTAATGCAAACGCTATCTCACGCTTTCACGTTTCTCTTTTTCTTTTCCTTTTAAACTTATCATTAGCGTACATGTCCTTTCCATTCCAATTTGATGTGATGTTGCAATGTAACGGGGATGTAAGATCAATGTTACTGCACAAGCACTTCCTCTGCTAACTAACTTATTCCATTACTAAATCCAGAACCTTCTCCCGGTAAGTTATTAGTTTTAGCATAAGATTAAATTATATCCTTCCTAAATTGCTTCCATCCTTATGCAACAAAAAAAAAGTCTTGACATTTTATCAGACCGACTCTGAATATCCACAACTGATAACTCTGGATCGTTCTATGTTTAGGCGCACGTGAACGGTGATTTGCGTTGAAACCATTTTAAAATCTAGCTCATATGGCATATACGGTACGGATTGTGCTTCAGTTTAGTGCAACATAAAGTAAAGAGGAAATGAAACAAAAAACCATGTTGTAAATGACTAGATTTTGGATAAATTATCTTTTTTTTCTCCCAATTTTCATTTCAAACTTCATTCAACTGATTTCCAACGACGATTCACACCGTTGCAGTAACGATACCGGCAAATTTCTTCCTTTCGCTTAACTTAATTATAGAAAAATATATATTTATATCTTATCAAAAATTAGAAATCTGAATTTATTAGGTGCACAACCAAGTATTTACCAAGTGTTATTCCATCTCAAATGGAGCAATAAAGCAGTTTTCCAGTAGAGAATGTGACCGTTAGAGAAGTGATTTCCCTCGCAATATGAAGCAAAAGGCATGAGATTTTAATGAGATTTGTTCGATAGCTCATAATAACATAAATCGCACGGTGTGAAACACAGTAGTAAATTATTTGTGCACCTAATAATTCAACGGTCGAATGTCTAATGACGGATTAATTCTAAGCGTTGCGAACAATTTTATATGTACAAATAAAAATATCTCCCTTTACTATCGACTAACTGATAGTCCGTAACTGCGAAAATGAATGCTCGCCAAGCAAAATAGACGAACACAAAACCGAACCGAAACTCGTTCGATCGTCCATAACGGGAGAACCGAAGAGTGTGGATTACTTTTACTTGTAATAAATGCAATGCTGGTATTACATTGTTCGCGCCACCATTCAAGCGTTTGCGCTTCTTACTGGATATATTCGAGTGTTACTGTACGGGAAATACCTTTATATCGCGCATAGTTATAGCGCACGATAAAGCATACGATCAAAGCGGGATCTTCCTCCCTTAAGCTGGTCTCTAATGCTGAATGCTGAAGGTTCGATATTGCTGCTTCGTGGTAAGTATGTATGAGCATAAACTGTGTGCTTGGTTCTAAGTGTTGTTTGTGTCCCCTCCCCCACAGCGTAAAGCGTATTGTATGAAATGGGTTTTCGATTAATTTTACCACAATCGGTAAGCAAAAACACCTGTGTAGCCATATTTGGGAGAACTACAACATTACCTGGCAGAAGTGTACTACTTTCCGTCAAAAACGTGCATGTTGAGGCATGCATTTAGGCGCAACGGATCCATCGCACATCGCCTACTGTGTTGTGACGGACGGAAAAGTAATACACGTATGCCACCTCACCATAGCCTGCTGTATAGTAGTCGTACGTTCAAAAAGCGAACAATAATGTCTAGCTGATAAGATACGTGATGATGATAAACGGTTGCGTTAGTGTATACTGTACTGTGTAATGCGTTTCATGTGTTTGGTTCGTTCATACATTGCATACTTTCAGACCATCCTCTTTTCTCCGGCAGTGATTTGAACTGGCAGTAGTAGGTAAGTGTCCTTTTCGTTTTTGTTTTGCCGGATTCCTACGAACCCATTCAACGTTTCGAACCTGTTGAACCATTGCTGCTGCTTGTAGAGTAGTGTGTGGAGCGAAAATTGTATGTGTATAAATATTTCCACTAAATACCTCCTAACCTAACCCTACACTTGTTACCTTACGCTTATCTTATGATGCACGCGCTCCATCCGTGGTTGATCGTTTGTATCAAATGTAATGGAAGAAAACGTCGGACGAATATCTTTTTACCATCACACTTCCCTATTGCGCGGTATATGGCGATACGGTTCACGCTATAACCACATAAAGGTTTGTGTGACCTTCCTCGGATCCCCTACCGATTCCCTCACCTTTCATTGTTTGCTCTAATGAATTACCTCAATAATGTATAGAGTGTATGCATACTTTACGGTAGTAGATGTATATAGTACAAAAAAGAGATGCGTTTGAATAATACCTCGTTGTATAAGATGATGATGCGATCGATGGACACCACACCCGTGTGGCACACCGGTGGTTGCTTACTCCGTTGGTTCCTTCGGGTATTCGCTTTGCAGACAGTTCCCAATGGCTACGACGAGCTGGCTGAACGAGGGTCGTTCTTTCGGGTTCGCCGACCAGCAGGAAGTCTGAAGGCAGAATGCAGATATGAAGAAAGTAAGCTTTCCACCGATAAAGACCAAACTGACGTAGCGAAACACTTACCAAAATCTTGTGTAACGCCTCGGGCGTCTTGTCTGCCACCTTCCATTCGAGCTTACCCGTCTGGGCAGCGGTAATTATCTGCTCGTCCGTTTGCTCCTTGAACGGCAGCTCGATCGCATTTGTGAACAGTTCCCACACCAGCACCGCAAACGAGAAAATATCACTCTTGATGGAGTAATCATCCTCCTGGAAGCATTCGGGTGCCATCCAACGGATCGGCATTAGCTGGTTTCGATGTTTGCAGTACTCCTTGCTATACTTATCACGCGCCAACGCGGGCATTGAGATTTTGGCCGAAAAATCACTGCTAATGATACAGTTTCTGGTTGCCAGATCCCTGCAGCAAAGAGCGTTTAGAGTGTTGTAATGTAATGTCCGTAAGGCGTCCGAAGCTGTACTTACTTGTGTATAATGCGAGCCTTGTAGATAGCATCCATGCCGCGTCCGATTTGATGCGCTAGGGCAAGAATCTGTGGCACATTCAGTGGCGGTGGTTTCGAGGTGGCATCCTTCTTGCTGTCGACAGTTCCATTCGGTGGCGTGATCGGGGAGGTAGCCAACAGGAATTGTTTCAAGTCGCCCTAAAGGTAGAAGGTTATGTTAGTACGCTTGATAAGATCGGATCGACAGTCTCCATTTTCCTGCCTACCCAGTCAGTGTATTCCAGCAGCAGATAGTGTGGATCCTTTTCCCGGCACAAACCAAACAGCTGCACCACATTCCGATGTGAAACCGTGCGGAACAGCTCGAGCTGACGGCGGAACTCGCCGCAACAGTGTTCATCCTTCACCTTCGTCAGTGCCTTCACCATGACAGGCTTATAGTCATTCTCCGGTCGAATCGCATTCAGCTCCTCATTCGAGGGTCGTTTCGATACGGGACTTTTGCGCTCATTCTCCGTCGTTACCTCCGTGCTGGATGGGCCCACCTCGTCCCCGGCGATCGGTTCCTGCGTGGCACTCTCTTTGGGCGGTGGCAATCGACAATCATTCTCACGCATCTTGCCAATGTACACGTCACCGAAGTCACACTTCCCAATCTGCAACAGTTCCACAACCGCCGACCGTGGTACGGCTAGCTGTTCCAGCAACGAACCCGAACCGGACGATTTCTTCGACTTGCTCGAATTAACCGTATCGTCACTCTTGTCCTGTCCGTTGTCGGCACCGTTCGAGGATGGATCCTTTCCACCGGCGGATCCATTCTTCTGCTTGCTTCTGGAACGCCCGGAGTTTGCACCAACTCCACCATTCTCCGCACCAGCCGCCGACGTTTTGTCCGGTAGACACGG
Organism: Anopheles rivulorum; assembly: GCA_018908115.1. Classification (NCBI taxonomy): domain Eukaryota; kingdom Metazoa; phylum Arthropoda; class Insecta; order Diptera; family Culicidae; genus Anopheles; species Anopheles rivulorum. The sequence goes on from STHB01000011.1 coordinate 546,022, forward strand.
TTCAATCTCGCAGTTCTTCAGATCGACGTCGCCCCCATTTTCCTTGGACGAGCCCAAATTGAGACGAGCTTTACGAGCGGCCCGACGATGACGGCACCAAATCATAAGCCCCACCACAAGAATGATGTACGCAAAAGCAACCGACATGGTGATCAGAACGGCACGCGTTATAAGGAATCCATCTTCCGTCGATTCTTCCGGCATGGCAATACCATCGGACGCTGCAGTTAAATGGGAGAGAAGAAAGAGCTCCCATCCATGAAGTAGATGATTTTATTACTTTGACCGGCTTTTGCCATACTTACGTTTAACAATCAAATGGACCTCCTCGCGCTTCAAACCGGCACTATTGCCGATGGTGCAACCGTACCGTCCATCATCCTCCAGATGTACCTCCGTCAGTACGAGTGTTCCATTCTCCAGGATACGATAACGTTCCTCCTCGCTACCATTCGCATTGCCCGCCCGTCCGTGCAGATATTGCAGATCTTTGTCCCACTGGATGGTCGGTTTCGGGTCGCCGGTCGCAACGCAATGAAACTGTATCGTACCGAGCTCAGCCACCTGTACCGAACCTTCGGGTGCAATCTCAAACTTCGGTGCAATCACCACATTCACCGAAACGCTCGCCCGTATCTCGCCCTGGCTGTTCGACGCGACACACGCATAGCTTCCCCGATGTTCCGCGGACACATTACGGAACACCAGCGTACCGTTGACGTCGTCAATCGTGTCGGGTAAACCCGAAGGACCGGTCTCGCTTACCACCGTCCAGTGCACCGTAGGAGTCGGTGTGCCTTGCGCCTTGCAGTGGATTTTGGCAATCGAACCGAGCTCCAGATTTTTGGTCGTCGGTGGTTTCGGTGTGAAGCGCAGGTTTGCTGCAATGCAAAAACAAAAGGCAATAGGACATGCTAATGATAGAGGACATGCTGCTTAGCGGTTGAGTGTGCGGTCGATTGATAAGCAAGACCCAGTCGTTCGCTTTATCTGTTCATCTTAAACCCATTTACTAGCGTTTTGCGGTTCTTTGATGTGGTTACACCATGGGCAACCGCTTCTTCTGCCCCGAATACTTACAAATGATTTGCAATTCTGCTGCCGTTGAGCTGACCAGAAAGTCGCTGGCATTGTTCGTTATCTGACAGTCGTACGTCCCTTCGTCGCTGGCCACGACCGAACCAAACACAAGCGACCCATTCGTACGGTCCACGTGAATGCGGGCTACATTGGGAGAGGGCGTAAAGAGAGAGAAAGAGTAGAGAAAGTGAAAGCCGTGCTAAATGAATCCCAAGGAACGTAAACATCCAATTCTTTACATTGAACGGGAAAAAAGAATTTGCTTTGAAGTCTTTGCTTCGAGCATTTGGTTGGTGTTTTTAAGTACATTAAAGCTTACCATCATCCCGAAACATGGAGCTGCTTTCCGTCGCTCCGGACATGGTGACCATATCGTCCATCGTCACGGTAGTAGTCTCCGCCATATTGTCCCAGCGGCGGATCACTTTACCATCTTTTCGCCAGCGTAGCACAAACCCGCCGGCACCGCTATCGTTGCCCGTCGCTCGGAAGCCACAGTTAAACACTACCGGCTGGCTCTCATTAACAACCGTCGTGACCGGATGCAGCACGATACGGACCGGCGCAGGACCAGTGGTAAACGATTGCCGTTCGGTCGCTAGCTGCAGCTGAGCTGGAACCATCGCTTCATCGCTCATCGGCAATAGTGACCGGTCGGTGGTAACGTCGGCAGCCAACGAACCCAGCTGACGGTCGCCCCGCTTTCCACGGCACAGCAGCAAGTTGTGGTTCTTCGTACAATCGATTTTGCCCTCGCCTGTGGATGATAACAAGGTAAGTGTCACAGTTATGAAGCTTTCCATCTTTACCGGGACCTTTTGGGGTCGGTTGTTCCGAAACCTACCATAATTGGTTCCTGGTTTCAGCTTGAGCCGATAGTTCTTCGTACTACGTAGCGCAATCCGTCGGTTACCGTCCGTGCGGGACACCACCACCAGCAAACAGCTGTACACGCCATTATCCTTCGCTGATGCGTTTTTTATGTGCAGCTTCCGGCGTTGCAGCTCGATGTGGGGCGATTTCGTGAGCTTTATCTCGTTCCTGAAGCAGCGAACCAGAGAACGACAAGAAACCGTCGAAAGATGTAGTGAAGTTGTTGGGAAACGATGCAGTTTTCATGTTTTCCATTCGTTTCTATCCACCCTTGCTATCGTTCGACCCTCCATTGTTCGACCCTTCCGCAAACGAACGGCCACTCCTTACAAACGGCTCCTGCTTGGCTTCCCAATTTAAATTCTGTCTGCGTGGATAGTTTTATTTTCCGCGAGACATGCTGCTTGTGCTAGGGCGGACAACAAATAAAAAAAAATGGCGAAGGTTCTTCCCCATCTTGAAACGGTTGGCTCTACTCTAGGATGCACAACGGACAGTTGAAGCACGTTTGCCATGTGCATTGTCGATGGTAGTAGTGGTGGTGCATTTTCCTGCTCGTTGGTTTTCTCCCCTCAACTTTACATATCAACGGTACAGGGCTTGTGTGAGCAAACCACACGTCAATGTTTCTGTGCTAAGGTGGTGGAATGTTCTCCTCCTGTCGTAATGCATTTGTGTCTGCACAGGGAGACAAAGAATGCGAATCCTGAGATTGGGATGCACACTGTCAAAAGGGGGGTTCGCCCTTTGTCTTTATACAGATGTCGCTGCTGGATGTGAAGCGTTACAGATAAGCGTGTGTAGTACACACGAAACGTTTGTGGATTGTGGTTTATTTGGTTTTATATTTTGTTAAAATGGAACAGTAATGCGAAACAAATATCGATTGTTGGGTTTATATTGTTAACAAGCATTAGCCCGTACCAACGCTAAATGGGACGCAGTAACATAATCAGTAAGTTGGCATACCAAATCCATTTCATTAAATACATTTGGGCGATTTAAAGAAAATTAATTACAACTAACCGAAGCTTCCCCGAATTGTGGGCCACAAAATGATCGTAAACAGACAGCAAGGGGTAAAATTATTATTATTTTTTCCCACTGTTTGGCACTGTTTGGCGAAAATGTACCTTTCCATCTGCGTCTGCGTTTCGAGGGATGAAGTGAGATCAATTTGGTATGGAAGCTTATTTTTCATTCGCCATTTAATTGAACGGTAAAATAAATGAGCCCGTTTAAATGCTCGTGTCGGTTGCATATGTGCTGGAATGTTTAACACATATGTGCATGCACACAAAGGCAGCACAAAAGAAAAAAGGTTGATCCTGCACCGTTCGATATGTTCTTACGAGGAAGTGCAAACGGGAAAGTATCATCGAAACCCATACAACCATGTGGGGGCCGATGTTGGGATTGGTCGTACTAAACAAAAATACAAAACCCTTTGCGTTGTCATATCCTTACGTTCCCTAAAGGAGAGTTTGGTTGGTTTGTGGCAACTTTCAATCGCTTACCTGTACCATTCGACGTGAGTCTCTTCAGACGGTTTGCCATCCTCGCTGACGATGGCTTCGGTGATGGCTTCCTGGTTTGAGTGACATTTGAGCGAAATGCTTCCACGATCCGGATCGTGCTTCAGCAGCTGAACGACTGGTGGTGAAATTCCTGTAACGATACAAAAAGGAAACCGATTATTGAGCGAAAAATGTTAAAATGACCTGCACTGGATGGTGATATCAATTATGTTTAATTTTGTGGTGGTCAGACTTAACAGACGAGCAGACATTGTTTCATTTCAACGCCATTCCCAAATCCGTATTTTTTCGGGTCAATTGCACATTATTGTTTGGGCAAACTTTCCTTAAATAACGTGGTTATACGTGATCAAATGATACTGAAACCGACTGGTAGTCTCACATGATAATAGGACGTGACGAATGTTTCAGAAACACTCCTACTCCACATTATTTCCGAAACTTTCATAACAGAAGGACATAGAAGGAACACAAACTTGGTGTAGAATCAATAAATAAACTGCTCTAAATCTTTTGCCTTATTTTGGTGAAGATAATTGAACTCCAAGCTGTGCCCCGGCCCCGGGTTCTGAAGTGATCAGAATTGAAATGATCTTGTCGGCCGTCTCTCTCCCAAGACGATAATGCGCCAAATCTTTCGGGACGAAAGCCTCGAAAGACCTACGACCCCCTTCGAAGACGATAGCAACGCTAGGGAACGAACCAATCCTAATGGATCTAAAACACACTGGAAAACATTTCCGCAGGCCCAACTCCATCTTAGCCAGCCATCTCCTGAATGTCCTTTCGATCTAATCCTTAAATTTGGGAGGAAACCCGTGAAAGAAATGCGAGGCAGACCGCAATCTTGGCCGGCATGTTTATATCCTTTGTGTGCCCGTTGTGCAAAAGTCTCAGGCTCAATTGCTGCTCGCAACCAAAGACGGGGGAAAGTTTTTTTTCCAGGTCATAAAAAGTTACGAGTTTTCTTTTCCACCGTCCTGTGTGCATTCGCGGTCCGAGTGACGGCGTATTTTTGTCTTCACATCCCACTGCCCTCTAAAATATTTCGAATTCCGATCCGGAAGGATTTGGAGTCTGCGTCTGTCTGGTCGTTGAACGACAGCTTGCAAACGGAGAAGCACAGCAAAGCGACTGGAAATAATTGGGTCGTGAAGAGAATAATCGAACAGTTTACGAGCCAGTGTGACCATCGATAAGGGCCGTAACTTCTTCCCTCAAACTAGAGCGATTGTTTCTTTCTGGCGCACAGTCTGTTAAGAGTCACAACATTAATATTTAAACTTTTGATGAAGATGCCGCAAGTGCACTTGTGCTCAAACAAAAGCTGGAACAACCTTCGTGAACAAGTTTCGTTTCACACTCAAACGTAATGACGAAAGCGTTCAGTCAAGTGCTGAGCTTGTTGTGGTACAGCAAAACGTACGCAATGAAATGAGATTACATCGATAAACGCTGTACTAAAAGTTGTACCGCAGAAGAAACCGGTGGTGCGCCACCGGAAGAAATATGGTGGCACAAAAGTTGTAATGACATGGCATTTAATTCAATAGCTACTTGTAGCAAAACTTCCCAGCCAGTACTGTCTCTAACTTCTCCGGTGCACTTTCACCAGGTAAAACACCTTCCAGTTTTATTGGGTTTTATCAGTTGTGATTTAGTGCCGACTGTAGTAATGAGTGGCAAAAAACAAAAGCTTCTTCATGAAGTTTTGATCGAGGTCAGTTCGATTGAGTTCCACAGGTTCATTGCTGTTCACCAGTAATAAGGAGAAGAAGCTGCTCATTTGCAGTAGGTATGGGCGTAAAGACGACTAAGGTAATTCAATAAATAAAGTTAGCTCCTCGGCAAGTGTAACGAATCGTGCCGCAGCTGAAAGATTTGTGTGATTGAATGGAATTCGTTTAATTACCCCATGCCGGTTGGTGGAGAACCTTGATGAGTGGGTGCAGGACGGCTTGCGCAACCAACTCCAGCCACGTCGGTGAAACATCCAATATTGTTTAATGAGACGGAACAAACACTAATTTGGCCAATGGAGAAAGGGAACTATAACTTTTGCCTGTAGTAATCGATTAACGTACAAAGCTTTTTCGTGCTTTTGATGAACGTAACAAAATGAAGGAAAGGAAGTCTGGCCTGGCAAAGTTCTAATTGCTCGCTTGTGGTAAATATGTTTATTGAATCAAACAACAATCGTACCATTTAATGCTTTCGTTGCGATAGAGCAGCTTAGCAGCAGCGAATAGGGAATAGGAAATGGGCGAAATAGTACACAGTAATGTCCGCCATTTGGGGCGGTTGGAATCATGATGCGCGTTATTTGCTTGTCATAAATCAGTACCCAACTTGTCTGCCATCGATCACGACTAAGGCCACGATATGTTGGCAAAATTGGAGCACACCGCTTGCATTAATATGCATCCGGCATTGATGTGGCCAATCAAACACCAATCTCTCTCTCTCTCTCTCTCTCTCTCTCTCTCTCTCTCTCTCTCTCTCTCTACACATATACATGTGCCATGTGTGCCCGCCCATATAGATCGTAGCGTAGCAATCACTGTTATGCGAGTGTCATAAATTAAAGCTCCCAGATGCCATCGGACGGTGGTACACGATCGCTATCGAAAAAGCCCATCCGGGTCTTTGCATCGTGACCCGCGCTGCACGGTTCTGCTATGCGGCATTTTGCCCATTCATCTATCCACCGAAACACATGCACACTCTGTCTCCGGACGAGTGCAGAGGCCGGCGAAGGAGAGGAGTTATTCAACTTCGAAGGTAATCCAACGATATCAATCTTCCCAGTGGCCACTGTCGTCGCGATTTGTCCGTAGAGATATGTGTGGACTCTAGTGTATGCAAAGGAGGTTTCGGTCTCCAACTGCTGCCTCAACTGCCCCCAGTGGTTATTCTGCATATTCTGCTTTCTCCCACAGACAATAAAGAACCCATAAATCTGCGGCACGAACACACCCAAGAGATCCACAGGAGAGTACAGTGTCCCCGCAGTCATTTTGCTTCATTTTGGCGACTTTAGCTCTCTTTCCATACATTCCTGCATCATAGCAAAAGTAAATCCAATGTCTGCCCATTCGGTTGCACGAAGCGGTGATTCACACCGTGCACCATGTAGTCCCACCCCTAAGGTGTCCCATGTGCATGCATATGGACTCTTGTTAAGGACACCGTTGTACATAAGTTTCTTTCCACCTCATGTGGAACAAAAGTTTCCGCGTTCGGGGCCATCATTCCTGAACCCATACGAACGTCCCAGTAGTGAGCATTGGTGGAAAACTTTCCAGCCCATGGCCACTCATCTTTAAAGTGTTGCATCACAAAGATATTCTCTCGCCGTGTCCCAAACGGGATCTCCATTGATTAAGAGATAAGTTCGCAAACGCTCGGTCGTAGTAAACTCGCCACCTAACATAATGCAAGACTAATTATAGCCCACAAAAGTTTGCCTTTCATGGCCATGGAGGACACATATGCAACAGCAGCATGGCACCTTGGCACTCGCTCGGGTGGAGTGCGACTGCGACGCACACGGGCTCATCGCTTGCCAACAAAAAAAAAAAGACGCAATGGAAACGAAACTTGGTAGGCATCTGACCTGGAAAATGCAGTCGCCAAGAACTAAAGGGAAAAACTTTGCAGACTGCTCTAGTGGAGAGAAGAAAAAACTTCCCCATGGAACTACAATCATTCTCACTTCCTTGTGGGGCTGTTCCTTTTTCGGAGCAAGGGATAGCAGCTGGTACGGATGATGAATTTTTCGTACGTTGAGTGGAATTTGCACTTTGGCACTGGCTAGTTGTGTCATCGGTGCCAGGTTGTTGTTGCTGCTGGTGATGATGAGGATGGTGACAAGTAGTAAATTAGTTGTATCTCTGAAACAACCACTCTTCCTTCAAGGATTTGATTTGGGAAATGTGGACTAGAGGCAACAATACGCATCACTGGAAGACTCACTATCACTTGCATCTATTAAAGCACAGCGAACCAACCAGCGATCCACACCCAATGTAAGACCGCATAATGATAAAGCACCATAAAGTACCTTACCTGGCTAGGTTCTATCGTGGCCATATTCATAATGCATCAATAAACATCGCATTAAATGCATCAGTTTTAAGGACTCTCTTAGTGTGCATTAGCTTGTTCACTGCTTCGTTATGACACCTGTCAATGTGGCAGGCATCGAGTGAGGAGGTGCTGAGAACAACATAATCCTTTTGTCTAAGCACACACCCAAGACAAGCACCGAACAAAACACAACGCCCCGTGAGCCGGGAGGAATTACTTCCAGTTTAAGGACTTCTGAGCCGTAGGATTACTCTTCGTGCCATACAGAGAGACATAAAAGGACCTGTCGTTTAGAGGATCTGGGTGTGTGTGTGTGTGTGTGCATCACTTGAAACAATGCAACTTCTGTAATCGCCAGATAAAACACGGCCATATCCTATCGTGACGTAGTGCACACGTCACTGCACAATCGGGCACGCAATGCACACACAAGCCTTTGCTTGCTTTTGATGTCAAAAGCTTCGGGCGTGGTTCGACGAGTGTGGAAAAAGAGGCGGAAGCAGATGCATAATGCGATGACAACGCAATTCATCACACCTCACCGTAATTCTTGTTTTTGTGTTTTATATATCTCTTGTCTTTCGGCATCACAAATGCCACACACGGATGACATGATGTACTACTATGGTGTGGCAACTACTGTTGTGCTGAAGTGGCAACATCTAAAAGACACTGTAGTTCATTAAATGAAGCGCATAAGCCACCTAAGGGTGCTTTGACATACAAAACGCGTAGTGCATAGTGCCAAGAGAGAAAGCTAAACAGTAAAACATGAAAAACACTAAACAGGAAATATTTCCAGAAGAAATAACCAACACAATCTGTGGTGCACAGGCATGTACATGGCTTATCGATAGGACTCATTTCAACCAAAACATTGTATTTTATTTTGCTGTTTTATGTTTGCTTCCCGGTGAATTCCATTCCAGAACACACAGGAACGTACAAATCCACCAACCAACATTATGGTCACAATTTATGGGATCCTCATCCTCATTAATACAAAGTCAACACCTCGGGAACACATATGTACAATGCTCCCCCTTTTTTTCCTGCATTTTTCCTTCCTTCCTTTACCATGGCAATGGCTGTCGGTACTCTAACGCCAATTCGTTAAAAGCGTCACAAAACCAATCGACAACGGCACGTTGTTTAGCAGACGGTGGCGGCTGACGTTGGTGCCGTTGTTTGATGAGGTGTTGAACATAAGTAATGCACCGCGTGTGTGAAGATCAAACAAAGCGAAAAGGGTCCGATGGATACAGGAGAAAAAAAAAGCACACACAACAAAACCGACTTTACGAAGGGAAAATCTCGTCATTATTGATGAAGCGCATAAAATGCAAATGCAATGTGGCGGCGGTTTTGTCCACAACGACGCCTGATGGAACCATATTTATGGTGTTGTAAACGCGACTGCGGTAAAACATTTGCATACTCATACTAATTCCTTTTCGTTCTGTACAAAATGTAATGCGATATTGCCTGAATTTATGTGCGCATAGCTGTGTGTTGTTATTTTCCCCCATCAAGGGAAACTGATCGAAAATTTTCATTATTTCAGAGTTCTTAAATCGGTCGAACGTCAATCGAAAGTCAGATCAATTCTTGCAGAACGTCGTGAAAGGTGTAAAATTTAATGCTTTTTATAGAAGAAGAAAAAAACGCATTTAGAAATGCACCTTTGGAACAGGGTGAGGCTTTTTGGCGTTCTTTTCTCCTCTCACCAATCCGGCGGTACAGCAGCGGTACAGAATAAAATTTGCATATGCAAATCGAACGAACCGGTCGTCCTGGCCGTAGAGTTAAGACACACACACACGTCCTACTCTTCTTCTCTTTTCGCTGTTCCGATGGTAAAGGCAACGGTCGGATCGCTGCATAAAGAAAACAATGTGCTTTATTCTTTTCGCTTTTCGCTTCACTACGAACACAGGATGCATTTCCCTGCATCCATCGATGGGAGTGCATTCCCGTGGAACCATACATATATATGGCGCGTTGACGCTGGATGCATCATTACGCTTCGAAGGTGTGCTTAATAAGTGTGAACAAGATTTCACTTCCACGCTGTTGTTCTTTAACGTTCGCTTCATCATTTCTCGCACCTTCGGTTTCGATGGGTTTGCTTGGGAGAAATGTTGTGCCAATGCATATTCGTTGTCATGCAAAACAGTGTTGTATTTGCAGTTCTTTGTGTTCGTTGTGACGGGGGGACTGGGACATGGACAATTTTATTTTTGCATAACTTTAGGCGTTAGCAAGGCAAAACTCTATTGCCACTCCATCGTATGCAGGGATATAAAAATTGAACAAAGTACACTCATTTTAAGATTTTTGAGTAATTTTATCAACGGAAAACAAAGTTCGTGTTGGAGGTTTTTCTTTCTTCACCGTTTTTCATTCATTGCGAACGGATAGCAACGGGAAAGCTTCCTTTATTCATGCTACTGATCGGATTACGTCTCCTGGGATTACGTTCGCGTATGGCAGAAAGTGCATCCCGTTTCTATCACACACTTTGGACAGGATGCCAAATATTAACGATTAAGTAATCAACTTAATTGGCGTAAAGTAAGAGCTTTCCTCTTGCACTAATCCTTTGCTTTGCTTTTCCCTATTAAGTTCTGGTGCTATGAATGTGTAAACAAAAAGCAAATTCCAACCACAAACCATTCCCTTTTCGCTCACTCTTTCACGTGCTTTTCCCACTTGGCACTTGTTGACCGGCGCCGGTTATAAATGGAGTCTGGGTCAGCATCGTATTATCCCCGGCCTGCCGAACGTATCCAGTTGCCGCCTTTACGAAAAAGCTTGTAATAAAGCACAGCGAGAGAGGAAAAGGATACACTTTCCCCATCCAATGCATAATGCTGGGGGAAAATGTCTTGGAAATAACTTCACTTGGAAACACGGGAGAAAAAGGAAAAACGACCGCTGCAGTACATTATCCACCGTCAACATGGAAACCAAATCCTGTCTGATGAGCGAGTCTACAGTGGTCACAGGGATAAAATGTTTCCGCACCGGATGGATTGTTGTGGATGCGCTTTTTCCGACGTCTGGCACTAGGGCCAGAGTGGAGCGAGAAAATTCCTTTTCCATCTTTCCTTCCCGAAGCACCTCTTCCGATGGATGATCGTGTCGGAGGAAAAACGAGTAGGTTAATTAAGAGCAACTACACTCCGTCAAGGAACCCACCCGGCGGAAGTGCTAACCCAACCGGATCCTCCCTTTTCCTAGAGAATTCCTTTTTTTACGACACTAAGCTTAAAGCGCTGTGAATGTTTTTCGGGAAAGGATGAAAAATTATTTTGGGAAAGTCTTTGTTGACCTCGCTGGTCAAGGGATGGTGCAGGCGGTCGGTGACTTTTGGCTGCATGGGATAATTGGTTTACTAATTGTTCAATTAGGTTAGGCAAGCTGAACCCATTTTCCTCGTCTGATGTATCAAAATAGACGCTGGGTGAGGCTTTTGTTTTTATTTCTTAAAGATTACAAATATGAGTAAATATACGGAAATATAAACCGAAGATATAGAGTCACAAAACATAAGAACAAGTATGTAGACGATCAAGTGTTATATGCTGAGCTCTTCATAATTGTGAACTAAATAGAGCCCCGAACTGCCCCGAATTTATGCAACGTTAGCTATCTGCAATTAGCGAGTGTTGCTGAAACACATCCGGCCAATCGCATCAACAACACCATCCGGGCAGGATCCCGACCTGATGATAGTGCTAATCATTGTGTGGAAGGTTTTGTATGCTCTCTTCACGTACGAACATGATAGACTGGTCGGCGAACAAAAATCGTTCGCCTGCACGAGCGTAATTAGCCCATTTTCACTAATCACCACATCCCGACTCTGAAGCCGGCAGGGTCTGCGGTTGGCGAGGAATCAGGATACGAATAAACTGATCCGATATTCTTCATCAATAGATAGTGGAGCAACTTAGATCCGTGTACGGTTTGGTTGCTCCGGGAACCACTTTGAACAAGGGTAAGGTTTATGGGCCATGTGACCGACATGGATGTGTTTATTAACATCACTTCGACAACGTCTTACTTACGTTGTGGATTGGATATTACACTCGGAAAGTATCCCTAGAATCGTAACAGAGACGGTAAAGCAAATGTTGCAAAGCGATGAATACTCAAGAGTTGTGACTGCTGGAATCGAAGACTTTGGGTTTTATGTTTACGTACCATTAACATTTCAGGTTGTGGGACGGAAGTCGGAAACCATTCACAAAGATCACCATGACTTGCTCATTAAAATGACACCTCTCATCCCATGTGCTATTCTTACCTCTTTTCCAGTGCTGCGGTTTTCATATTTCGAGTGAAATATTCCCAGTAATGGTAGGAGAGATGTAAAATGAAAATATCCTCCTCGTACCAAAGTTTTCGATTCCATTTTCACAACTCTTACAACTCGTGCAAAGGAATCAATTTCCGTTACAGGCTACCCTTCCCCACATCATCACAGCTTTTCCCTCCCTGTGTTTCAATGGGACAAGCATTGGTTTAATAATTTCCTGCATTTCCTGGTGTCTTACACTCACCATTCCATTTCACTATTACTGCGACCACAGTACACAGCTGAAAAGTTCACGATAGGACATAAACCAAGCAACCAAAGAAACAAACAAAAAATGATAATAAACAGCATCGAAAATGTTGAAAGAAGTCATCGAAAGCGTGTGCTTGCCTGGTGTGATGATGAAAATTATGCCGCTCGCGTTTTCCTGCGCTCATTTTAATGCTTTGCCGTAAAATCTCAGCTGAACTTTTCGGCGAATCAATCAGCAAAAGGATGTTTGGAGATGTTGAATAGAATATGAGTATCGGAGCAAAGCGTAGCAAACGATTATTGGAAGATTTTTTTTTCATTTGTTGGGGTTTTTTTTGATTACGTTGTGGTGAATAAACATCAAAGACCTTTTTTTCACGATACGGTACACTACATTATTCCGCAACGTGGAAACCAATCGTCATTAAAAGCATTTAGGATGAGTGAGCATCGAGAGGTGAGCGCTTGGGTGAAACCACAATTATGATAACTTCTTGTAACTAGACACAAGACTTTCTGCGCTGGCTGGAGGATATCGCCGCAGAAAACCCGCCGCAGATAATAAACATGTCATTAGATGGTCAGATCGAAACCACCGCTTAGCGGGCACCATGTACCACACACCAGCTAATGTCAAGTGTGTATCCTTCAAAGCACCATCAATACTCAGCCCGCCCATCACAAAGACGACCGACATCTTCATCGTCCACGACGGTGCAGTGTGCAACAACCGCCCATTGTCGCCAAATGTCTCAACATACCAACAAGACATTGTACGAGAAAACCCCCTCCCCCTCTTCCCATCCAGGCTGCACACTTGTCACAAACGCAAATCGGATCGCCAATGGATGTTCCATGTTCTACGACAGCGGCGTTATCGTCTTCGTTTGCGTCTTTTCGTACCGCGCTCATTGACGTTTAGGGCTGAGGCCTGCAATGAGCATTCAATCGTACGAGACCCCACACTTCGCCCCATCTGTCCCCCGACACAGCACCTCGACTGATGCTGTCAAGCACCGTCGACACAAGATGCCGACACGGCCGGTCCCGGCAACAGTTCAACAGTCCTTGCGTCCTTTCACCGGTGCTCCACACCCCTACGGCTCAGAAGGATTTCACCGCCTCATCCCGTGGTTGCGGGTGGTTGAAAATTGAAAATGATTCATGATGGGAAGGCTCCACTTCAACATAGCGATGTAACTGCCGATGGCCGATGGCCGAAGGGGACACAGGAGAGTTAGGGGAAGGGTCGTAAAAGAAATTCGCCCTGGTGAGTGTGTTCCATGTTAGAGGAAGATGTTATTGACGATAATGGCGGCAAACGCAATGGCTGTCAGTAGCATTTGGTGACACACACACGCGCGTGCAGTTACATTTGCATGCCATTAAATTGCAGCGTGAGTGCAGCGAACGATGCACACGGTTATGGCTGCATTTTACAGCCTATTCCATCACCGGTATACATCTAGGCCGGCGCAACACACAGCGCAGACATATGCACTTTTACACTAGATTGCATGTATGCCGTTGCGGTAAGTCATTTTTAAAGTGGCCTCAAGATCGGTGCCGTTGAACCTGGTTCACTTCTTTTGTTTGCTTTATGCTCATTATTAGCATAAAATCTTCCTCTGTTAGTATCAGTAATAAGCAAAAGGCGATTACAATTCTGTAGAATTAGAATGTTCTAATTATTCAGTTGCCTTTTTACAACTATTTTTACTTGTATTTTTACTTTTTAAAAATAAAAAAGGAAGATTAAATGTTTCTTTCTTCATTCAGCTCTTGTGCAAGATAGGTCATCCTCCTTTCAACATAAATGGCAAATGGAAGAAAATAAAATTAACCAATGTATTCCGTACGATTGCATTTTTTCTTGCACCATCGTTTGGCTCTTCATTCGGCATTCTTTCACCAAGAGTGCAAAGTGCAAATCGGTTTCCCTTTTTTTTTTTTTGTTGCTTTCCAATTCTGTTCTGCGCTGCGAATACAAGTTTATTTATTGTTGTGCTGAAAAGGCAACAAGAGAATCCCTTGCCAACTTTCATCACGTTTCACTACTCCCCACGAAGGTAACTTTTTAAATGAATCTTTAAACAGTTGAAGCAACGCTCAAAGAAGTTAATTTTGGAGCATGGCAAAAGAAGAAAATAAAGCTCACCCGGAAACTAATCGCACTTCTATGCTTTTACCGTACACTTAAACTGCCTGCGATGGAGAGTTCAATTGGAAATAAAACTTTTCATCGCTCGTTAAGAACGCGCATGCAACGGACAAAGATGCTTTTGCTTGAAAGTTTGCAACACAATCCAACGGCAGTTATTTTTCCGAAACTTTACACTACACTGTAGCAATCTGGAATGTATATAAAGTAACTGTATTGCTGCGAGCAACCGAACTCGACGATATTTTCCTTTAGGATGTTGTTTTTTTTTCTTCTTTATTTTGCTGCCCCAACCGAACTTCACCGGACCGGCGTTTTCCGTCGGTTTCGGGAAAAGCGATTGCGGCAAGCTTAAAATAATCCAACATTTCCACAAGTGGAGAGAACGCTAAGAAAATATTAACCTTTCTTGCGCCTTCGTGGAAAAGGGAAAAGCTGCGCTTCCCTACCGGCGGTTGGATGTTTTCATTTGGCATTCGTTTTCCTCGCTTTGGACATGACGAAAAGGCAACATGGCGAACATGGGGTGGCCGACGGCAAAACGAATGATATTTTCACGGATAACGTACAACGGCAGGAAAGTACACAAGTGCTTATGCTTGTGCAAAACAAAAAAAAAAAAGGAAAAGAAAATAGCAGACAAGAAAGAGCAAAACGGAACGGTTTTGGTATATTTATTTAATTTTATATGTCTTTTTTGTGTTTGTAGCTATCAATTAACTACCGCCAGGGCTGCATTGCCTGCACGGAGGCAGTACTCAGGCAGTTCGCAAATGGGTTCCCCATGGTTGCAGTGAGCGCATGAGTTTGAAGTGGATTTAATTAAAACAGGCAAAGTTTGGCCCGCGGTTGAATGTGGTTGGAGCCTTTCCGTGAACCGTGGTACACACTTGAGCATGGGGGTTGATGTTACGTTAGCAGAACTTTGTCAGTAAAAGGGCACCTGAGATATCACAGCCGCGCAGACGACGAGATCGTTTCGATAAATGTATGCGCAAATCAAATATGAATAAATGTTTGACGATGGAGCAATGTCAGGTATAATGATAAAAAATAATAGAATCGATAGAACTGATTCTGATTGACGAATTGAATGCAATTCCTAGTCAGATTAATTCAAAATATAAAACACCATTAAACATTGTGTTGATGCAAATAGTATCATTCAGATTCCTTTACCATGCTCATGTTCATAAAGATCGGATGGAACAGCATCACGCACGGTCAATGATCTGCTGCAATTGCTTTGATTTTTCCACCGACAGACACATAAGTCTGTCTGCACCAAACATTAAGAAACGAATCGCACTTATAGCTTGCCTGCTCGGTGGCGGCATAGCTTTTGCGTACAAATTTATGCCCCTCGGCAAAGGAGCAAACGATGGTCACGACTCCATCGAGAGTTTGTGAGGTTTTAGATTAAATGGCTTTTGCTGTTAGACGGTAATGAAGTTAAAGTTTGTTCAATGACTTTAGAAGTTTGTGGGTTGTTTGGTTGCCTGTGAGGTACTTCCAGTACAGAGGTAAAGGAACAATAAAATATTCTTACACTGAGCGTAGGTAAGAATGCTCGTAAACTGTGTTCTTTCGTGATTCCTTTAAAGTTATTATTGTGCTAACAAAGATTCATGTGCTAACAGCATAGTGATGGTATTGTAGAATTTTAGTTCCTTTCTAAATGTCCTTTTCTCTCGTGCAAACAAACAAGTTTTCACTGCACTTGCATTACGGTGCACAGCATATGCACTACCAATGCGCCGCAATGATGCTGAAAGTAATACCAACGGTCTTAACAATAAAAACATACCATCCGCACAGTTTGCAGCGCATTCAGCTGTGGTTGGAAATAACTGAAATGGCAACCGGTACCCCCGGCACCCAATTACACATCCGGTCGGCAGAACAGTTCAAAGCATCCGAACACCATAGACGCCGCCATAGCACGGGATGCAAGGGACAGCGAACTGAAACACCCCAACACGTCTCATAAACATAATTATTTATGATCTACCTTCTACCGTGTGGCTGCCATGGAAGGCGAGTGTCATTAATGGATTCCTTCACCAGCACCAGCTAAATGTAAAGGGTGGAGAAGTTCTGGGACGAAACGAGCACAAGGCGTAGTCAGAAGAAAGTTAATAAAAATAAAGGTTCCTGGTACATCGCGGTCCTCGTCGCGGTTGTCCTCCTCCGGTATAGCAGCAAACATTGCCACCGCCTCGCCGGTGCATCGTTTGGTGAGAGTTAGGTTGTAAACAAACGGCCAGCAAGAACTGTACGTGTGTGTGAATTGACTGTAAACTACGTTTTTACTGATTTTTTCCCCCTTTCCTTTTACAGAACCAGACGGAGATTTCGAATTCGGTGCTGGGAGTCGGGTAAATTCCGATAACAAATTGCAGCCAGTGCCATATTTTCTTCTGCGGTGTCCTGTCTGTACCCGGGGGTCGATCGTTCGTGCTGGACGAACATCGGACTGTATACTGTTCCGAATTTCGAACGCTGTAGAAGAAGTTTGTAGATGAGAAGTGATTCCATCCACCAAACCCACCTAATATGCAGCCACTTTGAGCATCATAAGCACAATCCACGATCCAACGATGCACCGTGTCTGTGTGACGTCCGAAAATCGTTCCTGACCGTCCCTGTTCCAATAACTGTCAGGGACTGAGAGGTCCTGGTACCCATGTGGACGCGTCTGGTGTCGAGTTACTTTTGCACGGACCAAACCCCAACTTTCCAGAAAACACACATACAAAACATCAAAGCCGAAAGGAGCCGTCTCTGTGAGCAGGGAGCAGCAATGCTGCAGGAACTTCCAGACATTGACGGAATGCCGGGCCTGAGGATGAAGTTTATGTTTGGTTTAAACGGCACAATTTACAGCTGAAATTATACACATATGTTGCCGCCGTTACGATACCGGAGTAATCGGAGTATTAAACCCCTAAACCAAGCCAGGAGGGGAGTGTAGCTTTGGTCGGCTGCCGACCCAGAGATCCCAGTGCCGGAATGACTCCATTTGGCGTCGCCTTCTACGGATAGGATTATCGGGTAGCTCCAAACTGGGAAAATGGTAGTGGTGGTAGTAAATTAAACATAAACATACAATTTTGAAGACCTGAACTGAAGTACTGATGGTGCTGTAGTGTTAGACGAATAGTACGTTCCTTCAAAAGAAAAAGGGAAAGCCAGATATTTTATTGCACTAATCTGTTAAATTATTAACACTCGTGTCGCATCGCGGGAGGTCTAGAAAAGAGAAGACGATGCGCAAGTTTGGTCTCTAGGAACGAGAATTGACACTTGGATTATGTACATTTTTGGGGGGTAAAGAGATAAAGAGAAGGAAGAAGGGATGCACAGCAAACGACTTATTTTTGCATACATATTTAAAGGTTTCTCTAACACTTTATATGTTCTCCTTCGTTCTTGATTGTAGCCTTTCCCCCGGGGTGGAAACCGTAATTCGACCTCTGTTCTGAGCTGCTTACACTTGATATGCATTGAGTGCACCCATCGGTTTGGATTAATTTCAAAAAAACGGCCATAGAACAGGGCACAGGAGGGAAACAAAAACCTTCCAGCTCCAATATACACCGATACACCGGCTGGCATGATTTTGGCATGACTACCACCCGACATTTGGTCGGATAGTGTTTCATCTTAAATGCAGCCCCACTCTTTTCACCTTCATACACCGTCTTCTGCCTGTTCGACGTAATCTAAATGACTCCCGAAGAAAACGCCCGGTGATTAACCCGGGATAATCTTCCGAGACATCAAAGTCGAACGGGTTTGGAGTTTGGGGCAGTACTACTGTAGGCCTGCCGATCAATTGTACTGACCCGGTACTGACATCTGGTTGAAGTTGCTCGCGTTGGAAGCATGTAATGTGCAGCTAATGTAAACATTTGGCCAGTACGGATCGAAGCGAAGTAAACCTTCGCCAAAGGAGGAAAGGGTACGGGTAAATAGATGAGTTGAAAGATTTTTCACAGCTGGAAATTATTTACATTGAAACGTTGGCAGTGAGTATTTTAACAAAATATTTTCACGGTAATGTTACTGTATGAAAAAAAAACCTATTTAAAATATGATCTCTCTCAAGTCACTCAATGTTTAGGAGTATTTGGGAGTGCCGTAAGTATTTTATTGCAAAGCTCTGTATAAGCTACGTGCTTCGTGAATTAAATCTCCTGTGGACTACCAGTTTCATGGCACCGGATGCAGAACCCACGTAGTAGCAGTACCGATCAAGGTACGATCTAGCATGATAGTTGTTAAAATCGCTGTTTATCGCTGCGTTTTACGATGAACCTTCCATATCCACTTTGGGAAACAATTTTATTGGGTGCCATCGAACGTTTAGCGGTACGTAGCTTCCAGCATAGACCACAAAAGAAAAATCGCGCAAAATCGTTAACGCATTAACGAGCTGCGTGTTCGTTGTCAAGCCGGTTCGCGCGCTTGATCATTCGCCTTGCCAAGTGCAGTTAAAACGGCACTGGCAGTAAAAAAACGGGGAGGTGAAGAAAAAACATTACGGAAGATGTTAAATTTACGGCGTTCCCATATCGGACCAACAAACAGGCAGGACGGTTTTGTGATGGGTTGATGGTGATTTTTGAATTAAGTGTGTTGCATCGGGTCGTTTACTTCCATGTTTCGGAACTGCAGATGGTTTTGGGTGAGTAGAGAACAATAAAGGAAAATCTGACCACCTGATACCACGGGGACGCATCGTTATCGGGTGTTTAAACCACTTTGCCAGTCATGTTTAATATCTTCCGGCGAGAGATGTAAACGTTTGCTACGAGGATTAGAAGGATAGTTAATATGTCTTGATGAAAATCAGTAGCACAAGACTGTTTGGCGTCGCTTATATTTTTAACTGTTTGATTTTTGCTAGTAGCAGCACCACTTTGAAACAATCTATATATTTATGGTATTGGTAAATTGGATATATTTTAATAACTTGAAATATGAAGAATGAAGAGCATGAAGAGCATGTATTATTGTTGAAATTCAGTTATATCAAACTATAAACGTTGGAGGGACAATCAGACTAAAATGATCCGAAACGATTATTATTCAATAAGAAAAGGCACAGAAAGAGGACTTCTTCGCTAATGTACATGCCACATAATGTGCTGACAGATCATGGTCACGATACCGGATTACGAACATGACCATAACTTTATTTATTTTGCATTAAATTAAACCCCTTACAGAAAAATCGCCATGCACCGGTCCAAAAATTATCTTACCAACTCATTAAAGCTCAAGCAATCATCTCCAGTCCCACGGCGCACCATGTTAAGTCACCCCATGGGGCTGACTCGGGTGTACCGCGGCACGCAAGAGCACCAACTTGAAAAAATTAATTCTTTCAAACCAATTAACAGCATTTAGCGCATATCAAATCGATGCAATGACATCGTGCCCGATTTACTTTGAGCCCCTTCTTTCGTACGGAATGGCATCCAACGGCGGTCACTCAAGAAACAAGCATCATCTTATCGTTGAAACCAATCAACAGGTTCTCTTTCGCTACATTTTCCTGCTTCTTCATCCTTTTCGCTGTTGTGAATTGACCGGTGTGATACAACTCCAACTGGGGATTTTTTTTTTTGTTAAAGGAATTACGTTAAAAAGCCTTAGTCAGTTCTCCGTCTTGTAGATTAATTCTATAACCAGAAAAAAAGTATATTTTCAGGGAGGACATTACAATTTGATTATAATATTAGCGATGAGCGTTCTGCTCTTTTTCGGCCATTGTTGCTTTATGAAACGCTCATCAAGAGATAGTGTGAAAAATTTATGCGAATAAAGAGAAGAATAAAAGGGGTGTATGCGCGAACAAAAAATGGAGAGTGAAACGATAAAGAGATAGCGACCGGCCGTTCTAGAGGATTTTGCGTTTCGATGAAGAAACACCGGCCAACGATTAACAGCAACATAGTGATGTTACGCCGCACAATCGCGCACGCACACATTGGAACGAACTTTTAAAAGAAAACAAAATCTTCCATCCGTCCCATGGCGACCCAAGAATGCCCCCCCCCCCCTCCACCCTTCTTCCCATCCTCCTCCGCATGTTCATGCTCCCCCTCGGCCAACACCAAGCGGGACGGGGTCAGAACCAAAGAGTCAGCACATTAGCGCAACAGTTCATTTGAAGAGGAAAAAGCCAACATAACGAAAAGGGGTGAAGAAGTAAGAAGAAAGTCCGGTTTGCTTTAGGAGGCTGTGCAAAATCTTCGCCCCCTTTTTCGTGTTCTGTTCCGTTTGATATTTTACGTTTTTATTGCTTCTTCTTTCCTTAGGATCCTGCATACCACCCGTAGAAGAACGTGAGAAACGATCGACAGCATAGAGCGAGAGCGAGCAGTGAATGCAGCAGGGAACCGAAGGAAGCAACTACAACAACAACAAAAAGAGCAGTGAAAAGGCTATAAAGCAGATAATTCGCAAATCGTCGAACGAAGCATCAGCAGAATGCCGACCTGAACCTTTCAATGAGTGGAATAATGATGAGAGGGCACGGGTCTGGAGGGTGGGAGGTAGTAGTTGCAGGGGTTGAGAGCTTTTGGAAGGAAAAAGAAAAGGGCAAAGAGCTTAATCCGCCGGGCTTGATGAAGGGAGTGGGTGGCGGTGGTGTGGATGATATCGCGATTCAAATAATAATAAAAATACCTGTATTTGCTCTTTATCTCGTTTTCCACTTCACCGGCAACCGGGTCGGCTTTCTGATACACAGTGGGCCGTAAGTGGTTCAACCAAGATGGTCATAATTTCAACTAAACGGCTTGGTAAGCCTTCAAGCGGTATAGTGGTAAATACGTTGCTATTTTACAGCAAAGCAAGCTACGCTTGAAATATTTGACGTTTGTCTTATTTTTGGACATTCACGATACATATACATCTCATAGTTCGAGACTCGGTGAGAACTTTTTCGAATGTAACCCATTTGCTTGTGAAGTTATATCTTAACTAATCATAAATTCATCCTAAATGCATTTATAGTAATTTCTATTGATCACTTGCAATGGTTTATTAAGTTTAGACCAGAAGAAGTAGTGGATTAGCCCACTGTCCGTAATAGAATGATGCACACAATTTTAGCATAGGGCGATATAGTCGCTCGATCGCTCGTATTGAATGGAAAAATCCACCCGTTCCTCAGCCATGTACTTCGTTCTGTTTTGCAAAAAAAAAAACTCTGCCTGCCCGAAATACATCGGGCAATGGGAAAAAACGGCATCATCATCATCATCATCACCATCAGCGCCAGCAGCAATAACCTCCTCATCGGGAGTTGATATCTTATCCACCGTATCCTGGCCACAGCGATCCCTGCTCGGAAATGCTTTTAAACGTAGGTGCTGAAAGCAACTAATGACTTTAAATTATTATCTTGTCCTCGTGCCTTCTCCGTGTCCCACGACGTCTTTGCATGCTTAGAACCGGCTACATAATACGGGGCTTATTGGGGAAGGCTTTCTATGCTGTACTGGGTTGGGTGATCGTTTCTTGCTAGCGTAACGACAACAACAGGTTTTCTCGCTGGCGCGATGGCGCGCTGGATCATTTTCTTATTTTATTTGCTGAGCGGTGTTTTACTTCAGCTGCAGATCTGCACAGCAGATCATATTATTTAATGTGTTGATAAAAAACAAAATGGAAAAGAGGTCAACATTATGGTTGGTTCCTAATCTGCTCCATGGTCTGATGCGTTCCGCACGAATGATTGAGATTCGGCAAATGAAACCTCAACCGCTTTTCGTCTTCAAAAGAGCACTCCTTCGAAGGAAATGTCTCGCCTTACCCGTAAGGCGGTTCTACAACCCGCTCGCTTTTTTGGTTTAATCCGTTTTTTTTTTCGTGTGTATCTTGCTTCGCACATTTTCGTGCAACCGGCAAACGCCCACCCAGTGGCATTCAGCGCCCGCGATGTGACTTTAATTTATTCGTAGATAATAACGGCCCCGTTCGTGCAGAAGATTTGGACGCGCTCCAAAATGCCGACACCGAATACACACACACACAAAGAGTGGTCTGTTTCGAGATCGACCCGTGCCCCTTTTCTCGAAGGTTTTATCCGTTCTCCAAATTCTACATATTTTTTTTTGTATTAAAATTATAGAACTCGGTATAATTTCATTCCTCCGAACCCACCCATCTACAGCGTTTTCGTTTCTCTATTTGAATTCCACCCTTAAAAAACCCTCCCGGGGGTTGAAAAGTTTCAGCACCGAATACAACAAACCAGCAAAGAATGGATACAATGGAACTAATGGTTCGTTCGAAAGCGGAATTTCGGCCTGCAGCGAGCTTTGGAATGCAAAAAAGGGCTTTCGCCCATCAAGAGCTAACCCCACCGCCCCATCGCTATGGAACGGATTTGGATGCGTGCAAACACTATCGGATTTTTCGGAGGCCGGGAAGCGTGTTGGATACTTTTATTTCACTTCCCATTGTTAACATTTCTTTTTGCACGTAAACATCCCTACAGATGGCAGAAGTACACCAAACCAATTTCGTGGTTCTTTTGCGTGGTTTAATTTGACGTGCAATAAAACGTTGCGCGAATGAATGAACACAGCAGCTTACCAATGGTTCACTGCACAATTTATGATCAATAATACGCTTATGCAGCAATGTGGAAAAATATAGCATATTGGATGAAATTGGAGAAAAAAAATCCCGGCTCTTTATCACGTTCTCGACCATGCTGTCTAGGGCACCAAAGAACGTTACGGATTACGGATGGGTACTCGTCTAAACTCGTCGAGTACACCAGTGTATAGACATACTAAGTTTAATTGGCAATAAGTGAAAGAACATGTATAAAACATCCATTCACAATTAATTATGAACGTTATATGAAGTTATGTATATATATTATAAAACCGCAACTCACCAACAAGCAAACACTAATATCATATTGTGTTCGCAGTGCCATTTATTCATGCCGCATGCCGGATGTTCGACTCGACTTACCTGTAAAATAAAAGAAACAAACCCATTTTTAATAAATGACTGTAAACACAAATGTCGTCTAGACGCATTGAGAATTGTTTCTAGTGAGAGAAAAAAAAGCATACACACACACACACACACACACACAGAAGGATCTTCTGCTAGTTCCATCAATGGGGCCCGCAACGAGCCTGCTATTCAATGCACACCGATGAACAGCCTAATAACATGCTCTAATAATCGTCATGAATAAAACATCGTCCGCCCGCCCATCCATTAATTCATTCCAAGTCACGCCGGAACGTTCGTTCGTGCGTTCGGTCTTCGCGACATTCCTTCGCCGACATGATATGCGCGCGATATATGTAGATGGCAATATAATTTTGTGAAAAACATAATCTCGGTGCAAAACTACATGGCACGAGGAGCGGCAGTTGACATCACTTGAATGTGACGTGAATTGAATGTCTTATTTTCACTGTTGCTCCTATTTTGTGCTTTTACTTCGCTCACCGTTGTATTATATTTGGACAATGTTCTACGAAACGGGTTGCCTTTCAGATTGATGAGCTGGATCATTTATTTCACCACTGCGCATTGTATTGTGGGGATGAGATTCTTTTACAAAAACAAAAAAAAAAGAAGAACTAACGACTAACGTAACGCTCACTGCTCATTGTCTTGCTAATTTAAATATGTTTTATTCGTGGCAATGTGCGCCAAAACAAAACCAACCAAATGCGCTCACATAATGCACTATGCTTGCGTATATGACCTGCATCCTTACTGTTGCGTCCGATTGCATACCCATCGCGTATCGAGTGGCCATTGTTGGGGAACAAAAGATTTGCGAGCATTAAA
The DNA here is from genome assembly GCA_018908115.1 of Anopheles rivulorum. Classification (NCBI taxonomy): domain Eukaryota; kingdom Metazoa; phylum Arthropoda; class Insecta; order Diptera; family Culicidae; genus Anopheles; species Anopheles rivulorum. Next base: position 570,185 of record STHB01000011.1, read on the forward strand.
AATTAGCCTCGTCGTCGTTGCAACAGCCGTTTCCACTTTTCAACCCAACCAGTAGATTGCTGCATTAAGACATGCATCATCACGGACCTTATGCACAGGAAATGAATATGAGGCTAATTCCTTATAATCTCCTTTTTTTTCTCTCAACTGTTACCAGCCATGAGACCGAAACCAGTCCGGTTTCATTCAACTCTCAAAAAAGGTTCGTTGGATGGAAGGGAGTGTTTGTTTTTTTTTCGCTCGTTGAAATTCTTAATAACTGCGGAATTTGCAAATAGTTTGCCTGGAATTTGCATCATTTATCCGGCCTTGCCCTCGCCATACTGCACTTAAGAAATGGAAAATGCATCTGCATCCGACCGAGTTCGCTGTTGGTGCAATAATGCTATTCCTCATATGGAGCCGGAAATCTGCTCCACACGTGCAGACTCACACAAACCCTCACACACACACACACTCACACACGAAAAACCCTAAGGACTGAGAAATGATGGAAAACCATACAATAATATGGTGTGCTTTCGAAGCTTTCGAACAAGGGATCGTCTGGAAGCGTATGGAAAACGTTGAAGCGTATTGGCACAATAGATAGAGCATGATAATTTTCTTTGTCTTGAGTTTAGGGTGGAACTGATATGAGGTGGTATAATGGTCGGGAAATGCAACAGCCTCCAGCTATGGTTCGCTTCTTGTGCATCTGTGCAGAGGTTTTTCATAGTGCTGGAATTGATCCCGACCAAACGGAGTATGAATTAAACTCAATTGTAAAGCAACAATAGAAGATGGCAACGGAATTGAATTGAATCTGTTTCGTGCAAGGCGATTATGCGAATGAAGAAACATACAGTGCCTTGTACAAGCAAGATAACTTTTGTGACATGAAATTGCATTTTATTGGTGCTTTATAAAGAGAGAATTGATTGAATTATCTCGGAAATGGTAAGAAAATAATGAAAGATATGTACCTCAGTATCGCAGTACATTATTCGCAGAGTACTAGCACAAAACATTTTAATTTATACACGGATAAAGCATGATTTAACCATACAATCAGATAGGAGAAAGCTGATTAGCGATTTTTTTGCTTGTCATGATGCTTTTACAATGAGCATAGACAATAAAATCCCAAAGCATGCACAAAATAGCTTAACTCTACTTTTTTTACATTCTTTACTAGTATCGTTTCACGATAGATGGTTATACTAGGGAACGAAACCATTCCAAAGTGCAACAATGTTACCGATGCAGAAAATGCAATGGCATCATGCAAATAGTAAAAAAAAAAACAGGATAAAGACGAAAGCTCATTAGATCGTAAAGCATAGTTCCCGGTATGGTATAAAAGGAAAGCAAAGCATTCGGCACGATTGTCTGATCGGCATAAATCTTTGCCCACTTGCACACTAGAATCGACAACGCCGACAGGAGAAGGTAGCATTAACGAAGCATAGTTTCACTCTCCTCTACACACTTAATGCCTTTCCTTCGTACCCGTTGGTGCCTGAAATTCCGCTGCCCGATGTTGTGATATTCCATAATTTCTGCATGCATGTTCAACTCTTTTCGCCTCCATTTAATTTAAAGTTGCTGGTCGTATGCTTTGCCTCGAGGCATTCATTCTGCACCCAAACAAACACACTCGCACACGNCTCCAAAGGCAAGAGCGGAAGGGATTTTTGCATCGAATAGTGACTGGTGATGAAAAGTGGGTACATTACGATAATCCAAAACGTCGTGCAACGTATGGATACCCCGGACATGCCACATCATCGACAGCCAAGCCGAATATTCATGGCGCGAAGATCATGCTGTGTATTTGGTGGGACCAGCTGGGTGTGGTGTATTATGAGCTGCTACAACCAAACGAAAAGATCACTGGGGAGGTCTATAGACGACAATTGATGCGTTTAAGCCGTGCTTTGAAAGAAAAAAGACCACAATACGCCGATAGACACGACAAAGTCATATTGCTACATGACAATGCCAGGCCACATATAGCGGTACCGGTTAAAAATTATTTAAAAACACTCAAATGGGATGTCCTACCCCACCCGCCGTATAGCCCAGACATTGCCCCTTCTGATTACTATTTGTTCCGGTCGATGGAACACAGCCTGGCTGACCAGCAGTTCCATAATCACCAAGAAGTGCAAAAATGGATGGAGGATTGGTTAGCGGCCAAACCGACATCTTTTTTCCGCGAAGGGATCAGAAAGTTGCCTGAAAGGTGGAAGAAGGTTGTGGAAAGTGACGGACAGTATTTTGAAAATTGAATAAATTACCATTTCGCCAAAACAGAGCCCAAAACTTTGGTTAAAAACCGCACGAACACATTAATACTCCTAATAGTATCGTTTCACGATAGATGGTTATACTAGGGAACGAAACCTTTCCAAAGTGCAACAATGTTACCGATGCAGAAAATGCAATGGCATCATGCAAATAGTAAAAAAAACAGGATAAAGACGAAAGCTCATTAGATCGTAAAGCATAGTTCCCGGTATGGTATAAAAGGAAAGCAAAGCATTCGGCACGATTGTCTGATCGGCATAAATCTTTGCCCACTTGCACACTAGAATCGACAACGCCGACAGGAGAAGGTAGCATTAACGAAGCATAGCTTCACTGTTCCCTACACACTTAATGCCTTTCCTTCGTACCCGTTGGTGCCTGAAATTCCGCTGCCCGATGTTGTGATATTCCATAATTTCTGCATGCATGTTCAACTCTTTTCGCCTCCATTTAATTTAAAGTTGCTGGTCGTATGCTTTGCCTCGAGGCATTCATTCTGCACCCAAACAAACACACTCGCACACGGCCAACGGGGCAAACGTAAGGGCCCAGGATGGAGTCAATGTATCCGATGCATCCGGATGCACACGAAACAAAAACGTTCCTTTCCATTCGACGTCAGGGGCCATTTTCCAGGCCCACGGACGACGCACGGCGTTGCATTGTGTTTTGCAGTTACATCCTCCACTAGCGAACGGCAACTCGGTGACGATGACGTTGATGCATATGGTACGCACAAGTCATACCACCGGCTAAACATACGGATGCACTTATACGGTGTGTACGGTTTGTTTTTTTTTTGTTTTTCTTTCGCTGCACCCATCCAAGCCAGAGCAATGTGGCAATAAAAAGAAGAAAAAAAAAAGCAAAGCGAAACAGACCGACGTGAGGTTGGGAATAAAATAATACAAGCCATTACGGCACGCTGCAACAGCAGCGGCAATAATTGCAACTGCATCCACCCGACAAAGCCGGCCGCCCGGTGAGTTGGCGAATGAATGGTAAGGACCGCCGTACGCGTGTACGCCATTTCGGCCCTGTTCATTGGCCGCTGGGGGAAATTATTTCATTTCCGAAAATTTAATTAATTCCTCACTTTTATTGTGCACTGTCTATTTTACAACTCGCGTTTCACGTGGCTTTATCTCTTTTTGATGCATTTTTATTTTTCTCTCCGTTTCAACGTTTGTCACTTAGTTTGTGTTTTTGTTTTAACGTTTTTCTTCTTTTCATTTGAGAGAGTTTAACGTTTTTTTTTATTCCTCTTAGTCTATTTAAAAGCGTTTCTGTTTTTCTTATTCAATTGGGAACAGTTTGATGCAATGGAGCCTTCATTGCGTTGCACATTTTTGCAGTACTTGTTTTGTGATTATGTTTCTCATTAACGAAGCAATTGAATTAATTTACTTTTTCTGTGCAATTCTGCTCTTGCTTTGCACGGTTCTAGTGTCATTGTTGGTAGGTACAAAAAGGTTCCCTCTTCTGTCGAATGTGATCTATCATATATATTAAATTACACGAAAGTGGTTTGCAATAATTAATGGAATCGTTAGCACTTGCATGTGCGCAAACCACAAATTGAACAAAATGGATCATTGGGTAATGGATTTTGAGTTGCTGCTGCATCTATAAAGCGTTATACTTATTGTTTCTTTTTGACATTGAACAAAACATTGACAAACAATGTATATATCGACTTTAGTAGCGAGAAATAAACTAGTTACAAAAATATTCCGTTAAAATATGTATCATCTCAAAGCATTAAATTGTTTCCCTTTATTCTTACTAATATTTCCAAGCAAAGATTTTATGTACACACAAGAAAGTCGGCGCGTGTTTCAACACGTTTAGATAAATTTCCGCTCTGCTGTAAAAACATTCTGAATCACGGGACACCGGCATGATTTATAAATGACCGGCTAATAAGATTCGCTTTTTTCTCCACAGAGCTTCACGCTTTGCACCCATCCCGCGAGGCACGGTTGAATGAAGTTGCGAAATAATATAATGCTCCTGAAAAGATGATATTCTAGACCGCGGGCTGCACACTCGAGGTTCGTTCCTTTTGTTCCGGCCATCTCGAGTGTATCCTTGTACACCATAGATACCATTGAGACATCATCATCATCATCATCATCCTCATCACCATCACCATGCTGCTGCTCGTGGTTGGGCGAAAGGCGAAAAGAGCCAATGACAATTTGCAAGAGGAAATTCATTCCATCAACCGACACGACACGATTGCATAATTATCCTGTGGTGCTGAACCTGAAGCATCCTTATCGGGAATATCCCACCACTTCCCTCGCACTGGTCGCGTGCTAGTGTGTACGCGCATTCATCTGTCCGTGCGACGATGTACCACGATGGTGCTATTTTAACTGCAAATGGAATGGTAAATATTTGCATCACCAGTGTTCGTTGGCGGGCGATGGATCACTCGATTGATGGGAAACGTGCAGGGCCTTGCACGAGGAGCAATTCTGTCCCGCACACCGTAGTGGGCACTCGAAACGAGTGCATGAAGCCCTTCAGGTTGCGTCGGTGAATCCTTTTGGCCCATTGGATAGCATTGCATCCTTGCTTTTTTTTTTATTGCTACCCCGAAGCATGCATTCGATACTAGCCGGCCATTTTATTATGAGACATACACAGGACGAGTGCCAGAAGGGAAAGGGTGGACATGAGGTAGCTGTCGCACAACATAATAAAAAGCTCCAGTAGTCGTCCGGCAGAAGAAGCTGTTGATCGTATTTCATTCGTTGACGGCACGGAAGGAAAACGACCTGTGCATACTTATTAGCCATTCTCGGGACGATCGAACGCCCCCAGACTGGAGGACCAGCTCGCATGAAACGGCGGTATCTTTTGCTTTGACGAAGAGGTCTGGGTTTCTCCATTTTTTTTTCTTTTTTGCACACTTCTTGAAACATGATTCCCATACGAAAAACTTCATAAAGCTTCTTACGACGAACGGATGAATGTTTCAAAAACTGTGACACGATCTGAAATGATGGCGCGTTTGGGAGGCACAGGTGAGATTGAGTTAGGTGTATGAGTTTTATGAGCCAAAACTTTTCTCACATGCTTAGGAACACATTGTGGGACGGTCGGCTGGACGTGCGGTTCCAGTGCGGTAGGACAAGGAGGGAATCAACGAGGGTAAAAGATGGACGACCATCATACGGATTATTCGGATCCTGTTTATGCTAGCCATCGATTCAACAGTCACGAGGACTTCGAATTGGGAATTCAAGTTTGTGACAATTTGTCTTTCAAAAGCAATACAGACTCGTGAGATAAATCGACTTTTTCTGGGGAATAGCACTAAACACGCGTAAGGATGTTAAAGGATATATCAGACATTGCAACATTGCAACATTTCCTATAGTTAGGAGTATATAATCCAATAAAAAGCCCTCTTAAGAAACTGGACGATCCCATTCGGACCGTCCTCCCGTAGTGAGCACTGACTATGCAACTACGTGGTATCTAATAGTCTAGTAAGCCATTTGATGGCCGGCATGACCGAGTAGGTCGTTTAAGCCAGAGAGAGAGAGAAGAAACTGGACATATCAAAACATAACTTCTAAAATATAACTCTACACGTCATCCACTCACGGACGGAAGCGCCACCAGAGTGAGAAAGTGTAATACTACAAGTAATCATTTAAATATTTTGCTGCTTTAACGAACTCCAACACTAGTCCATTACAGTATTTTAGTTCGACATGTTTCCTAGTACACCTTTCCTTCCGTTTCTAAATTGTTCCCGATTCATTTCTTCCGATGTGTAAAAGCGTTGAAACGCGTAATGTACTTCGACAGTCTGCGGCCTGTCGCCATATGAAGGTATGGTACCTTTGAAATGTTCATTAGTACTGATTTTCCTAAATGAGTTTTGACAGCCTACTTCCATAATCAGACACGACGCTTACAACTGACCATTTAACCAGACCAGCTCCCTACTATTCCCTGTTTTCTACCACACAAACACAAACACGAAAGCGCCCTAAAACGGTGGAAAACAAAAAAACATGACGACCGTTTTGACAAGGAAACACAAACACCACACAACCTCGACGATGATCGGCCAACGTGCCACGAGGATGTAGCGGAAAAGTTTTCCCCCTTTGTGTTTCTTTTCGACCAAGAACTTCCGCCCTAACATGATCCTGGTTAGCGTGTGGTTGGACAGCGCTAGGCCAGCTAGGTTCCCTTACCCTAGGGGAACATATAATACGCGGCCTGGCCAATCGTTCGCTCTGGATAGATGGGAAACCGGGTATATACCCAGGGCTGGTGCAGTGTTTCGTTGTTGGCAGATAGATGATAAAACAGACAAATCCACCATGCTGAAGTATTTTTCCTTTCTTTTAAATCCCAACTGACTGATAAGCCGTGCAGCACTGTAACAGCAGAACGTTACCATTGTCCGGATGCGGTACATATTATGATTCGACCCATTCCCGGCAAGGATATTGAATATCGCGTACGCAAAATGCAAATCGTGTAACAGCGAGGCTGGGCTTGAGTCATCTCCTGTTCATCGTTTTACTCCCTGCCATGAGGGAATCGTTCGAATCGCTTCTTAGAGACGACGAGGTTAATCAATTCGCCTGTTTCGCCACCCTAACCCATGGTTATGTTTCATTAAATTCCTTTCCCCAGTGCGGCCTAACAGCCACACGTAATCCATCCATGCAGGAACGTGTAGGAGGGTTTGGTTTGGTAGCATGTTAAAAAGGGGTTAACCTTAAAGGCAAGCTGTTGTTATTTTTTACGTTCGCTTCTCATGCAATGATTTGCTTCTACTTTGGCTTTGGTTTTGTTGTTTCGCCTGTTACAAAACCAGAGCACAGTCGCATTCTGTTCGCAGACTGGCTCTGGCTTTTTGTGTACCACCCCACACGCAGAACGCGCGTTGATTCGCTTCGATTAACACAATAAAACGTGGCAAGAACATGCAGAAACGCGTACATACGCAACACCCTCCGGTATCACATTACCTAGCTTTTGGTAACTTTCGCGTTCTAATTGTGAGAACGAACGGATGATGACTAATGCAGAACGTCCTGCCGAAAGGGGTCGTCAAGTCAAAGATATTATCACAATACACTGTGAACCTGTTCTTCTCGTTTCCAAGCTTCGTTTGGTGCTAATCTTGGTTGATTAAATTGATGTTCATAGAAACAAGAGCATAGGCCACAAAAAAAAAACAATATTTTTTACAACGTAAAACATGTAGCTTTTCAGCGACACATGTATACTGATCGAGGATTTTTTTAAAGCGGAAAAATACTGTCCATACCTGTTAGTCGTGCCGATATTTTCTTTTGCGATTTCGTTACACACAAAAACCTAACCTGTAATAGACTTGCATTGTCTTACCGTTTCATAAACGTTTCTTATTTGATTAAAAACAATTCAAACTAAATGGAGAGCCCTCCAGGACAATTTATAGACAACCGAGCAGATAAAATAAAACAAAACCCGCGCTTAAAATGCCACTTAGCGCCGTTCGTCGTTCAAAGGCAATATTGCAATCTAGGCGATCTAGAAGGGGCAGTAGACGGGCGTGCGGACAAGACATGAAATAAAAGCGGGAAATAAAAAGTAAATAAATTAAAATCCTTTGAAGAAAAGCTCCATCGAGCGGAAAAAAAGGGAAAAGAGTGAACGTGGTGCGATAGGTGATGGTGCTGGTGTAGAAAATGAAAATACCACTGAATGTCCCGCGGCAGCAGGCGCACTCGTTCTGCTACGCGGTGGACCACTGGCTTCCCGTCAAGGAGTCTCCTCTGCATTCAATATTGAAACCGCAACCTCAGGCCTCGAAGGCAACCGGGATAGTTTTATGCAAAACGGCGAAACATTTTCCATCTGCTTGCGTGAATAAAAAGGAAAAAATAAAACACGCGGGAAACCCGTCTGGCACAAAACTAAGGATTGCACTCCAACAGCCACTCGCAGTGGTCTTTTTGTCGACAACGTACAGTACAACCAGCGCAGGACGTCGTTCAGGACGTACACAGCCGGCTTCGCGGTGTGATACAGCTTTGGCAATTATTATGCAAGGCAATGTCGGGCTCGTAGTGCTTGCGTAGAACGGAAAGGCTATCTTCCACCATCACATCACGGCAGATGGGACTCGGGAGCTGGACAAAAAAAAACGGTCAGAATGCTCCTGTTTCTTGTGATCGTCTTTCGCGAGCAAACTATTGTTAGTGCTTGCGTTGCTGTGGAACTTAAAACACGCGAAATTCTACGCTTGCCGTATCTTCTTTCTCTGCTTGACTCGTTCCTGCCCTGGTAATGTGCAACCGAACAAGCAGAATTCTGCATCGCAGATGAATGGGTGTAAGTATGATTGTGTCGCTCTTCTCCTGGCTCTAAAAGTTGAACGAAATTAAAAATTCCTTATTACCGTTTAGGTGGCCACACTACCACAAGCTTCACTTTCTTCGGAAAATTCACTTTTACTATTCTATTTTTGTGTGTAAACAAATTACCGTTTGACAGAAGCGCTAATCTACGCATCTTCTAATGTAAACAGCAACTTCACTCCAACCTGTCATCACATGCTTGCGCCCGAAGCAAATCCACTGTTGATAGGGATGTTTCAAATTACAATTTATCAAAGTGAGCGAGGTTCGTTTTTCCACCCGCAAAATTGCGCAAACAAATCACGACAGCAATGACTGTCAAAACCCAAAAGAGGTGACAGGGAGGCAAATGTCGGCCCTTTTTCTTTTAAGATGGGGATGATTAACATAGTAGCTATGAATAATAAGGAGTAGAACAATAAACATAAAACAATGCTTCTCCGGAAGTACCCATTGGACAGGTTCAGTTCAAGATTAGCAACACGAAAGATCTAAGCAACGACGATAAATCGGTTGACATAATCCAGGTGTCACGCTGTCCATAAACTGCGGCCATCTTTAATTTAGTCGTTCATCTTACAGACCCATCACATATTCGTAACAATTAAGCACTGATTAGTCGAATATTGTTGCCTTCCACCGCCAATCCGTGCGTAATTCATTCAGATCCACGAAACATCATAAAGCAGACACACGACCGACTGTCGTCTCGAACCCTGCACCATCATCATCCTCTTGGACGTCCGGTAGTCGTTAATTTTATTCCCAATAAATTCTTCTCTCCCGCACAACGGCACAGCAATCCGGGCATAAAGGCTCTTCACACTCATCTCATTTTATTACCATTTTGCTTCGACTGCCGTCTGGAGCCGGCAGACTTCAAACGGCACAGCTCAACTCCTCAATCCCGTATGGAAGCGAGAGCTAGCAGAGCCTCCGTTTCCATCTGGACGCGACTTTCGTGTATGTGTGTGTGTGTGCCAGTACGACCGATGGGAACCATTCGTTGGACCTCTTGCTTTCCATGCTCCATCCAGACGCCAGCCGCAAGAAGCATTCCTATTGCCATATATGGGGCTTTTGGCCTTCTGATCGTCAGCCATCGAACAGAGAACTCGTTCCCGCCAGAAGGGTCAGATTCTGCACCGTACTTCTTGACTGTTGCTTGCTTCTCCCAGGTTGGGTTTCTCTTTGGTGTTTGTTTTATCGGACGAAATTTGAGTACACAGTGCTACCGACGCTGACCCAGAGGCATGGACGCTTGCACTGGATCTTCCATTCGAGCCAACCCTATCCGTGGTGTTCGGTTCCTTCGACTTCAAACGTGCGACTTCTAAAGGTTTGGCTTTCAGAAAACCGTTTGTTTTAAAATTTATTTACTCCACACCAATGGTAAACAAAGTTCTTCGTGTTTCTTCCGCATATGCGTCGTATGCGTACATATGGAGTACTAGAGCTCGCCCGCGGCCATTGGAATGGGGTTCGATTTCAGAAGAAAAACCTCGGAATACCTAAATGCATTTATAACTGCGTTTTATTTACACAACATTAAAGGAAAAGGTTGGACGAGTATGGGAAACGGTACTAACTTACCAAAATAACACCCAAGTTGTCGCCCGGGAGCCATGATCTTCTTTTCAGTCGACGGTCGACGGGGTTTTTGCCCTAATCCGAGTTCTCTCCGCATTGGAGTGCATTTCCCCGATCACGTTCAAGTGCACGGAGGTGTAATCGTCAGCTGCCCAACATCGTCACTTCAAGACGATTTTTTAAACATCATCCACGTACGAGGGCAAAGGTTTGTTTATTATTTCTTCCGACACGGAACACAGGGAAAACGACTTCATACGAACGGAGGTCGTGTAGAACAGTGATGGTCTAGAGAGAATAAACACACCAGCCCAACTGCATCAGACGTATTGATGTACTGCACTTCTTCAAAAGCGAAAGCGTTTGATCACATTAATGCGTTTTCTGGAGAAGTTCTCCAGTTAGTGCTTCGGCCGTTGGTGCATTGGTACAACAATCAAAACCGACTGCTTTACAAGAGAACGATGCATCAACAACATTCTTTGCGTTAGAACTCCAGCTTGAAGGAACTCTCTTCCCGTTGCGACATCAAAAGTGCCTAAAAAGATGTCCACATTCTCGTAGGGTCGTGACGACATTTCGTTCGTAATCGCGCTTATCATTGCCCACAGGTCGACCCGTGTATGGACACACCCCAGAATAAGGGCGAAAAGATAGTTCTCGCACGAGACTTTTTGGGGTGCGTTTAATTTGTTTATTTTTTCTCTCCTGCACCATGTGTGTGACCTTCTCTTCCGGGTATGTTCACTCGCTTTTCACTCACGTCAACCTTTCTTTCACCTCGATATCATAAATTTTGTGCATTATTATCGGTTTGTCGCCGAAAGAAGAAAAAGGGGGACATCCAGGAAATATCCTGCGTATATAGGTGGTGACCAATGTGCGAACGTATGCAGGGAATTCCCTGTTACGAATTCGGTGCATCGTAAACTAGGAACGGGCGTGTAATACTTCGGCAAAGCGCGCGCGTCTAGCGAGCTAGCGTAAGTTGGCGTAATCGTAAATTACGTACTTTACGACGGATTTCAGTTTTTATTGCTGCGGATGCGGACGAGCCCATTCCCTACATTGCCGACGGGGTGAACCTGACCTGAACCACGACCAAAGCCGGTATATGTGTGTGTGTGTGTGTATGTACGTACGGTGTGCGGAATAGTCGTGTCCTATTCCAGAGCACGAAGGGAGTTCTTTCGACACAATCTCGTGGACGGCTCGAGCTCATTGATTCCGGCTAGTGCTACGTTGAATGGTGAATCGAGGAGCGTGGATTGACGACGTGCAACGAAGCGTTGCTGGCATTAAAAAGGGAACCAAACACACTCCCTTCGAGCCCTTGCCAGTGCGCATACTTCCAGAAAGGAAGGAAGTTTTGTTGCCATTTTGTTTGTCGTCTGGCTGGCTGGCTGGCTGGCTGGCTGGCTGGGCGGTTACGGAAGACTCCCGCACCTACGGCAGATCTCACTTACATCTAGCCACTTCAGACTCGAGAGACCACTTGAACTGTATACCCACTTGTTCGTCATCATCGTCACTGTGCGGCACACACAGACGGCAGGGGAAAAGAAAACGGACCGAGCCCGGCCCGCTGACGGCTCGCTGAATTTTGGAGTATTTCGGTAGCGTGTTCGGAGTTAGAAGCAAAGTGGATCGGTTTGTATGGCGATACGATAACCGACCGTAGTACGGTGTGTAATGAAATTATGAGCAACCTCTCGTTTGTGGTTCAACGAGTCATAGAGCACGGCAGAACCATATTTGTTTATTTGCTTTACGTGTCACTCGGCGCACCAGTGTATAACTTTGCGATCAAGCAGCGTCAAAGGATGCGATGACACGGGTGGGTTCCGTAATACCGACGTAATATGAGAAGCTTAATCTTGCAGCACTTTAACGGCGGCGTTCGTGTTCGGTCGTGATGCCATAAGAAAGCTTTAGCTTTAGACTGCTTTAAGCGATCCTTTTTATTACTTCCACCTAGGGACCTCGTTGACTACGGTTTTGGAGCGCCATTTTTCACACATCTTTCAGTAATGTAGTTTGATTCATTATCACACTCTCTTTCTTCACGAACCTTTCCCGCCTGCCTGTTCCAATGTTCCCAACAACGAAAAGGTCTTAAAAAAACATCACGAAAATGGAGCACATTTAAGATACTGCCATGCGCTGCCCGTGTTCACGATTTCCTCGCGATGGACTTTTAACAAGCTGCCTACCCATCGAAATGCCAGCAACGACGAGTACAACACCACCAAGCGTTACCAAAGCTTTTCATCGTAGTAGCCACACCGTCGTACCAAAGTTACAGCGGGCGTCGCTTCCGGTAGTCATCCTTTTACTTTCCTTTTTTTTCTCCTCAATTCTTTTAGCTTTGAATTATGGTTTTCTTTGATAAATGGATTAAACGTTGGTGGAAAACCGAAGCCAGTGCTACTGGCCCCGGTTGAACGTTGCCTGCTAAAACAGTGTTTGCAAATTTTCCGCCTCGACGAGCTTTACTTTCCTCCATTCGGTACACTGGCGAGCGGTTGTACAATATCTTGCACGCATGCACGTTTCGCATTCGGAAATTTAAGACTTACTCACGTGAACTCGTTAATTTTCCAACAATTTCACGGTGTGTGATACGCAACCCATGTCTTCCTGTGGAGCTGTGGCGGTACTAGAGGCACTCCAGGGAGAATGCACGATATGGTATCGTCTTTTTATGGCCGACCGTGTCGNAGACCACTTGAACTGTATACCCACTTGTTCGTCATCATCGTCACTGTGCGGCACACACAGACGGCAGGGGAAAAGAAAACGGACCGAGCCCGGCCCGCTGACGGCTCGCTGAATTTTGGAGTATTTCGGTAGCGTGTTCGGAGTTAGAAGCAAAGTGGATCGGTTTGTATGGCGATACGATAACCGACCGTAGTACGGTGTGTAATGAAATTATGAGCAACCTCTCGTTTGTGGTTCAACGAGTCATAGAGCACGGCAGAACCATATTTGTTTATTTGCTTTACGTGTCACTCGGCGCACCAGTGTATAACTTTGCGATCAAGCAGCGTCAAAGGATGCGATGACACGGGTGGGTTCCGTAATACCGACGTAATATGAGAAGCTTAATCTTGCAGCACTTTAACGGCGGCGTTCGTGTTCGGTCGTGATGCCATAAGAAAGCTTTAGCTTTAGACTGCTTTAAGCGATCCTTTTTATTACTTCCACCTAGGGACCTCGTTGACTGCGGTGTTGGAGCGCCATTTTTCACACATCTTTCAGTAATGTAGTTTGATTCATTATCACACTCTCTTTCTTCACGAACCTTTCCCGCCTGCCTGTTCCAATGTTCCCAACAACGAAAAGGTCTTAAAAAAACATCACGAAAATGGAGCACATTTAAGATACTGCCATGCGCTGCCCGTGTTCACGATTTCCTCGCGATGGACTTTTAACAAGCTGCCTACCCATCGAAATGTCAGCAACGACGAGTACAACACCACCAAGCGTTACCAAAGCTTTTCATCGTAGTAGCCACACCGTCGTACCAAAGTTACAGCGAACGTCGCTTCCGGTAGTCATCCTTTTACTTTCTTTTTTTTCTCCTCAATTCTTTTAGCTTTGAATTATGGTTTTCTTTGATAAATGGATTAAACGTTGGTGGAAAACCGAAGCCAGTGCTACTGGCCCCGGTTGAACGTTGCCTGCTAAAACAGTGTTTGCAAATTTTCCGCCTCGACGAGCTTTACTTTCCTCCATTCGGTACACTGGCGAGCGGTTGTACAATATCTTGCACGCATGCACGTTTCGCATTCGGAAATTTAAGACTTACTCACGTGAACTCGTTAATGTTCCAACAATTTCACGGTGTGTGATACGCAACCCATGTCTTCCTGTGGAGCTGTGGCGGTACTAGAGGCACTCCAGGGAGAATGCACGATATGGTATCGTCTTTTTATGGCCGACCGTGTCGAGCCCCCGATTTTGTTTCTCTGCATCGGTCCCTGGAACGACTATCAACGTTTGTATCTACTTCAGCCCGCTCTTATCAGAAATGCATTCAACGAAGAGTTTCACTCACTCTGCCCTACCGGTGTCTGTGGACGTTAATGCTAATGTTGAAATAAATATGTTTACTCGAACGCTGAAATCGCTGTCCGGTGTCGATGCACATCGTGTGTAGATGGTTCTAATGCAACACCGTGAAAGGTTCAAGGAATGGGTGAAGTAGTGCCAAATGAAAAGTTGTCTGGATGCGCTGTCAAACTTTGTTGTGTTGTAGGAAGTCTCACCACGAAGGCACGAATGTCAGTAGCTTGACGCCTAACAACTAGTCCGGTTTTGTGTTCTACATAATTTCTCATTTGCATTAAATCCCAGATTCCCAATTAGTGCGACAAACAATTGCGCAACTGTTGTTTTTTTTTCTATGTCTGATAAATAATTAAGTAAGTAAGGGTAAGTAGTAAATGACTTTGCACCAGGNATGAAAAGTTGTCTGGATGCGCTGTCAAACTTTGTTGTGTTGTAGGAAGTCTCACCACGAAGGCACGAATGTCAGTAGCTTGACGCCTAACAACTAGTCCGGTTTTGTGTTCTACATAATTTCTCATTTGCATTAAATCCCAGATTCCCAATTAGTGCGACAAACAATTGCGCAACTGTTGTTTTTTTTTCTATGTCTGATAAATAATTAAGTAAGTAAGGGTAAGTAGTAAATGACTTTGCACCAGGAACTTTGCATCCAGAGACTTTTCCATCCACCCCAAACGTTGACGTTTCCCCGAGGACGAACAAAGCAACCGGGATGAGGGGAAGGAGCATATCTTTTCTACTCGCGTCCCTCATATCCCTGAAGGGCGGATATCCTTACTTACTAAAACCGAAACAAAAGCACCAGGAGAACTTTGGAATAATGGAACGGAAAGTAGCAAACTTCTACCAGACCAGTGCGCTTGCCACCTGAGTAGTCGCCCAGGAACCGTCTACCATACTATCCCGACTACTAGATCTCTACACCGACGTTGCCATGGTGATGCACCACTACATCCCTACCGCGTTATGCCGTGGAAAAAAAGAAAGAGAGAAACTTCACACCATACGAAACTTCGATATGCACAACTACAAGAGCATAAGGAGTAGCTGCGTTCGCCTGCTGCGGAGCAGCCGTCATCGTGTCGTCGTGTGCGGCCCCTCTGGTTTGTTTGCTGGCAGCGCCAGGATGAGCCATAAAATTTTATAGTTATTTGCCTCACACACCCTACTGGACAGAGTTCCATGTGCGCCGTGCGCCAAGGGAAATGAGTGTTGTGTTGAAGTACATAACAGAAGCTGTGTATTGCTGGTTTCCCTCGAAAAATTCAACCTGTAACTAGTCACTGGGATTAGTCACCGGGAACAGCCCGGTCGCAGTTCTCTGTGTTGCTTTCCTCGTTCACGTAGAAGCACAGAACTAAAAAAAAAAACAATCATTGCACTTGCCTCTTTTTCTCCCATTCTACGGCGTTACGAATCCTGAAACATTCTATAGAAATGCATCAGAACCAACCACCCATCAGAGGGGTTATGTTTTCCTTCTTGATTACATTTTCCTTAGGTTAGGTTGAGTTTTTTTTTATGATCATTTAAATAAGATTCGTCTGCCGAAGGGGACTTTACGACAAAGAAATTCAAACTTGTTCATTAAACAGAGTTTCATTTAACTCATCTGAAAAAAACGAAACCCCGCTAGAAATAATTGATAAGTTCTTACAATAATCAAACATTAAGCTTTTATTAAACATAAAATAAAATCTAAGTTATTCGCTCACTTTTGCACACTGTTTAAAAATTAAACAATTTCCAACAGAACTCCATATTCCAAGAATGAAAGAAATTCCCATTCACGGTGTTCAAAGTGCGGAACACATCGAAACATTCCAACCGTGCGCAAACAGGGCGCCTGAAAAATTAACTTCTACTTAATCATGTTAATTATGCATCTCTCCAGCAAAACATACAGGTGGTAAGTGCTGTAGTGCTATTAAATGCTTTTATATGAAATTGCTTAAAAAAGGCACCTTTCGCATTTTCCTAGCAGCCACGGTGCGTACCAGTTGCCACACTAGCTAAAACAATATAAAGCTGATAAAGAAATGGCTTTTGCGAATTCAGAATAAATAATCATAATGCCATCCGAATGGATTCGAGTTTCTGCGCGGAAGCGAAAGCTCGCCGAATGTGGTAAGATCTGGGTCAAGAGTCGTCTCTACAAAAAGTATCACATTTACCCATTACGCGGGTCACAGCTAACGATCCCGGAGCACGGACAAACAACAATCCCGTAGCTCATTACCACGCTCGAAGCTACCCCACCATACGCATGGTGAATTAATGCAAAGACCCATACAGAATCCGCCTCATCCTGTGTACGTCGCGCACAGATAGAGATAAAAAGAGGACAACAATAAGACCGGTGTTCAGTCCCGGCCCCAGGGTGGGATTAATTAAATCTAATATTTTTCACCATCCCTTGCATGTACATCCCAGGCCCCTTCCGTGGTGGAAATAGGCCAGGTCGAATTATGGCCAGTTTGGCGTTAAATTTGGCCACCCAGCGATTGTATCCAATTTCGATTCGCCACCCGCCAAACGTCGTGCGTTTTCGGAAGCGGTCCAATGCTTGGTCGTGCCCTGTATGCTCCACTAATAGAGTAATAATTTTGACCAGCACGTGACCTGTCCCTGGGGCGCGTCTGGATCCGGTCGGTGGGGATCTGTGGCGCTTTATTTTTCCCTTATTCCGAATGCGTGGAGTGTGAAGTTATGGTGCAAGAAGTTATCTACAGTGGGCGAATGGAACTGTGGGAAATCGCCCAAGGTACAGATACATAGACATATATTTGTGATTTTAGATAGCCAGTATGCAAAAGTTCATGCTGACACTCACCGATAACGTCCAAGGTAGCAGCGGGCGATGCGACACGGGCTCCTGATGCTCGTGCCGTAGCCAAACACACGTAGTCGCCTTGATCGAGCGTCCCGTTGACCGCCCGGATATGGAGATTGGAACCGCTCTGGTAAATGCGCTGCGGTGTGCCGAAATTTAGGCGCTCGTGAACCGGAACAGGAACACCTAGAGAAACGAGGGACAGCGGGTGATGATGGTGGGCAGGACAGAAATGTGCAATGGGGCGCTTAATTATTTGCAACCGGAACCATATTTTCGGTCGGAACAGCAGCTTACCGTTTTTCGTCCACGAAAAATCGATCTCATCGTCAAACAGTGCGCGACACTCGAATGTGACCGGTTCACCTTCAAACACCTGCCGGTTCTGGGGTGTCACGGTAAACTGGAACTCGCACCGAACCGTAGCTGCAACGAAAATAAAAGAAAGAAGGAACCGTATGACCGGTTTGAATGAGTGTGCCAGGGTTGATAAGATGGAAACAAAAACTAATCAGTAAAATACATGGAGCTAGTCCCGAACAGGGAGCTAAGGTAAGAGCTATCCCATTACCACCAGGTGTCTGCAGGGTAAGATGAAGCATAGTTGTGTTCTCTGGCACGACCAACATCAAATCGATCCAGTGCTGGAGAACTCACTTTTGGGGAGCAGTTTTGGGAAACGCTACGTGTTTCCACAGTTTCTAAGGACCATGCCGACGAAGGCAGTGTAGCACGCGGTATCGATAAAAATGTTAAACGATTTTCTATCAGCACGGTAAGAACTACTGTCGTCAAACTCAAACCCCGAGACGCTCCCGAGCACGGGCATTCCCAGCACGGGTATGACAAACCGTACCGAACCGTCACGCAGAGATTGGCTATCGTAAAGGGGCGTAACAAAAATGGGTTTCGGGGCTTTCGAGGGCAAGAATTTTGAAACATAGTTAGGAAGTTTCTGCGCCCTGATTCTGGAAATACCCCAACCTAGCCTACAAGAGTAGAAGGTGTGAACGGTTTAGGAACTGATTTTTCCGAGATTCTAGATAAGCGATAACGCGATGACGACGTTCTCAGCTATCGTGCACCTCCATGTCGCACGAGCGACTGCTTTTATGGAATTCGATTTTCTACTTCCGATAAAAGTGAAGGTGCCGTTTTCCAGCCTAAGCCGTGTTGGTGCGCGAAAGGGTGCAAAAGAAGTTCCGTTCCCTTCCTACCGGAAATGGGGTGGGAGGACATAGGGACATGAATTTTGATACACTTTAGAGGTGAAAATTATGTTATTATCGTGCATATTTGCGTGTATGTGTCGTTAAGCAGTGAAGCGAACTGCAGGAAAAAGGGCTATTCAAGCGGAAAAGCGAAAGGTATTTTACGTCTTACACATCCGCACTTTCGACAATAAATATATTCGACACTTGAAGGTACGTCGGTGGGACCATGTTGTGAGTCGTATATTATGAGTTACTAAATTTAAGTTTTTTTTTTGTTCTTAACCACGGCTTTAGTTAAACACATTCTCTACTACGTTTGGTGCAATGTAGCAAGAGAATTTAACAAGCCATGGAAAATTAAATGGCTAACAGTATAAAAAGCGAATGCAAAACAGTACGCTTATGCGGGCAGCATGTCGTAACCAGAAGGATTCAGTTCAATGCCCTACCCGATTCGACTAATCGGGCGAACATGATGTGTGTCCCGTGAGCTTTTTGTGTGCTTTACCCTTTCGCGAGCAGCATTAATCCCGTGCTGCTCATTAGCGCCAACAAAATCCATCATCATTGGGCTAAAAATAATAATACTACCGGCTTTTCAGCACCATTTGAGCCGAACGGCTTTGCCGGGATCGGTGGTGCTTTACCCGTACCCGGACCCGGACGGGCAGGAAAAAGCAAATTACAATTTATCGCACACGAATAGTAAACTTTTTAATTAGAATAACTTCCACCCATCATATCCAATGGATGCCATGATCTGAATGGAATCCATTCAGATGATTCAGAGTTCGCCGGATTAAAAGCCGGCTGTGTCCCTTCTGCGTAAAAGGCTCCACCAAAACGCAACGGCGGTGCATTTGCCGTCCCGCATCTCATCACCGATCGGCCACAATGCCATCAACTCCGCGTTTGTCCTCGTTGTGTCTTTTTTGCTCTGGGACGAAGTGCGAGTTTGCTCTTGCGCACTCGCAACACTGGCATAAAAATTAATGAACCATTTCCCTTGCTTGCAGCTGAACCAACCGGAACCGGAATGAACGAGGCAGGGGAACAAAAAGGACGTCATTCTATTTATTTCTGCTGCAACAAGCAACATAACAGCGAACGGGGACACAAAACCTAGTAGTGCCTCCCAAACCGGGGTGCAGTTTTAGTGGCTGCCATTTCTAAAACGGAAAACCCCGGACTAGACAGGGAGGCTCCACGTCTGTCCGCACGATTTGCGATGACAAAACACGCCAAAAAACGGACGAATGTTTCCGCGCCTGCTTTACTTACGCCATCGGAGGTATCGAGGAAGTGCCATAAAGTCGCACGTTTCGCACTTCCCGGGGGGCAACTGTCTTCAAACTGTCTCATTGTTTATTCCGCCCACTGTTTGCAGGGACACAAATTTGAGGACAAAACGGTTATGTTTCCCGTTTCGTGTGTTGTGTTTTTGAGTGGTTTTTCTTTTTTCTGTTTTTTTGGTCTATCCAGGTTAGTTTCGAGCGGTCTTTAATTTTCCCTGTTTTATTTCACTCTACCTTTCCGATCGCGTGTCGATGAAAGCTTAATCCAGCCATTTATTGGGACCGTTTTCCGGGCGTTTCTCCCTTCTTTGTTGCTTCTAAACTCCTTAACCATCCAAACACAGCAAGATTTTTACTTTGACGTGTGGTTTCAGGGAACCAGCACGTGGTGACCGGATTCGTGTGCGTGCAGGTGTGCGATTTGTCACACGTGCCACCATGATTTTTTGGAGTTTCCGGCGTAAGAGCTTCTCTTGTTTACTTACGTGAATTTAAGCACAAAAACACACACATACACACAAACCGGTTAGCCAAAAGGCAAAAGTGTTTCCAGAAGGAACGGCGTTCCATCTGAATGTAAAGTGTTTCCCGCTTTTCCGATGGCGAATTCTGATCTCCTGGGGTACTCTCGTAAAAAGTAAAGACCAACAATCATCTTTTCCGCACCTCCAAAACCGGCGAAGAAATGTATGCTTCACCCAGATTTGTTGCTGCCAATCGCTACTAACGGCAGCAATTTTCACGCGGACAAGCCATTTTGCCTAACAAATGTGATATATTTCACTGATAACAGAATGATTCACATAATGATATTGAACACTGTACTGTGCAGGGTACGGCCTACTTCGAATTGCTTTTGATTAGGAAAGGAAGAAGGGAAACCAAAACTGTGTGACATTCAAGTCAGGCTGGCCAGTCTTTGGAGGAAGGGTGGGAAAGGACCAAAAATGCAGCACAGGCTCGAAATGTTACCGGAGAACACTGGAGAGTGTCCCTCATTGGCTACCTGTCAAGGACCGCAAAGGGATTCACCAGTTAGGTACATTTCGGAATAGAAATTAATTCGTATTCTAAGCCTTCAGCTGACTGATTTCTTCTTCTTCTTCTTTCGATTATAGAGACTTTGGCCTAAATGACTGTTTTAACTAACTCTTCTATTATTTCCTAAGCGTAGACACTGCTAGCTGCAATGTTTCGCTAGCGATGGATAGTTTTAATTTGTTACCCCCTCCCTTTCAATAAATATGTCCTGAGTTTTGAATCATAGTAGGCGCCACGTCTATGCAATGCCTACTGTGACTGAAGTCTGACTGGCAGTTTCTCATCTATAAAATTTTTCCTCTTCCTATGTTTGTTACAATATGCTTGCTTTTAATAAAAATGCGTTCAAGCATTCTTTGTAATTATGGAACATTCTTTAATGTTATACATATTTGTTTATAATACCAAACCTCTGTTTCCCTCGGACACTTTACCGATAATGATTACGTCTACCCACATTCAAACTGCTTGCAGCAAAGCAAATGGCAAAGAAATAACTTCTGATTCTAATCATAACAAGAACAAAGAAAATCGAAGGCAAAAAACTGCCTTCTTAAAACATTGCTATGCTCTTTTTATTACGATAAGAAACTCTACGCTCAAATTGCGAGCGACTGAAGGAGAGAAACATTGGGAAGCAATAAAAAAAACCCGCGGTATCAAGCGCCAAAGATCACTCGAGTATGATAAGAAAAAAGTCCATTTTGGCAAACATTGGACCAACTTAACGAGTGCCTCAGGAAGGGGCTTAGTGGAGGTTTGATGTGAACTAGAGTTGTGCGCGACATGTGGCTCTTTGGCTTTTAAAAATAATTGTGTATACTTAAGAAAACTTGGAACAGATGGCTTCTACAACACGATAGTGAAAGGTAAAACCTCCATATATTTCTTCACTTCTTGTTAGAAAGCATGTTTAATAATCTTAATGCTATGAAATTGCGGAACGTCCTAAGGACAACAAAGAACATTAAAAGCTCCGAGCAATCAATTTATTTTAATGTTTCAGGAAGAAAAACGGATGAAAATCGGAAAACACATTTCTGTTTGACCCTCTTCCTTCCCTTCTGCCCATGTTTCCTCCATATACTTACCGAAAGTGAACTGCAGCAGCAGCACCGACAGCACTGTCCAATTCAATTTCGTCATTCTACGAATCACTGTTCCTGCTTTTGATTGCATTTGTGTGCATCGGCCCATCTTGCCACAGCTTCGTGCTGCCCTTTCCAACACCAACACCACAATGCACTTTCTTTCTTTCCGGAAGCAAAAAAGCTTTTTTAACAAATTCTGAACACCGACAACTCTGCTATCGAAACAATTCCTTTCCACTTATCTCCCGGTACGACAAAGCCCTTGCTCACACACCTTAGCCCAAACAATCAAACTGTATCGGATGCTGCACACGAATGCACACGGCTGAATTAATGCATCTCGCTTCGTCTTATCAAACGCCGGACAATGCACTGCAGCACGACCAACACGACTTCGATGAACGGTGGTGCTGCATTTTGATGCACTTTTTGGCAAACCTAAACGACTTCACATACACTCATTCGCGCACGCACACTCTAACACACTATACACCAAACACACTGGCACGAACGAGCCGGGTGATGCTACCTTGTATTGCTATCTCGTCTTCGCTGCCTTCTAAAACATCTTGCCGCTTCCTTTGTTGTACTGCCGCCGTACAGAAGAGATGATTTGATTTTCTTTTCGCAAACTTATCTTTCTTGCACTGTTTTTTTCTTCTTCTTCTATTCAATCTGTTACGGGCACTGTAGTTTCAGAACTCCGTGCCGTTTGTATTGAATGTGGTTTTATTCTGCTAACAACCAATACTTGCGTTTGTTGGAGATGTTTTTCTTACATTAAGCTTGGCCGTTGTATCAAGCTTCTGATTAATTTGTTTACCACTACCACGCACACACATTTAATTTTGTGCTTTCTGTCTTAACTTATTTAACGAGAATTCAATAATTTGAATGACGCCTCTTGCTGTTAGTTATGCACTATTAAAATTAACACCATACACAGTAAACAACCACGGACAACTGTTTTGCCGGTTTTAATCAACCTACAAACGCTTGGATTCTCGCACGCAATATCGACGTCCGACTCTGCCGCGGTACGAAACGCAACTCTTTCAGCGCAACTGAACGCAAACGCACGCAACACAAATATAGCGCTTTTTACAGAAGAGGAAAAGAGTTGCAATGAGTTTGCTCTTCGTTTCTCTCACTCTTGGTATATACGTGCTCTCTCTCTCTTCCATTCTCTCTCTCTTTCGTTATATACTGTTTTTATGCTGGTTCAGACGAGTAAGCAGGGCTGAAGATGCAGTAAAAGTATAAAAAGATAAATAAAATGCTTGCCTAACTCGTCGTGCGACGAGTTCACTTATCAGCGTAGAATTAGATCCGTTGATTTATTTCATTCAACTATTGTCACACACAATGTGACACATTGCTATTTTACACTTATTTTGAAAATTCCCAGCCCCACTAACCCTGTAATGAGACGTAAAACATTTAGTTGAGAGAAGTTTTGTATGAAAATACGCACACTCTCGCAAATCTTGTCTTCCACTCTCGCTCTTTAGCTTTAATTGTTCTCCGAACAAAATGCAATGCGTGCTCTTCCGTTTTATATCCTGCTCTTTGTTTACATATTTCTACGCCGGTGACGCTAAATTTGTTTGAAGCTGCTACGATGGTATTAGTGTAGCGGCGTTCAAAGTCCCATTGATGGTGTGAGCTACAGTGTTGACCATAACTGTAGGCCAACGACATGTTTTCATCATAATTGAAACGCCGAAGAGGCAGTAATAACAAAGATTCGTTTGCTGGTTCATGGCAAAGTTTTATTTTAACATATTCAATAACGAAGCAGAAGAACCAGAAGAGCCGTTATACAAAGGGTATTTTTTGTTTAATCTTAATTTTCGTTATCGAAGTAACCATTACAGTTGATTGTCATCAGCTATGGTTTAGTTTTGGTTCAAACCTTCTGCCTTTAGGTCGTTCTTCTGTAAAACAGATATATTTTGGATAAAAATTTAAACATCTAATATTTGGTCCAACCGACATAGAAAATTGTAAACAATGGCGTTTAAATCGCGCAAGCACNTTGCCTAACTCGTCGTGCGACGAGTTCACTTATCAGCGTAGAATTAGATCCGTTGATTTATTTCATTCAACTATTGTCACACACAATGTGACACATTGCTATTTTACACTTATTTTGAAAATTCCCAGCCCCACTAACCCTGTAATGAGACGTAAAACATTTAGTTGAGAGAAGTTTTGTATGAAAATACGCACACTCTCGCAAATCTTGTCTTCCACTCTCGCTCTTTAGCTTTAATTGTTCTCCGAACAAAATGCAATGCGTGCTCTTCCGTTTTATATCCTGCTCTTTGTTTACATATTTCTACGCCGGTGACGCTAAATTTGTTTGAAGCTGCTACGATGGTATTAGTGTAGCGGCGTTCAAAGTCCCATTGATGGTGTGAGCTACAGTGTTGACCATAACTGTAGGCCAACGACATGTTTTCATCATAATTGAAACGCCGAATTTTTTTTGTTTAATCTTAATTTTCGTTATCGAAGTAACCTTTACAGTTGATTGTCATCAGCTATGGTTTAGTTTTGGTTCAAACCTTCTGCCTTTAGGTCGTTCTTCTGTAAAACAGATATATTTTGGATAAAAATTTAAACATCTAATATTTGGTCCAACCGACATAGAAAATTGTAAACAATGGCGTTTAAATCGCGCAAGCACATTGCCCGTGGGGATCTCAAACGGATTAATAAGCGAAAAAACAGGAGTACACATTCCTTAAAACATCCAACATCAGTTAAGCATCAACGCCTTCGGATCAAACCCAAAAACCGTACCACGATATCGCGTACCAATCGTCCCGGTAGGTCACATAGTAGTGTCGTATCAAGGAACTACGACCCTACGCGTTTGGCCATAACAGACTTGAACATACCTCCGGAAAACCGACGGTTGGTCCTGTGCGATGGCGAAAACATTGCCTTCAATGACATCACGGGGGAATACTCGACGAAACGGATTTATGAAGCATATCAATGGTTCCTATCAAACGGACACAATGTCATAGTAGTCTGCCCGGAATATCTTTTGAATAAGCTTAATGAATCGCTACGCTCGATAAAGCTAAATATTGTTAAAGGCATTTCTGATGACGAACACAATCCTTCGAAGAACGTGCCGTTCGAATTGGCACTTCTTAAGATGGCAAATAACACAGAAGCGGCAATCGTGTCTGAACGACATTTCGAATGGTCGTACTACGATTATGAGGACGTCGTGATAAATCGTGTTATTGGGTTCACTTTTTTCAAGGATTATATTTTCATACCAGTAGATCCTTATGGGCGTGTGGGTCCATGGCTTAGAGAAATTCTTTACAAATAAAATATAAATTTTAACCATTTTTAATCGCGTTTCTACCAAGTGTCGAGCAATCGTTCTTGGATAACTTTTATTATGCTTTCCCGTTATTTGTTTCTTATTTTCTCGGTAATGGATCGACTATATACTAAACCAACTACATGGCTACACTGATACAAAATACGGTTGTTGGACATTTTAGTTACCTCTTCTCTCTGTAGCTTGTTCTCGAGAAAACTAGCTTTCCAGTACATAATCGATTGATGATGAGAAATTCGTAGCATGCGTAGGCCAAACATATAGCACGTGTCTGTAAATGTTTCTTACAAGTTCCTTTTAATGCTCTCCCATAATTTCCCTGCAAAATTGGAAAACACTCCTACTGTGTAGCGCATCACACTATAGTGCCGGTATGTGTTTCAGTGGCCACCGGTGTTACCGCATTTATACAACTGAATACAAAACTAAACACGGAAGGTGTAGAACGTAGAGGAGTAAGCAATATGATCCCGTCCTTCCGCCGTTGATCTAAACCTTCCATGTTATATACTACAAAGCACGAGTATAACATAACGGAAGGATGAACTTTAAACCAGTATCGACAACGCAATCACTGTTACATTCCACCGTCCACCCGATAAATTTGGGAAGTAAATTCGTTATCAAAAAGTAACATAATGTATAAAGCCTTCTAAAGATCGTCGTCACCGATCCACTCGAACGCTTCGTTCTGCACCGAATCTTTGCCATTTTTGAAGCGTACTGTCGTGTTGAACTCCTTCAGCTTGCGTCGAATAAAGGAAGACCCGTTGGTTGTGGAGTGTTGTTGTTGCGTTACCTGGTTCGATGCACCATTGTTGCTACTAATATCGTTCTGCAAATGTAAACATAGGACATTTTTATAAGTGCGGAAATAAAATGTCACAACAAGATGCCGAATGTTCGCAAAGCGCCCTTACACTAACTAGATTGCAGAGGGTATCGGTTGAACAAGAATCAGTAATGCAATGGTTCGATCCATCCCGTCTAATATAGGAGAGTGGCGCATAATCTACATGCTGTGGATTCTGTTGGTATTGTAGTAAAGAAAAAAAACGAATGTCAACAAAATGAAGCATAGCTCCAATTTCCGCGCATCGACTGACCTGCAAATGTGCGGGATCGGATCCATTCTTCTGATTNGTGCCGAATGTTCGCAAAGCGCCCTTACACTAACTAGATTGCAGAGGGTATCGGTTGAACAAGAATCAGTAATGCAATGGTTCGATCCATCCCGTCTAATATAGGAGAGTGGCGCATAATCTACATGCTGTGGATTCTGTTGGTATTGTAGTAAAGAAAAAAAACGAATGTCAACAAAATGAAGCATAGCTCCAATTTCCGCGCATCGACTGACCTGCAAATGTGCGGGATCGGATCCATTCTTCTGATTGAGTAGCTCATCGACGATTGACTGAAGGCACACGGACATAAGCATCGACTGTTCGCTGTAGATAGTTATCCATTTGAGCTGGTTCTTCGCCATCAAGTACTCGAACGAAAGCTCCAAACTGATCGTGGACGATTGTGATGGTGACTGCTGTTGGGACGATTGCTGCAAGCGACCATTAACGGTTGATGATTGTTCTTCATTCTTGCAAAAAGAAGAAAAGATAACATTTATCCTGTTGCATCCGGCCACAGTCGGATCCTCTTTTTTCCCCCACAGACAGACGGACTACTTACAATATGAATAGGAGTTACACGCCAGCACCGGATGCGCGTGACTTTGAATTTGGTTTCCTGCATCTCTTTGCCCACGTACGTCAGCAAGTTGAGTTCCTTGTTTCCCAGCACGACCGTTGCAACCGTATTCGGTTCGGGAAAGTCCACATTGGCGCGTGGAAACTGAAGACATCCGTAGAGTGGTAGTTTCCGGACAACGTCCAGATACTCGCTTTTACTGCCACGCGCCTGCATGTTTGTAAGCTGCTCGCTAAGATCGCGGGACGTTACGATCCAACCCCGTTCGACATCGCTGAGCGCTTGGATGTAGAGCAGATTGAGTGCAATCCGATCACGCATCAGCTCCACATCGTAGCACGGATCCCAGTACCCGGTGCGCAGCACCAACTTACATTCATCCCAACGCTTCGCTGAGATGTAGGGTGCCTCGAAGTCCATCAAACGTTTCACGATCGTCAGCTCACCGTTTGCCTCCTTGCGCATTAGGTAGAGCGCAAAGTAACAGGAACGATCCTTGGGTAGATCGATCAGTGCGCATGCTTTCTCCAGCACCTTGCTGGTGCAGTCAGTTGTGTATACGTTAGCCGATATTCGATAGCCATTCATAAGGTAAACGTCCAGCGTTACCTCGTTGCATTCGGTAAATGATGACTCCTGCTGGGCGTTCAACAGAAACGCACGCAACAACTCTGAACGGCATAGCACCGGATCCTGTCCGACTGGAAATAGAGGCGTAGGGAAAAAACGTATCATCTTTTGCCAAAAAATAACCAAATGTCGTGAAGATGGTCTCGATTGTTTTTTTTACCTAGCTGAATGTAACGTTCTAAGCTGAGACGCCTCTGCTCGATTTGGTTCGGTGTTAGAGAGAGCAGTTTCTTTGGAGGAAAGCTGGGCAGTGCGATCGACGGTAGAGATCGTTTAAGCTGCTCATGCAGACTGTGCAGCTGCTTGTACCGAAGGCAACAGTGAAAACTACCATTGATGTGAATGTTGAAGCCCTGTGTAAAGTAGAATAAGCAAAAAAAAACCCGTACAGTTAAAGCTATCTGTTACATTCTTCAAAAAAGGGAGCAATTAATGAAAGTAAAAGAAAATCAATTTATGCTATGAAATTACTTCATAAATGATTATATTGAGGTCATGCAAAGGAGGAGTTTATTATTGCAACATTGTAACCGAAGCATGACTAGACCGCATCTTGCAACACCCTCCATCATTTCCATCTCACCCGCGAACAGTAGTTCCTCAGTTATAACGTAGCTCATATATTTGAATTGTTCCGTCCATCGACTGCTTTTAAAAAGCTTGTGCACAATCGTTTCAACACGATTACTCACCATTTGCGGGTTCCGGTTGGACACAAAAATAAAATAAAAAACAGCGCAATGTACATGTCCTCACTCTTTACACCAACGTTGATGGCTTAAGTTGCGATGCTTCAACTGAACCCCATTAGAGTGGTAGCGAGCGAAGGACAAGTGGATTTTGCCTCGATTCTCGCCCCGTCTTCTGCTCTTATCACGAATGGTTTGACCATAGGTTGAAATGTTTATTTTATTCGGGGAATGGAAAAAAAGGTAACTATTTCAGACGTTGTGCATGCATCATGTTCGAGACTTTAGAGTAAATCAGCCGAGCAAACATGCTGGGAAAAAAGGATGTCGATACATACGTATCAATCAATAGAACGGTCAGCGGTGTTTCACAACACTTACTGCTCCCCACAAATATTGGTCAGCAGTTTTCCGATGCACAGTTTATCTTACGGACAGCCCTTTTTTCCGCCCTCGAACAGATCGATTTCTGCTCATTAAACATTCCGTTTGGCCGTTGCGTGCGTATCGACAGTAACCGGGTCGAGGTGCCGGTTGTTTATACAGTTTATTTAGTGCGTTGAAACTGGGCGGTCGAAAATAGATTCGATCCAAAATATGGACCAGGACAGCATAACTCTGACCCAAGCGCATATCGAACAAACAACATGGCTGGTTTTTACAAAACCAAAAAAGAAACAGACAACAGGAATTTTTCGGGGTATTCACCATAGCGCAAAGATAATCCTTTGATCCGCAGACCATCTAGCCACTAGACCACATCTAGACCACTCGGACTCGAAATCCTGAATTAAAACTGCATCAATCATAAATTGTTTGATAATTTGGAATATACCGGTATTCACAGAATCATTCCATCCTTCAATTCAATTCATACAATACTTTTTCAATGTTTCCGATAAGATCAGCCAACGCTTACATGTCAATTAAACTGCATTTAAACGAAATATCTTTCCTCGCCACAACTTTCCAACGTTTCGCTGAATGAAGATCGTTTTCCACTGCTGACACCAGTTCATAAAATAGCAATAGTTCAGTTCTGCTCCAATTCAACGCCAGTGCTATAGATGCGTTTCACAGCAAAGTGGAAATCATCCTATAATATCTCG
Organism: Anopheles rivulorum; assembly: GCA_018908115.1. Taxonomy (NCBI): domain Eukaryota; kingdom Metazoa; phylum Arthropoda; class Insecta; order Diptera; family Culicidae; genus Anopheles; species Anopheles rivulorum. The sequence continues at coordinate 599,503 of STHB01000011.1, forward strand.
TCTCCATTTTATCGCACTCCTCGAAGAACGCGTTGATGCGAGATCACGCCCAGAGCATAGAATGCCCAGTGCATTAGACGCACGGGGAAAGAATGAAACGAACTGGGTGTTGATGACCGATATGGCAAGATGGTCTGGTACATGGAAAACCTCCCCTATAACCAACGTTACTCGTTAGGCGGCTCTTTCTTGCGGCTAATAGGAAGACAGAATGATGAAGAAGGAAAGCATCCCCTGTGCCGCCTGTTGCTGTTGTCTCATCGCGGCTCATCGGTTCAGTTTCTCAAGTGCAACAAAACGCAAATCCAAACCATTCGCTGATGGAACGCAAGTGAAAAACTTCCATCCCAAAAAACGTAATCATCTTCCCCACGCCTTTGCCGGTTTGCAGTCCAAGAAAGCAATCAGAGCAGCAAGCGCTGGATTCCAATGGCTACTACTACTTGCAGTGCCGAATAGATCCCATCAATTGTCGGACAGAAGGGAAATTTAATTGGATAAACCTAGATATCTGGGATACAAACACATCGGGCGGAGTGGGACAGAGTGCTGAAAGACGGAAGGAACCTTACCGTGTACGATGATCCGCTCCCATCGGATACAAACTCTTGCGTGCTGGGTATGGAAAAGTGCATCCTATCTTCTAACGGCTACTGATATTTGCTGAAAATATGCGGTGCTGTTTCGGCGATAAGATTCTGGCCTTTCGTCTGGTAGACGGACATAGGTCAACATCCGCTTCCAGCTCCAAACTTAAACCCTATTAGCGTAGGCCCTAGTATAGCATCGTCAACAAGGTTAATGCGATGGTGTTCATTACGTGTCGGTTAGACTTTTTTTTTCTTTCCCAAACTTGATGGTTGGTATCCGTTGGTTTCGGTGTCGGATTCCTGTATGGGGCCGCCGACGTGCCGGAGTACCGGTTTTTACTTTTTACGAAACGAAACACTGTTGAGCAACTTTTCACATCTTCACACCATGGAATGGCTATAACTCTGTGGGATGTGGCAAGGCTTCCACACGACCATCCTACGCACTGCCAAATAGGACTGCGACTTGTATCGTTGCGGAAATGATACTACACTCGTCTGCATACACAGCTGCACTTGCAGCGATTGGCTTTAATTGGAAAAATATCCGCACAGATTAATCTATTCAGCAGCAATCCCTTCGCAACTCCGTGCACAACACCATCGCTTACAGCCACTTCCTACACAAGCAGCAGAACAAAATTTTATTTTCTCTAGACTAACAGATTCACTACGCTTCACATACGAAACCACACTTTCTTGTTTTTCTTTCACTGTGTGGCTATTTACTAAATTACACACTTCTATTGCTCTACGCACAGCAACAGTAGAAACCAACAGCGAACGACAGTCGAAGGAAAGTGTTCCGAATTATCAACACAACCCAGAGTGTGAAGTAAAAAACGAATAATCACAAAAAAACAATGGCAGTGTTGCCGGACTCGTCCAAATGTTAGCGTTTGTTTGACGTTTCTGTCACTGCACAGTGGGTGATATTTTCCATTGGACAATATTTTTATGAATTTGAAAATCTTCGTTGCCTATACTTTATACGAACTCACTTGCAGGAAGATTACTACTTTTAGCACTTTACGCTGCAAAAGCTCTCACATGCAGTATATAAATGCTTTCAAACAATTAACTAATGTATTAACAAAAACGTGCAATTAGTTTAAGTGGTAATGCAAGTAGAATAAACATATTTTTGAGAGCAAGCAGCTAAAATTTGCGAATGGCCATGGACATTGAATGAATACTGCAGACAATCGCTATTGATCTTTAATTAATGTTTAATTATCGTACAAGTTTGGTCATACTTGAATAATGTTATTTTATTCATTTTTTTATTAATTGAAGAACGGCCAGACCGTATATCTAATTCAATATTCTGAAATCGATTTTTGAAAACAAAACGAATTTGTAATAAAGCGGTTTATACTGTGAAAATTTAGTCAACATTTTCCAAATTTGCTTACCTTTTTTCTTACGGGTTTTAAACCGTATAAAATAAAGAAGACATGTCAACGTTTTACCTGTAATCACTTTACTATATTGCATACATTTAAAATACTCTAATTTTTATAAAATTATAAAATTAGCAAAAGAGTAGAAAAACAATTGAATAAAACATAACTGAGCCTATAGCATAGAGTGGAACTAATGCTGTATCGTGCACTACCGATTCCGTCGACGAGTGGATGCGGTAGTACACAGTAAGGTTGCTAACGTTAGGCATCCCAGAATAGCCGCCAAACCACAGCCGTACGAAAGCACTCCTCTATAATACTCTGGACATTCGGAACGGTCGTGACATTTCCTGCAAGAAACGAACATAAAATTGCAACGATTAATATGCATTTCGGTCAATGTTCTACTCTAGACACTTACACCGACTCAATGATCACTACCACCACACCGGTGATCAGTTTGTCCGCAAACGTGACAGCCGAATAGATAAATCCACCCTGATCCGCATGCTTCCCGATCATGTCGGCCGTAATACACAAGCTGCTGATCATCGTAATGGAGCTACCAGCTCCAAATAAGGATGCTATCAGAAATAAGGACACTGTGCTAAATGAGCCGGAACCGGGCGAAAGGGCGATCCACAGGCAAACACTGGTGCTTATAATGGATCCTATAAAGTACACCAAACTATTGCCCACAAAGCGGTTGGTGTACTTGAGCAGCAGTGATGCTACGAAAGAGGCGAGAAACGACACGAGTGGAACGGTCGCCAAATGTTCTACATTGGCGTTGTTTTCCGCTGGTGTCACATCGGGTTGATAGGCACGTTCGTCCAACCAAAGTGGCATGTACACGAGTGAGGTTGTCATGAAAAGTCTCGAGAAGACGTACCTTAAAACAAAACAAAAAGTTAATACTTAGAACAATACGCTAAAGGAACGGGAACTTTATGCACTTCACTTACAGTAAGGCATTCTGGTACAGTAGAGGTGATTTGAAGAAATTTTTCTTTGGTTTACGCTGAACGATCGTATCCAGCGCGGTGGAAGATCCTGCTAAATGTTGACCACCGGTATAAGTACCATTCCCTTGTCTCTGATCATGTCCCAGCAAAGACTCTCGTTCAATATCTGTTTCCGCTCGTGGCCCAGACGAACGGATGATGTTATGCTGCAGTGCTGTGCTTCGTCTATGCTCATACCCGCTGAATGTGAGCGAAAAGTTAAACAAAACCGACATGGACACGCCGACTAGTGTAAGGATTAGAGAAATGTCCTGTGGAATGAGCAGAACGGAAACGGAATGATTAGTTAAATTTTGTCAAAGGGGATCCTTATCTTTATTCACATACCCGAAATCGGTACGCATCGCCAGGTCCAATCTGATTGTCGGTGCTTGTACGACTCCGCAATACTGCCCACGTGACAATGTACACCACCACATTGGACACTATTGATACAGAGTACCGGATGGCGGTTAAATCTGACCGATCTTTCTGCGTGCGTGACAGTTCCGGTATCATGGCAAGGTGCGTCACCTGTACAATTGGCCACCCAAACTGGAAGGCAAGTATCACGATAACGAAGTACAGTATTTCCCACCAGTGAGGCGCCACCGAGCACCAGGGACACAGGGAAAATATCATTGGGAATGTGAGAAATACTATAAAGGTACCTGTAACATTAGAACCAATGTTCGTGTTAATGTAAGCAAATGGGTTATTTGTAGCGCTCGCTGGTCTTCCCTTACCTGCTATATGCCACTGTCTCTTCGTTCCATATCGATCCGTCAGGAGACCCACGATCGGTGTCGCAATTGCATCACCGACCTGTCCTAACATCACCATTGCGCCGGCTTCGGCTGCCGGCATTCCCAGCGCACCCTGCATAAACAGGAGCGTATAGCTGAACCAAATCCCAGCACAAAGATCATTGTACACGTGGCCCAAACCATACCCAATCTTTTCGCACATCTTCAGTGTGGAACGCTTGTCCAGCTCGGCACGTTCCATGTCGACGGTAGTATTGGGAAACGTTGTCGGGGTCGGGCCGTGATCGGAGTGAGGTTCTATTCCATTTACTGCCGGCACTACAGCTCTTGTATCCGCTGTGGCACCATAGCGGTGCGTTGTTGTGCTGCCGTTTGCCAGTGGAACTGTGTTTCCCGTGTTGGCCATGTTGTGTAGCTGAATCTGCAAATGGAAATGAGAAAAAAGATTATAAATAACGATCGATATAGTCAATCAGCAGACGTTCGCACGAAATGTTGTTTAACGAAATGGGGAAAAGCATTGTCTCAAACGATTATAACAGGATCTCTCATCTTACCAAGATGCTGATCGCTAGCGATCTACGATCCGCGATACCTTGCTATTACCATCAATGAAGAGTTGATAATAACAAAACAAAATTTTCTTGCCATTGCGCACATCATGCATTCCTATTTCATCTTGATCTTGACTCATTAGCAAATTGTGGAAGAAGGGCTATAAAAAAGACATCCATGTATGCGACTTTCAGGCAGTAGAAATGTTTGTTTTATCATTTTCCTATACCATTTGCACAATCAAATGCACGGCTATAGTCAAATGTGCAAACGAGCGAGTTCTAAAAGAAGAATTTCACACTCATTTGCTGCGTGACCCAAACATTGTTAGCCATCATTCGATCCAACCGTGACAAAACCATAACCAGCAAAAACTGATGATTCTTCCTCATTTACGCGAATTCCTTTGTTCTTCGCATCGGTAGGCAAATGAGGGCAGGATGTATTTTTAAAGTACTCCATTGCGATTTAATGCGGCTGTTTCAAATAGCTTGGTGCATATGTTTGCAATAAAAAATAAATTGTTCGGTAGAAACAATTCTTTTGATAACGCTAATGTGTTTCAGCGAATGAATCTATAAAAAATGGAAAATTTAAACCGGAGTCTTAGAAATAATGAGACAAAATAATTGTAGATATTTGTTTCCATGGTGTAGTTTTTGAGATTATTACAAATAATATGATTCTATTCGGAAACTAAACATTCCCAGGAATAACAAAAAAAAACATTTGTGGTAACCGAAAATTAGCCAAAAATCAGTTCATTTTGGTGGGGGCCAGATTTCGCAATTCCATCCAATTGTATGAAGAGGTTCGGGTAAAGAAAAATGGGAACAATTTGATAAATCAAATGATTTGCATTCCATTCAACGAGCGAACCCTAACATTGCTTCAATAAGTGAATCTTGTTTGTAACATATATTTTGTGTGGAAATTAAGGTATTTTTTAAAATGCGGTTATGTTACTTCTATTTTTAAAACAAAATCATTTATAGACACCATTCCACAGAAATACGGCTTGGCCGTTCTTTATGAACAATAAAAAAAAGAATCAATTCCACGGTAAAACATAAACATTATTTCAAAATTCCCTTTGGACTTACTTTATTTAATCACTTGCTAGCCGAACTTGTGAAACTCTTCCCTGCTTCTGGTGCATAGTGCGGATTCTTCTTTGTTCGAATGAAAATTGCACATTCATTCCAAACAAACAAACCATACGATAAACAGCTGACTAAACATGCATGCACACAAGCGCGCGCACACAAACGCCCAAGTTCAAAAATTACCGCCCAACACTACCGCACATGCATATCCTAGGCAACAGCGAACGACGACTTGATACACGTGTGAAGATTGTAGATTTCGCTTCCAAAGCTCTTTTCTACGCACGCAGTACACAAACACACAGCACACAACACGGAGCGAGAGAGTGAGAGGAATTGCGCATGAAAAAAGGGGAGGTGGAAAGTTGTGGAGTTGTGGTGGAAAAAAAATAACACTGTCAAAGCAATATTGCTCGATGATGATGCTGGCACTGATTTATCCGCTTCGATTGCGTATTTTTGCATTAATATTCACTCACTTTTCACACTACTGTTTAAGAATACTGCGTACTAGTTGTGCATCGGTAAAGGCACTAACCCGGTGCTACTTTCAGAGCACCAAAGGTAAAATATGCCACACACAACGAAAAGGTAACGCAACAGCACACCAAATGTTCTGCTTCATATCCAACAAATAACGACGTATTACTGATGTATTCAGGAGACTTTGTTTGCCCTTTATCACGTTCAANACTGATTTATCCGCTTCGATTGCGTATTTTTGCATTAATATTCACTCACTTTTCACACTACTGTTTAAGAATACTGCGTACTAGTTGTGCATCGGTAAAGGCACTAACCCGGTGCTACTTTCAGAGCACCAAAGGTAAAATATGCCACACACAACGAAAAGGTAACGCAACAGCACACCAAATGTTCTGCTTCATATCCAACAAATAACGACGTATTACTGATGTATTCAGGAGACTTTGTTTGCCCTTTATCACGTTCAAAGCACACGGAAGCCTCGATGCTAATACTGATAGTCGCCACACTACACTGTCGAACCGGACGGAATGTTTATCAACACTGATGTTGTATCGTGTTCCACGGCTATCTCCAACTGGCAATTGCCTCCAAACAGAAAGCTGCTCTCGTCGACTCGACCCGTGGAGCAGAGTATGTTTTGGAGCATCTCACTACTACACCGACACGGACAACAATGCGCGCTGGATTGCGTATTTGTAGGTTGTGCTTGACACTTTCGCGGTCTGATAAATCTGTTCTAATCGTTTTCTGTTTGACGGTTTAAGGGCGGCAAAGCTGGTTTAGCACAGGGAAAAACATTTGTTCGTCGTTGCAAATAGCCATCCGTTCGTGGTACCGGTCTACAAGCGACTGAACGTTGACTGGCGTACATTAAGCGCTTCGACGAAGCGGCCTATAATCACATGGGCACTGGTGATGACGGTGCCGGGTGCATCTGTAGGGTTTCGCACCCGCTCCAATTTGCTGCTCACCCGTACATCGACCTTCCACGTTAAAGGGGGACAGGTTTATGTACGGCTTTGGCGGTTGGCCGAAGTAACTTCCATCGCTCGGGGTGAGATGCCGCCGAGCAGACCGAAAGCAACTCATGCATGGCCTAGGACAATGTCCCATTTGAAGGGATTCTGATGAATGGGATTCTTGTTCTTGCGCACCGATAATTGGTAAGATCAAACAAAATACCCACAACGCTGACATCATTTAAACTATTTAAAATATTATCGAGCGGTAATGACATTGCTTTTCTGATTGTTTTTAATACAAAACAGAAACCCAGTCTAGTACAGCTGGTAACAATCTAATGCTCACTAGAGCGCAACATGATTTGGAACGAATTCCGGTCATTTAGATGGATTCTTCTTGGCGTACGTACCGGGTCCAAATTACGTTGGACGTCGTTATACACCTGATTGATAGTATGGAAAGCGTGAATTAAAAAATCATTTTGAACTTTTGAAAACCACCAAATGGATTCACAGGAGATTCACACTAACTAGCGTTTCAGTGCATTAGTGCTGCTCACATGCATATGATGTTCTAGTTTCCGGAGTTTATGGTATGGAATTCTTTGCATGTACCACTCGAAGAAGTTGTAACCGATATGTGGTATGAATTTCGAAACTAATGACATTTATGTGGGAGCCTCAGCTACCTCGGAAGACTAAGCCATAAAAGTGCTTAGTTCTGTGTTCTGTGTTCGTAAATGAAGCTACCATTACTACCTTATCCAAGCACGATCGAGACAAGAAGTCGAAGATGTTTTACTCAGAAAAATGAGTTAAAAGACGTACATTGCAAGCGCATTTACACTACCATGGGAGAAATGTAAAAGTTAAAGGGTAGTTATGCGGTATGATGCTGTTGTAGTAAAAGGGGATGATTCTTATCTATACTTCTTACTACGATCATCACCACCGGAATGTTCGCCTTGGCCTCGGACCAGTTTTCGCATCAGAGGTAGAGCAACTTTGGTATTGTCGTTATGCAACGTGCTGTAACGAAGCACCACAATGAAAAGGTAACCGGCACCAGACAGAGGCAAACGTCGGCCACTGTCTGCACTTGCACTTGCGTAGAAAATCCGGTTCCACTGCAGGCGTGCCGAGTGTGAAAGAAAACTTTCGTTTTCCGCTGCAAACCACACCTTCATGTAGTAGGGTGGAAAAATGCACCACACTTAGTGCATTTACCATTGATGCTAAAGAAGACCCTAAAGTGACGTCAGGCGTAGTTGCCTTTTGCGGGCCTACAAAGAAATACTTTGTCGGATAAGGATGACAATAATAACCACACTCGTTTGCATTCATTCCATTCCTTTTGGATCGTCGGAAAGTGCATTGGCTTCATTTCTTTGTGCTGTGGTGCTTCGGGAAAGCCATCGGTAAACGGCACAGCACAGCAGCAATAGCGATTCATTCCAGTGTATTGCGCACCTTCAAATAAGCGCGCTCTCAATTCACGATTTATTGTTTGATTTATGATAACACCACACCACACCACGCTAATGTTCAATGATGGGCGTTCGAAGTGTCGATAGTGCTGCGGCTGTCCGTTATCAAGCGATTCCTGTTTACATTTGAGCAGCACGTTCTTTACGTGCTGTCCGGTAATGTATGAGAGGGTTAATTTCATGGTTCAAGAGGTCTTTTGTGCAGAATGGAACCGAACTTTTTCCATTTCTTTAATCACACTTTGCTAAAGTCCATCCTGTCTTTGGTCAACACAAAACGTTGATACAAACATGCAACTGTAGATACGAAATAAGCTGTAAGCAAAATAATAAAATAATAAGCAAAATATGAAAAATAACAATTTCTTATGCTTTCGTCGGTCCGATGCCAAAAACCGATTCATATCAGTTCTTCACGTCGTAACAGCATCGGTTGCTGTATTTCATATAAAGAATAAACCGCCTAATGGATTGCTGAATAACTATGTTGATGATATGATTAAGAAAATAGTAAACTAAATCAATTACGTTTCACAAAATCTTCATATCATTTAAATAGGAGGTGATTTTAGGCAGATGTAATTGAAAATTTTCTTCATAAGCCAACGGCACTTTTAAACCACAGCACGTAAAATTTCACTGCAAACTGACAGCATTGTGCGCGCATGACAGTTATGACAGTAGTTTATTTACATACAAAAGCAAGCACGAAACAAAACGCATCAGGTGTGTATGTGTGTGGCTCGATCGACTAAATTTACACCTCTCCGGCAGTATAATGCGGTGAAAGAAGCACAAAATACCGCGTACGCAATAGAAACGTCCTTGAAACGGCAGCATTTCCTAGCTATAGACAGTGTTTGTGTTTTTCTCTATTCTACTTGGTGTGATAATTTGATTGATAGGTTACAGCCTGTTTGAAACGAAAGCAATTCTGTGTGGCTGTCTCATTCTTCTGTGCGGAGGATTGGTTTTACATTGCGAAACTCAACCCCGTTCCGTTACTCGCATCATCGGAATCAACTCCTCCTTCTGGAGCAGTGACTTTCATCTTTACAATCATCAAATATTGAACGGAGAGACACGCTTGTGAATGATTTGCTAAACAAACAACGCGAAATCAACGAGAGGTGGTGGGAGCCGCTTGTGGATTCCAATTCTAGCATATCATGATGACTGCTAGCTGATGCTAGTAGATGTCCAGAATAGCTAGGGCGGAAGAGTTGCATACAGACGCTGTTAAGAGACAGAACCGCATGCTCGCGGTACCAAAACGATTGTATTGGTATCGGCGGTATCTAATAGCGAAACCTGCCACCACAGTTGAGGACAAAGTTTAGTAACGTCACCACGCGTTTAGAAGGCCTTCCTCCGCCGAACAAGTTTTCGGTGGCCGAAATTTGACGATAGCGTAGAGGACCGGTTACTGGTGCGCGTTTTTTTTTTGCAGACGAACGTTTCACATTCCAACTAATTGGTTCAAGCGAGAAACAGGTGCGTGCCGCGTGTCCGCAACGTGGTGAACTTGAAAGTACAAACGAGCCGATTGTAAAGACGTGTCTAGAACAGGAAAAGTGCAGTCCATCATTAGCGAAAGTTATTTGTAAGGAGAAGCAACCAACAGGAAAGTATCACGATGGTGAATATGAAAGCAGCCCTTGCCATCGCGTTGGTGTTTGTCGGTTGCTGTAGCAACGTGGTGTTTCTCGAGCTGCTGGTTAAGTAAGTTTACAGACCAATAAGCGAGTGTGTGTTTTTTTTATAAAAGCATAAATTATATAACAACGATCGCAAAAAGTTGCCTTGTCATCATCATCGTCGCAGATGATAAGCGAGGAAGAAGGAGAAAAGACATAGAGATCATGAAATGTGTTTGATGATCAGAGTGGAGTATCAGCTGTTTCACCCCTACCCTATCGTGACAGTTTTTATTATCAATAATCGCAATCGTGTCTGCTGCCCTTGTTGATACACCACCAACACACTGCAGATAGAGAGCGTATGTAAGCAACAGTGGTGCGCATGTATACTTGCCGGTGTTGTGCCCTTCGAAACGTGCGCAGCATGGGATGGGATTTATTTATAAACAGAAAACTACGCTCATGTGAAAGTTTTTTCGCGGTATCGAAGTGTAGTGTCATCTTCTACTCTTTCAACAACTATATTTGAAAATTTTATATAATGAAACAGTATTATCGCAACTGGGGCATTTAGTTTGTGTAAAAAAAAGAGTTACTTCACACTAAACAAGTTGTTTAAACATCAAACGATTAGACACACTTGGTGGTTGATACGGTGTACTAAGTTGCTTCATGTATTGTTATCGTACACGTCACGTTGCAATATCGACAAGCGGGCTACATCAACAGTAACCGATAACAGTGATGATGGAGATGATGATGACGATGATGATATCGTAAAACAAAGCAACTAAATGTGTCCATTACAAGCACCTTGCCACGTGAAGGGTCATTAAAAATATCTCTTTTTGTGCATTTGTGCCTGTTTTCCACTGCATTTGTTTGCGTTGTCACTAGCAACCAGGTTTATCCGAGTACCATCATTGCCGCTATAAGAATGTATTTACGCTTTTAAATGTCGTGTGTGCTACACTAATCGAAGGTCGTATCTGCAACATTGTATTCGAGACTTTGGTGTGACACCAAATCTTTATACCTTCGCTTTTTATTAGCCTTTAAGTGAAATTGTTCCCTATTACACAAAAAAAAAAGATAAGAGTAATTTTGTTGATTCTATACTTTAATTTTTCTTTTCCACAGAATCGATCCAGGATCGGGCAATCTGATCACTTTCCTGCAGTTCCTGTTTATTGCACTCGAAGGATTCCTGTTTACATCGAAATGTGGCACCGTACGACCGCGGATCGGTCTCAAGGATTACACCATCCTGGTAGTAATGTTCTTCGTGGCAAGTGTTTGCAACAATTACGCGTTCGATTTCAACATTCCCATGCCACTGCACATGATATTCCGGGCCGGTTCATTGATCGCGAACATGATCATGGGCATACTGATACTGAAGAAGCGCTACGACTTCTCCAAATACCTTTCTGTCGGTATGATTACACTCGGCATCGTGATCTGTACGATCGTGTCCGGCACGAANTGGCACCGTACGACCGCGGATCGGTCTCAAGGATTACACCATCCTGGTAGTAATGTTCTTCGTGGCAAGTGTTTGCAACAATTACGCGTTCGATTTCAACATTCCCATGCCACTGCACATGATATTCCGGGCCGGTTCATTGATCGCGAACATGATCATGGGCATACTGATACTGAAGAAGCGCTACGACTTCTCCAAATACCTTTCTGTCGGTATGATTACACTCGGCATCGTGATCTGTACGATCGTGTCCGGCACGAAGGTGGAGAGCACGCAGGTCGTGAAGAATGCGGCCGATGAGGATCCGGTATCGGTATTCTTCTGGTGGACCCTAGGCATTGCCCTACTCACGTTGGCCCTGTTTGTGTCCGCACGGATGGGACTGTACCAGGAGGTCCTGTACAAGCGGTACGGAAAGCATCCGAAGGAAGCTCTCTTCTACACACATCTTCTACCGCTGCCATTTTTTGCGCTGCTTGCTGGTAACATCTGGGAACACATACAGTTAGCAAATGCTAGCCCATTGCAAACGATCCCAGCGCTAGGCATAGCGCTGCCGATCACTTGGCTGTATCTGCTAGGTAACGTACTGACACAATACGTGTGCATCAGTTCGGTGTACGTCCTAACGACCGAATGCTCCTCGTTGACGGTTACACTGGTGGTAACGTTGCGCAAGTTTGTTTCGCTGCTGTTTTCGATCGTGTACTTCAGTAATCCTTTCACCGTACAACATTGGATTGGTACGATATTGGTGTTTGTAGGAACGATCATCTTCACGGAGGTAGTTGGAAAGATCCTAGCTGCACTCCAGCCTGCGGTGGACGAGAAGAAAAAGGTTAAATAAGAAAAAAGCAATGCTCAACTGCTGATAGCAGTACATTAGTTAACAGCATTAGCGAGAGGCTGAAACGGTGCCAGAAAGGCATTAACAATGTTATGAATTAGGTTGCTCTTGTATGGAAGAATAAGGACAATGTCCTAGGATACTTGTTTAGCGTCTTACGTTAGACATAGGAATCTGCTTTCGAATAGCTTAGCTTCTTTTTACCATTTACCTTACTCAAATGGATATTTTTTACTAAAAGAGTACAGCTAATAATTTTTGTGTTTGTTCACTTGTTAAAACGAAAAGGTATCATTTGCCTCGATATTTTATACACTTGTAACCAATTGCGTACCTCATGTAGCTTAGTTAGGAGGAAAATTCACATTTGTTTTGGGACGATTTCTTACTGGTCGAATGAAATATATACGGTGTAGTGTTGTTTCTAGTTATAAACACGTAATGGTCCTAATGATGCTTAGGTGTAAAAGAATGAAGCGCAAAATCAAACTTGTTGAATCGTGCTATGAATGCACACGTAAATTATTGCTCACGGCGATTATTAGAATTACGTCTGGTGGATTTCTATTCTGGAATAAAGCGACCAACAATGCGATACTTAATTCTTTTATTGTAAGTTAGAATCGTTTTTATTGTAAATAAACGAGAGTAAAGGTAACCGCACAGATGCGTAAATTTGAAAAAGTGCTGTCTGCTGTGAACAAGCCGTGCTGTCAGTACGTATGCTGTCAGTGCAAAATGTCAACTTGTTTGTTTATGTTGTGATCGTTGGCTGGTGGTTCGTTTTGTTCCGGTGGAGCGTCTGTGTATTTGCGAAAAATTTGCATTTGGTCTGTAGAAAGTTTGAATATTAGCAAAATGTCGAAGCGTAAAGCGAGCTACGTGGTGGAGGAAGATAATTATCTTGATGATTTGGTGCGTGACAAACAAAACAATCAACCGTCAACGAGCAAACATACGCTCGATTCCGACGAGGAGGACGACAGCGGTGATGATGCACCGTAAGTTCCGTGAGACATTAGTGAATGTTATTTGGCATAATTGAATTCATTCTTGTTTTTAATTTCACTTCGACGCGCGATAGGTACAATGTGCTGGATGACAATGAGATCATGGGCGAGGAAGATGGCACGGCACGAACGGATGGAGAGACCAAGTTTACCCCGTTCAACATGAAGGAAGAGATGGAGGAAGGTCATTTCGATGCGGATGGACACTACCTGTGGAAGAAAACGGTCGAGGTAAAGGACCATTGGTTGGACAACATCGATTGGGTTAAGCTGAAGAACGATCCCAACTATAAGGAGCGTCCGGAGAAAGGCGAAGAGCGAGGGCTGGCAGATTCTGATTCGGACGACGACGAGGAAGAGGCAGGCGGTGGTGTAAAGTTTGACGATATTGGCACTTATCAGCAGATGCTAGAGTTGATGGAACCAAAAGAAACGGTGAAGCGAGCGTTACAACGGTTGGGCAAAGGTACGGCTAAACTGACGACAGCTCAACGCTGGAAGTTGAAAAAAGAGGGAAAATCGCCGGATGAGCAGAGTGCCAAGATAACGAAGCTTACGCAGCTGTCGAACGATATACTCACCAATAATGGTAACATGGATGTGTACGAAGAGACATTCGAAATGATTCACAAGAAGGTGTCCGAAGCGGAGAAGAAAAAAGCAGCCGCAGCAGATCCCGGGGATGAACTGGATATGTATGCAGATGATTTCGGTAGTCGGGAACAGAGTAAACTCGGTGCCGATGTGGATAAGGTGCCAAATGGTATCCTCGTTACAAAGGAGAGTGATACGGCGGAGAGTAGTACGGAACAGGAAGGCGGAAAAGAAAAGATACTTATGTGGGAGTATAAGGAGCAGCAGGAAGATGAAAAGGTTCACGGTCCCTACACAACGGAGCAGATGCAAAAGTTTGCAGACGAAGGACGATTCGCTAGTGGAGCATTCGTACGTAAGGTCGACAGTGATGATGCCCGGTTCTACTCGGCAGCAAGGATTGATTTCGATCTGTACCTGTAGGTGGATAGGAGACACAACGCCACAAACATACTACATATGTTAAGGTTTTTTTTATAATAAATTAAACATTTCCACAAGCACTAAACTAAGGTACGACTTAAGCATGAGTCAATGAAAAGTCCTGCCACCTTGTATGTAGCTCGTAATTCGCTTTACAGGAATCCACCAAACAAATCAAATCCAAGGCATGAGTTATGTTGCTCCAACAAAAACATTTATTAAAAAAAAAAGTCGTTTATCAAAAACTTATTGCTTAATGCTGCTATGTTCCACCGGTGATGCGTTTTAGATTAACTATACCTGCAGCCGCGATACACAAATTCTCTCTCCATCTGTATGTTCTCCTCGATGTGCCGCTTCTAATGCACGTTTGATGCCTCAACAAAATCACAAAATCACCAACAGGTGTTTTCTTTCCGATCTCTACCTAATGGTACTGTTTTCCTATCGTAATCTCATCCTATCCGTGCTGCCATCCTTCTTCAGTCGTATCAGTGTTAAATAATAGAAGTGAAAAACACGACACACAAATATTGTCCTTAAGCTGATTGTATCTAACAGTAGAGCGATTTCAGTCCAGGATGGATTCGAATTAAGAGTAAAGGCAAGAAAAAGAACGGTTCGTTTTGAACTTCTACCCACATTCGAATCCCTCCAGTGCGTCTTTTGATCGTTCACGATTGAGCATTCGTTGTGAGTAATCTTTTGCCTTCAGTGTATGAGACGACTAAGGCATACGGGTTTAACATGCTAGCAGGAGATTCTGCCTTTAATTTCCATCTTGTTTATTCGCTTTCGTTTATGAGGTAAAATATTAAATTAATACGCAGAACATAAATTAGAGACGCTTCACTCCACATAGTTTCCAGCATTAAAGCGAGAGGAAAGAATTAATCGTACATGTTATAAGATAAAAAAAATAAGAAAAAAAGCAAGACAAAATAGAACGAAGTTTAAACATAGAGACACATTAAAACGTAATGCTAGATTCAGAAAAAAACTGGAATGGGACGATTCTTCACCACATCTTTCCCCCGACCGTCTCCATCAAGGAGAATCGACACTGTGCGCTTGTCTAATGCTAATTGTTCGCTTTTCGCTTGCGTTAAACTGGGTTAACTTGTACTGCTTAAATAAGGATTTGTTAATGCATAGCGCGTAACAACAAAACACCCACTTGCTACTTTTTGCACAGACGCAGCAACGAGCGACGACTCTGCCAAGTGCATGCCACATTCTGCTGTCCACGATCCTCCTCTTTGGTGGGTGAGTTAACGGAAAGATCTGAACAGGCCGTGTTTGGATGATACTCGCACAAACACTTGATACAGAACTTGAACCCACAGAACTTTCCACTGCAGATCGCATAATCGCATTTCGCGTCACGCGTGTCGCGCTGATCCTCATTGGCGGGCACGGTCGATGGGCAGTCGAAACTTTTCGTTCCTGTACTGCGCAGCTTCATGCGCTGTTTGCAGGAACGATACGATCCGGACGAGTTCAGCCAGTGGTTTGATGCTGTTTTAGCTACGCTGGGAGTGCTGTCGTTGAACAGATTCTTCCGTACACAATCGGGCGTTTTTTCCGGGTGCTCAATATTACTCGCATTGCTGCGAACAACGCTGGAGAGATTTTCGGTTTCCGTGAAGGAATGAATGCGACCAGATGAACGAGATTTGTTGGATTCAGAACGAGAGGCGCGTGAGAAAATGATTCTGCTAGGATGCTCGCAACGGGGACATGGTCGCAACTGTTCTGACTTTTTCAAATGAGACGCAACCTACAAAGAAAAAGAAAAGGTAACAACAAAAATGGTTAAACATTTCATATAATACACTTTTCATACTAACAATACAATCAAAATTTTTCGAAAAAAACCAAAAATTGCTTTACTTTTACGCGATTCACTCATACAGTTGAAGAAATATTTTCCGGCATAATCCACAAATCGGTGTTTATCGAAAATATAAACCAATATTATCGCCAGCAATTGTGTGGCGAAACGCGGGATAAATTCTTCCCCAAAAGCTTCTTCTTTCGGCTGTGCAGCACATGGTATGGTGGCAATAAGCAGCACCAAAACAAATAAATGTAACCAAGCGAAACGGAGAAAGAGGGCGCAAAACGGATAGGTGCGTAAAGATTTGGATCGAAAAAATTGATCATTCTATTCTATCCCGCCCGTACACATCCTTCTTCCCGGTGAGGAAGTTCATCGAATCTATATCCTCTCATCCGTGCAAGGTGGCGGAGAAGAACAGAACTGCAGAAGAAAATATGAAGGTGGCAATTTGTGACCACCTCGACAAGCACGTTGTGTACATGAAAACCTCCCCTGAATGCTAAATGAAAAAGCAATGAAACGTACGCACAAATGACGCTACGCTTAAAGTTTATGGTACGCATGATTATAAATCTGGTTTGGATAAGACAACTACACAAACACACCTTACGCATCAACCTTAGCATGGCGCGCAAATTTGTCGAAGCGATCAGTGGGACGCCGGTGAGCGGTGAATAAGAAGCGAAGGAAGGGAATTAAGCACAATTCAATAGTTTTTGTAACGAAGTTATTTTCACTGTTACCACTAATTGACAATGATTGTTAAATTAAGGCGAAGATTCGAAAAATGATTTAATTTTGTACATTACCTTTTGATTGATAACGAATTTTCGCATCGATGGGCTAACGGGTGGCGACTGAGTAACGTTGACAATACTCGACTTGTCTACAGCAGGCGACGAACGATTCAACAAATTAAATGGTTTCCGTTTCGCTACGTCGGAACTATCTATGAGCTTTTCACTATGTTCGACTGGATCCTTAATACCCGTGGATAATTGTGCATGCGGAATCAATTCTTTATCCGCTTGATGGATGCCATCGTTCTCCTTGTTTTGCTTCTTCACCTCCTTAATGTAGCGTTGTAGACGTTCCTTGCTTTTCGGATGGTTTTGGATGATAGATCTCCAGCCGCGGGATACACGTACTACCTGTACAAGATCGGTATCTGCCAGATATTCTAGCAAGATACCGAGTGCGTCTGTGTTTCGCTTGCTCAGTTGCTTCAGAATGTTCACGTACTCAAAACCACAATAGCTGTATGGTTTAATGGTCTTTATACTTTGGTTTTGTGTATCAAACGAACGGCGAAGCTTCGGAGAAACAGACGTACGGACAGATAGACGGGAAAGGGAACGTACGCTTCGGGCAGGACTGGAAGCGCAGGACGCAGACGAAACGGTCCCGTTGGTGCCGAGCCGTTTAAGTTTCCGGGCTGATTTGGCTACGGATGGAGGGGTCTTCGGAACCGCTGGCTTTTCAGGTATAATCTGTGCCCTGACGGGTGATTCTTCCAGAATGGAATTAAGTGTCGGAGCGTACGAATAATTCGGCACATGTCGCACAACGTAATCATCCGCCGCAAATGATCCATTCACGTCCGACCTAGCGACCAACTCTGGGTCGATTAGGCTCGCTTTGGACGGGGTCAAACTGTAGTCATCGAAAGAAGGTACGGACGAGACCGTTTTTTCGAGCTGCTGTACCGGATCGTCTAAGATCGGTGCCCCGAGCAGCGCATCCAAGTTCAGTGGTGCGACAGGGGTGTTCTCCAACTGTTCTACGTCAATTTCTGTCAACACTCGCAGCTCTTTCCTCTTTTCCGGCGTGCGCTCTAGCGCACGGAAAGCATGCGGACGCAGCAGTGGACGTGCGTACGATCGCATTTTGCTCGGACTAAAGCTTTGAATCTTTCGTAGCGTCTTCTTATCGGTGGGCCGGTTTTCAGTCGCTACCAGCTGTAGAAACGTTGGCTGGGAGCTGGCCGTCTTCGGCGTGCTGGAACGCATCAGATCTTCGATACCACGGTCATGGTGCTTACGGCGCTTGATATCCAGAATTGGTGAAATGTCCTCCAGCCGGCGACAATCCGCATCGGAGGATTCNTGGACGTGCGTACGATCGCATTTTGCTCGGACTAAAGCTTTGAATCTTTCGTAGCGTCTTCTTATCGGTGGGCCGGTTTTCAGTCGCTACCAGCTGTAGAAACGTTGGCTGGGAGCTGGCCGTCTTCGGCGTGCTGGAACGCATCAGATCTTCGATACCACGGTCATGGTGCTTACGGCGCTTGATATCCAGAATTGGTGAAATGTCCTCCAGCCGGCGACAATCCGCATCGGAGGATTCGTTCAGATTACCGGACCGATTTTCATCCCCTAGCGGTATGTCTCCGTCAGAGTAAAGTTTCCCGCGGAATGATGAATGTTTACGCTTCAACGAATGCGATCCTCCTTTGGCCTTGTGCGGCGTTAACTGAATCGGTTGGTTTGCCGAACGGTTCCCAGTGCGCAGAGGTGTATCCTGCGTGTGGCTATTGAACGGACGGCACATACCAGGTAATCGTTCCGGTGTCGAAGGTGCAAGGAATGACGACAAATTGTCCACGGACGTACCGGTTGTTCCATCGCTATCGAATAAGATCGGACGGCGCGTAGGTTTAGCTCTGTTCGCACTTTTCGGCGTCGTCACATGCATGTTTGACAACAGAACCACACTGGCGGCCGTCTTCGGCGTCAGATTGATCGCACTCGGCTCGGTGCTGCTGTCGTTCAAGCTACAATCATTCTCATTCGCTTCGTCGATCGTAGCATGCATCACGGAGGTTCCATGACGTGAGGATAGATTGAACGTGTTGTACGACGTGGTTGCTTGGTACGAGTTGTACCCACTGTCCTGCCCGAACGATACTCCATCATTTGCATATTTCGGTGTTCCTTCGCCGGATGATGTTTCGGTGGAATCGGCACGCCACTTGTTCGCTGGGGGAAAGGACGGCTGTATAGCCTGCTGGTGTTGCACGTCATCCATCAGTCACGGTGCGCGTTTGACCGGAAGCTCACAAAAGAAGGCTCCACTGTTGCAACACGCGACACCCTTTTCAGATCAGCGTAACGTTTTCTATTCACCCAACGCCAGCTGCGATATTGTTACGCTTTCCTCTTGCATACAAAATGGACGAAGACGACACACACATGTATTTACACACACACACACATACACACCAGACGAACACTATGCACGCATAATGCAGGGCAAAAATTTCTTCACAGCGTCATTTTCATTGAATTCGCGTTTCTTTTCGGACGGTACACAGATCATTGCGCGAAATGCTAATCTAAACGCACACGGGACGATTTTACAAACTGACACTATTTTACACACATTTTGCTACGCTTTTGACTTTGACTCGCGCCTCTCTTACGCAGTCCAAACATTTGCCTGTCCTTTACGCTATGTGCGTCTAAAGCAATCACAAACGCCAACCGCTCCCGGTAGAACTCTACTTTGGTCTGATGTTCACTGTGAGTTTCCACTGATTTCCACCGGATGGCAACGAAGGTTTTGGCGGTATTCCGTAGAAAGTACCGCCTCAATTGTGAACTACGCTCTTCCCTGCGGAATGAAAATTTTGACCATTCTTCTTCTTTTTGTTTTGCAAGCAAGACCGCGCGTAAGCCAAGTACGCAGGCTAAAGTAGTGTTGGTGTGATCGATCATCGAAGGTGCAACGGTAATAATAGTTTACAACGTACGGTTGGCTGGCTGTAATGGAATTTTCCGGTATGTTCGCTAGAATCTGTCCTAAAACTGGTATAATCTAAAGTTGAAGAAATTTAGTGTTATTTTCCTTTAGTTTCCAGTTTGGTTTAACCGTAGAAAACATACGCTTTGAATGCATTTATGCGGTGAAATTATTTTATGCTGCATGGGCAGCATCTGGCACAGCTGTCAGTCCGTTCCGATCGGCTCTAAATGTAAACAATCAACAAACAAATCCCCGTGAAATGGATGTGAGCGGTTCGTCGTGATTTTCCTTATTTAGTTTGGTAAAAACGAACAACATTAGCATTTTCTCCACGCCGTTAACATCGCTTCCGATTTACAATCCGAATGGGTGCTTTTCAGTGGCCATGGGAGTATACGTTTCCACCGTTTTTCACGTAAGATCTGGTGTATTTGAGTGCGAGCTCAGATAATAAAATTATCATTCTCTCACAGAGTGCAGGTGCATGCAAAAACAAAGGAACAGCAGCTAGGCACCTGGAAGGAGTTGGTGTTAAACTATCAAAAACATGAGCGCCAGGCGTTGCTTAACATCGCGGAAGAAACACCGCTCTTCGTCAATCAGGAGCTAGGCCGCAAGTTACCCCCGGAAGGACGGTTGTGGGTGATGGAAGAGCTAGCAAAGACGGGTCATGCTGCCACAACTGACAAACGAAAACAGCAGTGGGAAGTGTACTGGCACACGCTGGACGAATGGAGCACCATACTATACGATTGGGCCATTGCCAACGGGACAACGAATACGGTTTGTACGCTGTACGAACTGGTGGCGGGTGATAACACTGTCGGGGAAGAGTTTTATGGGCTAGATGAAGGTGTTCTTAAAAAGGCACTTAAGATACTCGAAGCACGGGGCAGATGCGAAGTGATTGCGTTCGATGAAAACGTAGGTGTAAAATTTTTCTAAGCCAACTGTACACCAGATGTGATCCTAAACAGAATACAGAGGAAGAACAGGAACGGAGTTCCGTTTTCGTGTTCGGAAAATTCACAAAGCAAAATACGGCTCCAAAAATCGAATTCCAAATTTTATTAATCTTCATTCGTTTTGTTGGTAGATGTTCTCACCATCTCCGTGCATCAATTCGGTCCATTTTTCTAACATCGATAGTCCTGATAAGTTGAGCCCGATCGAACTGTTTCTTTCTTTCCTTAATTTCTTGTCCCGGCCTGGCGGTTACGTTTGGGTGGTGTTCTCGAGCCTTTGTAAGATGTTTAGCTTGCACTGTTAATTTTAATTTCCACTTGTGAAACATCCGAAGATTTGGCAAACTGCCTACTCGCGCTTCCTTAGATTAAAGGTTGGTACGATACGTGTTTAGCTATATGTTTTTTGTTCTCTTTATTTCTTTAAATGATTTGCATTTTGCAACACCGATTCTAGTAAACTGTTATTTGGTTTTTCTTTTGCATTCTCGAGAAATGTATGTATATGGTGTTATATTGAGTTTTGTCATTTACTTACTTACTCTGCTTTTTATGTTTCCTAGCAGTTGCACGATTTTTTGTTTAATCCAATCTTGCTCTACAGTGGCTTTTAGTACACAGTTCTACAAAGAGGGACCGTTTTATGAATGTTTACACTTGTTGTTTTGTTTATGGTAATATCAGATTTTTGTATCGAAGTAATTTCCTCTATTTTCATTTGTGAGTCTTATATAAGGGTTGAATTCGATTCTTTTTCCTTTTTTTCACGGACCATAAACGCAATAGGAATACAATGTTATTGCCCGGTGCTGTTACATTTGTTAGCTGACGTTTGCTGCGCTTTTTTAGCAGTTATTACAACTCGTTTCGTATTGTTTCTTGTTTACTGTGGTTGTTTTGTCTTCGGCGTTTTGTTGTACACCATATGTTCTATTGTTGTTGCATGATTGCACATGAATGTTAGCGTGAGAAATTCTACTATTGTTTTGCCTGTCCGGAGGGAAAAAGGAAAAGGTTGTAATCAAAAGATCAATTTGATTCCTTTTGCGATAGAGATGTAATGCGTTACCTAGCTGAATCGATACTCTTTTACGTTTTCAGGCGTTTTTGTTTTGTTTGTGTTTAACTTCCGTTTCGTGTTTCCGTTTTTCGTACTTAGAACCGGAAACTAAATTAGTTCACTAATTCACAGAGTGGACTCTCCTATCGAGGCGTTCTTCTCATGTTTTATTCTCAATAGTTTGTAGTAGAAAAAATAAAGTCTGCTTAGCATTTCGTCAATAAATATAGAAATAATAGTATATCAATCCATATGAATATATCAACAACAACAAAGTGCGTGCTAGGCTGGCATTCGTTTGTTTTTGTTCCATTGTCCTTTTCAAATAAATATATCTGATTCTATGCTTTGTTCTTTGTATGTGTTTTTTCTTCTTCGCTCTCCCTCTCCCTCTTTCTCTCTCTCTCTCTCTCTCTCTCTCTCTCTCTCTCTCTTTCTCTCTCTCTATGTTGCTTGCATGCCCCAGTTCCTCTAGCAATTGTTTACCAATTTGCACCCATCTTATGAGTTATGAGGAGAATTTGGTTTAGCATAACTTTGTCGAAGCTTTCCTGGGAGTTTGCAATAAGTACGTGGCTCAGCGTTTCACGTTACCACGCATTTATGTGTCTGTGTGTGGATGTTTGTGTTTGTTTTAAATATAGAATTTTCTATCAATTTTTCTCAAGTTAGACTCGATAATGATAACAATTGTACAACTACTTTCATGTGGTTTGTGTACGTGATTCTTTAGTGAAGGTCTTCGCTTTGCATTTTAGCTCAGGTTTTTTATTTCAAGTTTGATTACCGGTTTGCACTTTGCTCGGATGAAATGGGAGAAAAACCAAACCAATCCCTTCCCGGGAGCAAAATTGATAAGCGTTTGATAAGAACGTGAACCAACAAGGTGCAGTTACAGAAAACTAATGCTACAAACTCATTCACACATTTATTCATCCTTCGTACTAAATAACCATGTTCGATGACGTTTCTTTTTGTCGTTTGGCAATATTGGGGGTCGCATTTGCTAAGAATTGCACACTCGCTACACTACGCAAAATGCAAAATGTCTGGTGCATCTAAACTGGTAGCTGCTACTAACAACATACATTGGAATGCATTAGCCCTCTCCCGCTAGATTGTGATTGTGTATAGCCAAATGCTTTTATCTGTTCGTAGCTCGTAGTTTCCCTTTCACTTCCGTTGTGTTTCAATAGCGAAATCGTTCCACCGGCGTAAGAAGTTGTATCTGTATTAGAAAAGCGTGCCAACTCTTTCTGTGGCTGGTGTAAATGAGTCGCAGAAACCGAGTTACAAAATCGGCAGTGATTTGGCCACAACATTTAACTAGACGTGCGCGACAACCGAGCTACTGTGCGAACAAAAAACAATAAAAAAATACGAGCTTGTTTTTAAAGAACCGGTAAAAAAGTGTACGTTAAAAATGAAAAATCAGCGTAATGTGCAAAAAATGAACAAATGGGAACGAGTTGCAACACGATCAAGTTTAGCTAAAGGAAGAGTTTGCCGAAAAGAAAAGAAAAACAAACGCAAAACAGCTGCAAATAAACATGAAAGCTCCCCGTAACGCCGGGACTACTAGCGTACTAGCGTGAACATCCCACTCCCGGTTATCTACCATTGCTACTAACTGTGTTTCAGGGCGCGTACGCGCGTATGAGCATACTCTGTGTGCACATTGCCTGGTGTTCTTGCATCATCTTCATCACGTGGAGAAGGTCTCCCTCGTCTTTCCATTCGCACCGCTGTTGTAATGCCCATGCGTTTGTCGTCGCGTGCTAAAACCTACTACTATAATTTGACTTTATCATTTTCACCATTTGCTTACGTGTTTTTTTTTGTTTGTTTGTTCTTTGTATGTTGCTTTGTTATGCGTGCACTATTTTGCCAGACAATTGTTTACTTTGTTCGGTTTAACGATGTACCTTGCATTTGTTCTGCTGCTATTGTGAAGATCTAGCTTCCTTTCTTACATTTTGTTTGCATTCTTCTTCTTTTTATGTGTTTCGTCCATTCGTTCGTTCTTTCGTTTGTTTGTTTGTTGTTTTTTTCTGTATGGGTAAAATACTAACACTACCAACGACATTGTTTAGCTTCCTTCTAAACACATTCCTTCAAAGGTTCTTACCTTGTCTTGTCTTGTCTTGTTGTCGTTTTGTTTAATTTTTGATTAACATTCCATTTCACTCGACCTTTTCTGCGTACATCTTTTGCATCCCATCGGTCACCGTTTTATCTATGATTTATTGCTTTAAGAGATTTCATACAGTTTTCAATGTGTTTGTTTGTGTCGTTTTATGCTAAATGTATGTGTGTACGTGTGGATGTGTGGGAAGTTTAGAGCGGTTGGTACGTGTGTGTGTACGTTGCCAACGTTGAATGGAAATGGACACTTTGATCGTGATTGTGCGAAAGATGCCAATGGGTCATTTATCAAATGGTTGTTTAAAAATCGGGACACGCCGTTTGGGGGTGGCAGTGTATGATAAGTAGTTCCATTTATTTTCTTTATAAATCCACCCACCGCGTGTGTACTTTTACCTTTCGTCGTTTTCATATTTGGTTAAGGATGTGTTTATAAAAAAGAGAGAAAGAGATAGAGAGAGAGAATGAGCTGTTTGGTTTGATTAAGTGCTAAAAGGGTTAGTAAGGATGAAGGATAAATAGTAGCCATTGACTTTATGGGTGAACGCCGTCATTACAAGTACGTGTAGTATCGTTACAAGTAGGTTGATAAATAAAAAGAAAATAATAAACGACGGCACAATTCGGCAAGTTCGAGTGTAATATACTCTCGAGATCGGGGACAAGTGTGGGTGCAGGGTTGTATGTGTAGAAGAACTCGTTCCCCTATACCGACTATTCATGGATTTTCCCACACGTTCGAGCATTTCCCTTTGTATGCAATTCGCTGTGTGTATGTGTTGATGAGTATTATGTTTGCTTTTTCTTCTTGTAATGTTTGTCTTCTTTTTATTGTATTTTTTCTTCCNTAAATAAAAAGAAAATAATAAACGACGGCACAATTCGGCAAGTTCGAGTGTAATATACTCTCGAGATCGGGGACAAGTGTGGGTGCAGGGTTGTATGTGTAGAAGAACTCGTTCCCCTATACCGACTATTCATGGATTTTCCCACACGTTCGAGCATTTCCCTTTGTATGCAATTCGCTGTGTGTATGTGTTGATGAGTATTATGTTTGCTTTTTCTTCTTGTAATGTTTGTCTTCTTTTTATTGTATTTTTTCTTCTTTCTCGTTTTTTTTTCTATTCATATATTGGGTAAGTGTTTTGCTGAAAGGGATAGACTCTAGACACATTAACCTATAATATTAAATAGCACTTCTTCGCCGCATTAAACCGACCTAGACGAGATCGATCGATCGATACTAGTTTTTTCTTCTTCTTTGCTTATTCAGTTACAATCTAAGCTACCGAGTTTCTTAGTTATGTATGTTTGTTTTGCCTTCAATTTTGTTTGCTTGCTTTTTTACCTTTCCCCGAGCAAACCGTAGTTTGTTTGCTCTGTTCTGCTCTGGTTGTCGAGGTGCATCTTTCTCTTTTCGGCTTTGCTAGATTTTATAATTTGATTTAAACGTTTGTTCTTTTGTTTCACAGTAAATGAGCTATAACTTTTCTCTCCATCAAATACGCGATCGGTAAAGGTGCGCCTTATGGGTTGAGATGCAATCCACTTTCCTGTTTGTTTGTTTGTTTTTTTTTTTCATTTACCTGAAACACTAAGAATCCGGTTTTTAGCTTTTGTATTTCTTTGCACCGTTTTGCAATACTTGCCAGCTTTCTCAACCCATTCTTGCAAACACCTTTGCTCACACGTTTGTGGTAGAATAGTTTGGATTTGGTTAATTTTTGTCCCTCTTCTCTTTTCTACTTTTCCTTTACCTTTTGTTTTCCTTGTCTTTCTTATCTTTTACTATACACGCTTCGTTTTCGTTTTGCCTTGTTAGCTATCGCTTGTCCTTTCGCTTTACTGTTGTTATGTTTCTACATCTGTCGAGAAGCGAACAGAGAAAGAGAGGGAGGATAAAATTTACTACTACTTGCCCTAGTATTAATGTAAACAGTTACAATTATCTAAAAATGAGTGTGCATGTGTTCTAACCTTTGCAGATTTTCATTCTTTTTGTGTTTATGTGTGTGTGTGTGTTTCTTTTTTTTGTAACTGGTTTTTTATTTTCTAAACGCACAACTTTATTA
This sequence comes from Anopheles rivulorum, assembly GCA_018908115.1. NCBI lineage: Eukaryota > Metazoa > Arthropoda > Insecta > Diptera > Culicidae > Anopheles > Anopheles rivulorum. The sequence continues at coordinate 625,698 of STHB01000011.1, forward strand.
TTTCCGTTACTAGGATTTCCTTACTTCCTACGTATCAGATAAAGGTTATTTTCGTCGCTTTGCTTCAACTTGCGTTGTTTCGCACCTGACCTTTTACACGAATCCGGCAGTTTTTCTACCTTCCTTCTCTAGCACAAGGATTGTCCTTGATGATCAAAGGTTCATCACATCTTCCTTCTTACAAACCATTCAAAACCCATTCGACCCTTGCTGGCTTTGCCCATTCTTGCGCCGAAAATGAACCTATGCAATAAAATTATGTTAATTTCATGAGTGTGTCCTTGCTTTTCCTACCACTGTTGTACGATCGATACAATCGCACAACAGGTCGGAAAGAGTTTTTTTGTTTATATTTAATTTTAGAAGTAATCAATTTCATAGGTTGTAATCTACTACGGTACAGGTATAGGACTGATGTCTCGTACGCTAGTGCTTTGCTGTTAAATCGAGCTAACTAAATCTAACTGATAAGATTTATTAAAATGGAAACTTAAGTTAAATATCTTATAAAAAAATCAAAACAAAACTCAAAACCCAAAACCATAAAAACCTTTGAGAAATTTTACTATTAGTTAAAGCAAAACTAATATCACATTTAACAAAACATACAGCATAAGAAAGGAATATCAAAATTAAAAAGAGTTAACGAAAACAAGGAAAGAAACTCGGTTTCATACATCAATGTAACCTAAATGCTCACGCCAAGGTAGTGCGCATGCCGCACGTGCTCACTTCAATTTACTACGATTATTCATTAATCACTTCTAATTGTTTGTTTATCTTATTTACTGTACGTTTGCCATTTCATTTTACTTCACCAAAAGTAGCAGTTATCCTAGATGTACGATTTCTGTATATCTTTATATGTATATATATGAAAGATTAAGAAGTTTTGACTTGTTTTGTATATTATTGTTGTTCTGCTGTTTTGTTCTGTTCTCTTCTTTTCCTTTTAACGTTTTTTTTTCTTATGACCTTCTGTTTTTTGTTTTGTTTGTTCTTTGCTTGGAAAGATGCATATGCCGAATCGACGGAAACTCGTCGACCTGTGCGGCCCTGCTTACTTACTAAATTTATAGTTTATCATTATAATTATTTGTTGTTGTTTTTTGTTTTGTTTTGTTGTAATAATAACATATTCGCAAACGTGGTAAACGTTAAATTGTAATGTTTTCGCCGCTAATAACCCACCGCACGGCATTTCGGGTGGTGGTGGGGAATTTGGCTTTTTTTTTNTTTTTTTTTGTTTAGCTTCTCGTATCGTTTTCGCACACACAGTTCCTTATTGGTTTGTTTTGTTTGTTTTTAGTGCTTCCATTTGGTTTGGTATACAACAAATGGAGACAAGAAAACGTAACTTAAAAACACAGTCTTAAATATGTTAATATCATTTCATTTGTTTTGTTTTGTCTTTGCTTGTAAATGTCCACGTCGAATGTGCTTGCTTGCGCAAGATGCTGTACGCACTCGACTTGCATAGAGAAGTCGACCATCCGCATTTGTATTCTGGCATGTATGTTTATTTTGTCTTCATTGTTTAATATGTTCCTTCTTTCATGTAATATTTGCGGTGTTGCGTTACATTAGTGACTAATTTCTAATATTCTTCTACTGTAGAGATTGCATTTCAACGTGTTTGTATGTTTGTTTTCTGTTGCCATTTGTCCGTGAGGGTGCATGTCCGTGTGACGTTGCCGAATTGCTACATCCGTTTTACCTCACACTAATTGTTTTTGTTTGTTTGTTTGTTTGTTTTGTAAATGTGTTTGCACGTGGGTTGTTGTATGTAGGCCGAGGAATTATGTATTATTCACTCACCGTTTAAATCCGTTTTCAGTTATTGGTGTAGTAGCCTTAAGGTGTGCCCTTAACAACAGCAAACCGGCGGAAAAGAAAGCAAACAAAGCTACAAAAGTAAATCGTAAACTTATGAAAAAAAAACACAAATAAAAAATACACACTTGGGGCGGCCCGGTGGTGCATTTGGCAACGGCGCCAGTTCCTAACACAACCGGACCGGGTTCAAATCCCATTCGGACCGTCCCCCCGTAGCACGGTCTGACTAGCCTGCTACGTGGTAAAATTAGTCTAATACGGCCTGTTCCGTTCTAACATAATAAAAAAAAAATAAATAAAAAATACACATACTTACCGCCAGTTACAATACACCCAAAACAACCAAACCAAAACATCACGAATAAAATTTCTTTCAAACTGAATGCCGCACTGCGAAAGAATAACGAAATAATAAGCTCTTAAATCGGTATCATCACATCAGCTAGCATCACTGTTGCGATACAATGTATCTGTATAACTCATCCCCAAATCAAACAAAATAAACACAGCAAGGTACTACTTAATTTTAACAACAAAAGATTAAACAACATAAAACCTAAAAGTAAAAACCACCCAGGGAGTTCTGCGGGTAGTTCTGCTTTGTGGGACGCTGCGAGGCCACGTATGACGCATTTCGTTCGTTTGCTTTTGCATTCCGTGCCTCCCGGGGTGCACATACCGTTGTTCGAGTCTCAAAGTCTTTTTAATTTGGTGTAGGGCATGTTGCGACTGTGTATGTGTAGGTATGTGTGTGTAAGTGTTTGTTCTTCTTTTTCTCTTTCTATTTCTGCACAGTTCCGCAGTTGCAGTTTGGTTCGAGTTTAACAGACTATAGGCACGTAAGAGTTCTACTATACTGCAACATTAGGTTCAGGTGGACAGACAGCGTAATGCAAAACCTTGATAATTCCTGCTTTTGCTGTCGCGCGTGGAAAACATTTTGTCGACGGTTTTGGTTGTGTTGTTGTTGTCTATTGTTTTGTTTTTTTTTTGCTTCCAATTCTCAGGATACCTCGCATCGGGCATCAGGCATCGCGAGAGCTATTCCGTCGTTGGGAAATGTTTCGTTACACCCATTTGCTAAAACAGTTAAACGCGTTAAACTTATCACATCGAATGCCGGTAAACCTAGCCGCTCGGATGTGGGACATATAGAAGAGTTGGGGCAGAGGGATGACAAGGGGAGGGGGGTGAGAAGGGATAGGAAGAATGGGGTTAGACTTATGCTTATTGCTGTCTGCTTATCCGTCACGGGATGCTTGCTGGTTGTCATGTGTCATGTGACAGTCGGTGCATGCGTGTGCAGTCGGATTTTAGGGTTTGTACTTTGTACTGGGCACTGCACATTACATACACCGAGACACTCGTTTCGAGATGCGCCCATAAATGTTTCTGTAACGATGCAACTAAGATACGTCCAAAAACACGCGGGGAATGAAGAGGAGCACGGTGGAAAGAGGAATCAATCGAAACCGAAAGGACAACAAACAATCAAACGGGTTGTCTTCGTTTTCGTAACAGCTCTTTCGGTGGTTTGCATGCCGATGTTTCATTTCATTTCCTTTTTTTTCCTGGCTTTACGACTAAAGGTTCAACGTTAATACACGAAACAAAGAAGAATGGCGGAATCGTTCCCTATAATCGAATCCTGCTGTAATAACATTTACGGGACAGTTTAACAGATTTCCCCTGATCGGTACTAAAGGTATCGTTTGAATACTTTGCAACCGAACGTATGACACTTAGAACGTTTGTTTTTTGTTTTTTGCTGTTTGTTTGGTTTGTTTTGGTTTTAATACTACGGTTTCTATTCGAAAAGCTAGCTTCAAACTGGCCCCTTCGTAGTGGGCTGTCGGTTTAATCACGCTTTGCTTGCTTGTGTTTGGTTCGAGAGCTGCTCCATTTGTGTCTGTAAAGGGAAGAACCGTTCGAATCCTTACAGCTAGAGGACGTNAATACTTTGCAACCGAACGTATGACACTTAGAACGTTTGTTTTTTGTTTTTTGCTGTTTGTTTGGTTTGTTTTGGTTTTAATACTACGGTTTCTATTCGAAAAGCTAGCTTCAAACTGGCCCCTTCGTAGTGGGCTGTCGGTTTAATCACGCTTTGCTTGCTTGTGTTTGGTTCGAGAGCTGCTCCATTTGTGTCTGTAAAGGGAAGAACCGTTCGAATCCTTACAGCTAGAGGACGTGATGGCGATGGTGTGAGTGCGCCTCATTGCAAGGATGAGTACGTAATATCGGTTTCGCAAGCGCACTCGCCGTTATCGTCGTCAAGGAAAGCGGATGTGAAGAGCTAGCCAAAGCAGGTTTGTCTGCCGAGCCGAGCGTATGCGATCGATGTGGTGTTTTTCCTTTCTGGTGACTTCAATTTAAGAGTAGATCGTAATGACTTCCCGGCCACCACCTCGCACCATCAGTACCCGCTCGAGACCCTCGGTAAGGACCTCCAAGAATTCCATATCTATGGTTTGGCGGTTAAGGAAACGAACAGGAAAGTGCTGGATTGATTCGACAATACGCCTAAATTTAGGCAAACGATGGAACAAAATAAGATTGGTTAAAATATAATTTCGTCATTTGACACAAACAAGTCTGCGTCATCCGACTGATGGAAAATAAACTTGGGATGTATGCGAAAAAAAAAAACCAATACCAACATAATCTTGTTACATAAAAGAATAAAATAAAATAATTGCATTTTGGATGCATACTTTCAGGCGCATAATCGGAGCACGGAGGTAGAAAATTTATATTAAATATGAAAACATTTCGCAAAAGGATACAGTTGCTCTCCCGCTCCATGTACGTTTCCTTCGGTGGGCCGGGTAGATTGAGTATGACCAGTTGAGCATCGTGTGATTTGTTCACTATAACCTCGTTCAGCTTCACAGCCGTGTGCATTCGTCTGACGTTGCCTTCATCCCTGTGTGGAACGATGAAAAATGGTGGATAGAAACATATGATCAGTTAGGTATAGCCAGCTTTAGTAATAGGGGAACACAAGAAGCCGATTACTTACGGCTTGAAGGCAGACTTCACATCGTCGGCCACCTTCGTTGCATCACCACCGCCCTTCTTGTCCTTGACGGGCGAGATGGACACGTTGTTGGCAAGTTTATCCGCACCTGCCGCATCCTTGTCATTCTCGGTGGTGTCCTTGTCCTTTTCGGATTCAGTCTTCGTGAGGAAAGTTAGACAGCGTGAAAAAGAGAGTGATAGAGAGGAAGTGCCGGAAAAAGCAAAAAAGACAAAAGAAAAGCACAAAGGATCACGATTAGCGCATGATTGTCCCGATCGAAACAGTCGCAAACAGTGTGGCTTACCTCATTCTTTTCGTCCCGGTCGGCTTCCTCGTTTCCAGATTCTTTGTTTTCCGATGGATCAGCGAATCGAACCTTGGACGCGGTCTTGGTATTGTTATCATTGTGATGGTGATGGTCAACGATGGCTTGCACCTGTGATGTGTATATTTATATTTTCCCAGCAACGGAAGACAATTGTCAGGGAAAATTGAAAAAAAGGGTAAAAGAGTAAATGAGGTATTAGTGGAACGTTGCACTTGCTTTGGCAATGGAAGGCAAATTCAAATTAAACCAAAACAAAACAAACTGGAATCGTACAACATTTCTAAACCAAGGATCGTTTGTTAGTGTCTACGTTTTACATCACATCGCACAATCGCATGCGTTCCTTATGGTTGAATCGATTCAAAGGTCCATGATAAAAAAGCAAACGATCAATAGTTCAGAAAGTAGAGGGTATCATAGTTCAATTCATAGAAAACAAGTGGAAAACATGACACATTACATACATACACTATAAATTACACACGCATACAAACATACAAAACGCAAGTAGAAAAGTAGAGTTTGCAAACGATTTTCTGCTGATGTGGATAAATGTTTGCATATAGCTTAAATCATCAGAAACATGGGTGAATAAATGATGATGATGATGATGCAGCTCATTCGAATGATGTATGCGTGTGTGTGTGTGTGTATGCGCTTGGATGAATGCACAATGGTACGAAGGATACGTCACCAGGATGGAATAACATCGACGCATCAATGAACGTAATGATTATTGATAAATGTGATGATACAGTTTCCCGTTTGTACATATTTTATTCGACATGAAATGAGTGCACTGATCATTTACATCTGAAGTGTGAATGATTCTTTTTTTTTTTTACAGAAAAAGGCATTTGCCAAATGAAATGAATCTAGTACATGAAACGTTTTATGTGAACCCATAAAAACCAGATTGAAGGTAAAAGGGAAAAACATGTACAGTTTTTGAATGGTAATTCAAAAAAAAGAAACTAAATGTTCTAATGCAAACAAAACGAACATGCTTCATGGTCTTTTGCTCTGTGGTTTATGAGTTGATGAGGCGATGAGATGAAATGAGGAACGAATCGATTGAGTAGAAAGAGAAAAATTTAGCATAAACTTTAACGCAAACAGTTTTTGGGCATTGTTATAGTACACATATGGAAAGGTTTATTTATAGTGTGATAGCTTACTGAATGTCTTTTAGCAATGGGAAATAAACATAATAATAATGCTATAAGCAAGTGGTACAGATAAAACATTGAAAAAGGAAACACATCGTTTAAGTATAAACAGCTTAACAAAACTAGTCAGCGACAGTAGCGCAACACAACAATAGCAAACTGCTGAATCGTAACATCAAGGCAATCAAGAAAAAAGGGGAAGAAAAGAAACACAATTGCTATCATCATCTGCATCACGCTCATCGTCATTACCAGCGGTGTTCGATCCTCTCCGTTAGCAGTGGCCTGAGAGAACTCCACCATATTATCCACCTTTTTGTTTCATTAATGTTTGTTTGTTTTTTGAAATATTCACAATTATTCGTTTGTTTGTGTGTGTGTGTGTGTACAAAATGGTGTTTGTTTGTTCAGTTTAAGGTAGGTTTGTTTGAGTTTGAGTTGTTGCGTTCCAAGTAGATCGTGTTCGGTATCGATAACGGACAAAAGTAGTGAACGGTAGAAGAGTTTTGTTTTTGTTTCATTCCGCACCCAACCCGGAAGGAAAATGTTTCAATTTAGTCAATGGTGGGTTTTGGGGTTGCGATTTTATCGATCCATTGCGGTTATAATGGTAGAATAATGGAGTGGTAAGAAAGAGAGAGAGAAGAAAAACAGAATTTGGTTTAGTTTCCAGTTGGCCACCGTCAAGCAGTTGCATGCGAAAAGCTGTAGCATTTCGATAGCTGCTATATTGGAGGTTGTTTTTTTTTGTTGTTGCCCGAGTTCTTCGAGTACAAGCACACTAATCCGTACAGCTGGTTTTGACACATTATAATAATTTCACCCAATTTAATTATGAACTACCAGGCGTCTCCATCGGATGGAACTGTTCGGTTCACGGGGCACGGTAAACACTCGTTCACGCGCACAACGCTTGGCTTAAGTAGCATAAACATCTTTTTCAATTTTGAAACTCTATAAACTTTGCACAATTCTTTACAAACTGCATACTGCCTTTTTTATTCGGTATATCTTTGCCCACCACGGCGCATGGGTCACGTACGGCGTTTTATTTGAGCGTAAAGTATGAAGCAGTTAAATCCCGACTTTTCTCGCATCTATTTCCACCACCGATTTCGTAATATTGCCACCACCAAGTAAAACGAGACGAAGACGAAGCAAAAGTGGACCGTCCAGGTCGCGATACTTACCACGTTTTCCTTTTCACGTTTGTTCAATCGAAGTTTTCTCAGCATCTGGTTGCGCTGCTCCATCATAAGCGTTCGCTCGTAGGTGTACGCCGAGATATCGCTATCCATCTGTAGGGTTGGGTAGAAAGAAAAGAAGAACATGCCACGAAAGCAGCGATGAAAATCGAGTCAAATCAGCACATTTCGCCACCAGCTGATGCTGGCGCCGAGTCGGAATTTGGTTGTGTGGAGGAAATGTATATAATTTGCAATTTTCACACAGCATTGCGAGACGTTTGATGAACGGAAGCTAGTGCCTGAAACGGATATCGATGCATGAAGCGGAATTGGAAACATATTTTGTATCGTTTTGAACGCTTGGCGAAGCATGCGAAGAGGCATATTGAAGCATAGAAAGCATGCCCCAGGTGTGAAATTTGTCGGAAACGTTCGGGTTATGGTGGTGTTAAGGGCCGTTCAACGCATCCGTGCAAATATGGGCAAAACGTGAGTAAATTTTAGCACGTCATCGGTTCATCGTATTGTTGAATGATGAAGATGTCGTTGTTCGTGAGAACTGAGAGAATTAAATTAATAAGAACCGGTTTGGGTTGAGGCACACCTATTACCATGACTGAGATCAATGACTTGAATAGACATTTAAGCTACGAGAAAAGGCGTCAGAACATAAAATGGATAAAATCCATTACTTTATTACAAACGGAAATAAACATGAAAAGAAAAGGTATAGCCAATCCGGAGAGGACTGAATCTTTCACGAAGCATCAAAACCATTTACTAATTAATGTTGAGACTTATACGGGATTTAGAAATGAACGCATCTATCATCATCTGAAGTTGACTGCACAAACTCGAGCACAAAATTGAAAAAGGAAAAAAACCCAAATGAAGGGAAACGCAAAATTAGCATCCGATTTTTCAAAACGATCCAAATCCCGTTCTGAACCCTTGGCAAATGCAGCATCGCATCCGAAATGATACCGGAACGATGATTTATGATAGGTGAGGCATAATTTATGAAAGCATATTACGTGGAAATGTGCTAGGTTTACCGATGCAAAACACATCCTGGGTGGGTGAAAATGTTCTCCGTCCGAAAGGATCCGTTTGTCGACCGGCTAGTGAACGAACCAAAAACCTCTGACCGAATGAATACGCCCGGACGCGTTTTAATCGCTCATTCAACAGCGGATTCAAACCGTGCTCCATAAGCAACGATATGAACGAGCCCAGAACGGGTTCGAAATAGGTTATGGAAATGGTTCATGGGATAGTGTGTGGGTTGGAAAGCTGATGCACAGGGTCACGTACGTGAGTAAATACAAAAGAGTGAAACAAATAAATTATCTTTACACAACGCTCGCAGTCAACGCTGCTTCTTGGCTTGGAATCGATTTACGAAGAACCAGCAAAGAAAAGAAAATCTTCAGAGAATCTAGTGAGAGAAAAACTCCGTTTTCCCGTAGCGAAACTGCTACCCAGCATCGCGATGGCAGCAAACATCACAGCAATAATGGCAGCAAGCAGGAAAGAAAAGAAAAGAGAAAAACTACTGAGCAGCAAAAGTTTCAACGGCCATGTTTGGCGATGTATATTTACAAAATGAAAGGAAAAACGAGAAACGGGCACGTCTGCAGCCATTGTGTGCTGTCGGATGGCATCGTACACAATGAGGAAGCATGCATAAACCAAGAAACGCTGGACAGGGCCAGTATGTGTGTGTGTGCTGTACGGGAGACGAAAGGCAGAACATAATAACACAAACACGCTGTTTTGGGAGGAAATCTCTCGAGCAGCAAAACAAACAACGGGCAAGAATGGATGCAGAAGTCTTGCAAGCCGTATATCCTTTCCCGACAGATGGTTTAAAACAATGGGCGAAGGCGAAGGTGTCGGTACAAAAAGGGTTCAGAAGGTTACGTTTGCAGCATTCGGAATCCGGGACGTGCCATAAAATATAGAGACATAAAACGTTTAAAGCGCACCATTTTATAATGAAGCCGTTGCCGTTGCGAAAGGGCCACGGAATTTGATTGCTTCGGCTAGAAAAACCAACCACTTTCGGTCGATGAATCCATTTGAATGATGCGCGAAGAATGTGGTACGGATTGGTAACCAAATTGAAAACCAAACTAGACAAGCATTGTTTCTGCAGCTGAAAAGGCGTTGTTGAGTATGTGTTTATGATGCATAGCAGATGGGATGGATTTTGCACATCAAGCTCTCGCTTGCACATTAGCATCAAACCCATTTACAGCTGTGCGAATGGCTTGTTCATAGCTTTACAGAAAGATGTGCTAAATTTGGTTTTGCTTGGATTGGTTATCAATCATACCACACATTAAATATACATGGTTTGAATTGGAAACTCCAAGAAAACAAAGTTCTTGGAAAGTCATGATGTTAACATGACTTACAGCTTTACCAATCCGATAAGATTGGTAGGACTTACTACTGCACAAGCCATGGTTATGATATGAACTTCAAAGTCACAATACTATTGAGTGCATCGCTTAGATTCTCGATCATAGATTTCCTTCACAGCTTTTGCATCTTTTACTTACCATTTCAACGACCTCCACTTCCGCCTCGATACGCAGATGGTACAGGAACATCTTCAGATCCTTCTTTATTTGGATGGAGTTGTCTTCCATCTGGGCGACGGTAAAGATACGCATCTTGCAGTTCTTCCACGAGCGGTGTTGTTTCAGCAGGAACGGCAACAGCATCAGCAGACCACCATCGTGCACAATCCACCAGATATCGATGTTTCCAGCAATCTATTCAACCGATTAGAGCAAGGCGTAGAATAAGGTGTTAAGACGACGGTAGACGTAAGCAGGAAGGGAAACATCTCAAACGTTACCTTATCGCCGATGGCCGGGAAGAAGTTGATGCCCTTCGGGACGAGCAGCGCCATTCGTGCGGCACTAACGTGGCGCACCGTCTGTAGAAACACGTGCCAGGTGCGATCGTGCTCGCTTTGGCGCCAACCGTACGGCCAACCGATGATGACCGTGTTCGGCTTCATGCCACCGAGACCGATGGTTTGCACACTGTAATGTCGAGCGATAAGAACGGTTGCAATGATCTGTCTTATAAATAAATCATAACTCATTGCGTGCAGTACGAAAGGCCGGTGTTTGTTGATTTGGAAAATAACTAACATCATCGGTGGAAATCGTAATCAGCTGAAATGCTCGAGCAAGGTTGTTTATCGTGTAGTTTTCCNCGATCGTGCTCGCTTTGGCGCCAACCGTACGGCCAACCGATGATGACCGTGTTCGGCTTCATGCCACCGAGACCGATGGTTTGCACACTGTAATGTCGAGCGATAAGAACGGTTGCAATGATCTGTCTTATAAATAAATCATAACTCATTGCGTGCAGTACGAAAGGCCGGTGTTTGTTGATTTGGAAAATAACTAACATCATCGGTGGAAATCGTAATCAGCTGAAATGCTCGAGCAAGGTTGTTTATCGTGTAGTTTTCCTCGTAGAATATTCATTTCATCATTAGATTCAATGCGAGAAAGGTAACCAGTTGTAACACGTTATATACAATAAGAAAAAATACATTTCGTGTATGCTACAGGCAATAAGTCGCTGGACATTACTGATAACAGATGCTTCTCAGCTCAGCACAGCTGGCTTTGAAAGGAAACCTCAAACGTATAAAAAAATACAATCAACAAACATCATATAATTTCTAACATGATTTGAGCGTTAATTAACACGTCCGGACGTAGGCATTGCACCTTTACCCCCGGCACGCTGTAACATTGATTTAAAATGTATTAATTTCCCTCCCAAGCATCCAGATGCAATCAGGCAGGACCCGTTGATAATGGCAACGGCTTCTGAAGGTTCAGAAGCGATTATTCAACCACACAAAGGTTGTGCCCTACCTGAGCGACCCCTGCAAGGGCATCCACCCCGAACGTTTGTGAAAGACCGGGCAATCGGGCAGCACCCGGCAAAAAGGTGGCCTTATTTATCGGTCCCATCTGGGTCGTATTTCTTGTGCCGGCGTTGTGTGCTCGAGAATTCCCCGGGAATAGAAGGATTCAACCTTGAACGGGAAATTGATTGCAGTATTCTCGGTGGAGCCGGTGTACTGCCGGCCAAAGCCGACAAGCAGAAGATAATGCCGGGCTTAGTGATGAGAAAATATGAGAAATTGATAAAATATGATAGAAATTATGGTGTTCGGTGGGATCAGTGTGGCCAGGGGATGATAGCAGCTGAATGTCTTTCCACGGAGCAATGTTACCTCAGCCCTGCGACGAGCGTTTCCAAGACGGAGTACCTGCCGTGCCGTACTGCACCGATAACAGGTGGATGCTGATGAATTTTAGATTTCATTTTGCTTCGTAAGATAGTTTAATATTTTTTGCTCATTTCGCAATCTACATTGTGCATGATAAACATTTTGAACAAATGTGGACCTCTGCTTTGTTGTACTTACGCGTGTGAAAGTCCATCGGCAATGTTAGATGCCACCAGCACATCGCAGAAGCCCTTCACTTTCTCATCGTCCATAACTTTACGGAGCGCTTGCTTGGCGGCGGCCGCTTCACCAGCACGTTTAGTAAAGTCGCCCGGGATGAGCGATACCACGACGGCCAAACCCTTGCCGGCTTTCAGCTGCGACACGAACGAGAACAGCTTGCGATACTTCGGTGTGAAATCATCGTTCATCTTGGCCAGCATCAGAATCTGCGGGCGCCAGTTCTTCGTGTGCGGTGGTCCTTCCTCGAGACGGAGCAGCGAGTACCGGGCGGCAGACAGGGCGATACCTCGAATACCGTCACCCCATTCCTTCTCCGCACTGTGGAAAATGGCAGCAGGTTAGCATGGCGAATGGGAGTTAATTGTACAATGGGGTACTTACCCGCGGTACTCGATGTACTTGTAAATCAGGACGGCCATTCCCATCGCAATCAGTGCAAAGTACCACGATGTCATGAACATGATCGAAATACAAAGCGTCAAGCCAATCAGCGATAGANTGGCCTTATTTATCGGTCCCATCTGGGTCGTATTTCTTGTGCCGGCGTTGTGTGCTCGAGAATTCCCCGGGAATAGAAGGATTCAACCTTGAACGGGAAATTGATTGCAGTATTCTCGGTGGAGCCGGTGTACTGCCGGCCAAAGCCGACAAGCAGAAGATAATGCCGGGCTTAGTGATGGGAAAATATGAGAAATTGATAAAATATGATAGAAATTATGGTGTTCGGTGGGATCAGTGTGGCCAGGGGATGATAGCAGCTGAATGTCTTTCCACGGAGCAATGTTACCTCAGCCCTGCGACGAGCGTTTCCAAGACGGAGTACCTGCCGTGCCGTACTGCACCGATAACAGGTGGATGCTGATGAATTTTAGATTTAATTTTGCTTCGTAAGATAGTTTAACATTTTTTGCTCATTTCGCAATCTACATTGTGCATGATAAATATTTTGAACAAATGTTGACCTCTGCTTTGTTGTACTTACGCGTGTGAAAGTCCATCGGCAATGTTAGATGCCACAAGCACATCGCAGAAGCCCTTCACTTTCTCATCGTCCATAACTTTACGGAGCGCTTGCTTGGCGGCGGCCGCTTCACCAGCACGTTTAGTAAAGTCGCCCGGGATGAGCGATACCACGACGGCCAAACCCTTGCCGGCTTTCAGCTGCGACACGAACGAGAACAGCTTGCGATACTTCGGTGTGAAATCATCGTTCATCTTGGCCAGCATCAGAATCTGCGGGCGCCAGTTCTTCGTGTGCGGTGGTCCTTCCTCGAGACGGAGCAGCGAGTACCGGGCGGCAGACAGGGCGATACCTCGAATACCGTCACCCCATTCCTTCTCCGCACTGTGGAAAATGGCAGCAGGTTAGCATGGCGAATGGGAGTTAATTGTACAATGGGGTACTTACCCGCGGTACTCGATGTACTTGTAAATCAGGACGGCCATTCCCATCGCAATCAGTGCAAAGTACCACGATGTCATGAACATGATCGAAATACAAAGCGTCAAGCCAATCAGCGATAGACACCTGGGAAATAAAACGGACCGGTTCGCAGGACAGGGTCAGCAGTCGGTCAGCATTACGGGTATAATTATCGTGCAACGTACCAGTGGTAGTACTTGAAGCGTGGACGCCAGTTCGGTGTACGGAGCAGAGTCTGCAGGGCGCAGGCCAAGTTGACAAAGCCGTAACACATCAGGAAGAACATGGACAGTAGCGGAGCGAGCAGATCGACATTACCGAGCAGAATGCCGCACTGGCAGATCAACAGCGTGAGTATGAGAGCACGCGTCGGTTCACCACGCTTGGACGAGACGGCAAAAGGTTCCAGGAACGGGATGATACCATCCTTCGCGATAGCCTGCAGCAAACGCGGTGCACCGGTCAAACTCTGCAAACCAGCACCGAGCGTTGACAGGAAGGATCCGATCAGAATGACCCACTGGTTGGGCCAGGCCATGTTCGCTACCACCAGCTTGCCACCAATGGACTGTCCAAACCTGTACGAATGTAGACAAACAGACGAAACTTCTGTGACATTCTGACACCTTGGATCTCGTTCGTCACTTACTTGTCACGCAGCAGCAAGTTGTCCACGGTACCGGCAAACAGCAGCACACACGACAGATACACAGTCGAGGTCGTTAGGATGGCACCGATCGTACCGATGGGAATACTTTTTTGTGCGTCCGCCAGGTCACCGGAACGGTTTGAGCCGGCCATAATACCTGTGAAGTAACAACGGGAGACAGATGTGAGTAAATGTTGGTATAGTTTGGTACCGAATCATCAAAGTCGGGCGACTGTAGAAAAAAAGGAAGCTATAAAATTGAGATTGGTAGTTAAAAACTGGAGGAGTGATCCAGGAACTGAGATGTTTTTTTGGCGGTTTCATTGGAATGAAGTTCGCGCATATTACAGTGTTGTTAATTATGAACGAGATTGGAACCCAAGCATTCCCGAAGCAATGATTTAAGTTCCTATCATCCATAATAATTTTAAAAATTTCTCCTGAAACGGTTAAGACCATTGAAGGTCCAAGGTCGTCGTGATATTTTGTTCTTGTACGGTAATCTAGTCCCGAAAGCTTTGCTATTTATTTAAAACTAAACGAAATAGTAAATTCGCTTTGCCTCGAAACATTTGAACATTTAATTTCAAAACTATTTCAATCTATGCACGCTTTAGCAATTCTTTTTGACAAGGACTTCAGGTCTCTAGTAAAAACTTAGATAAAAAGCGAAAAAAACTTAGAAAAAGCCCTTGAATCAAGTGCTTCAACGAAAAAAAGAAAGATGCTACTGCTTGCTTGAACAACAAAACCAATTAACTTACGCAAAAACCTTGGCTGGCAGAGAGTTGAGGCTTTTGCCCCTGAAATTACCAACACGTCCAATCGGACAGCATTCTGCTGGAAAATGCGCTAGTTGTTTTTGTTTCTTCTCCATTTTGCTGAACCCGCGTCACCTTACGGTGACAGGGTGAAACCTTCCGAGAAGCGTGCATACCGCGGCAAAATGGAAAAACTTTCCCTAAGACATCGTAGCTTTCGCGTTTAGTCGACCTTTCGTGTGCACCCATTCTACCGTGTGGGGCCACACGGTAACGACTTTTGCAATTATCCTTCCCGACGTTGTTCACCGTTCTGTCTGTCGCAACTCATCTGATCTGCGCCGGCTACTGGTGGATGATGTTTTTCTATGATTTTTTCTTGCCATGCTTTTCCCACCTAAAATGTCGCTTGTTTCAAGTGGCTTATCAGAATTGGTTATGGTTGTGCTGGTAAAATGGCTTTTTGTTTCTTCTCTCTTTACCCTTGCCTTTTTTTCATACAAACACAGCCAGTGGAAGTAAGTGTGCTTTTCCGACAGCTGGAGAGCATGCTCATTGTGCATTTGACAAAAAAACAGCAACCACACAGCTTACTAGTGTCGTTGGTTTGAGAAGGGCTATCGTGGGATTCGTGACATTAAGGTTAGATGGCCGCGTACTACTGTGCTGCTTTTGGAACAGGATTAGCTTATCATGATGAACATGACAATGACGAAGCGAGGCTAACAGCTTGTGGGCTATAAAACCGTTTGGACAGTTTGCTTGGGCCGGGGTCAATTTTACTTTTACAGTTCTATGAAACTCTGACAACAGGCGAGATTGGCTGGTGTGTAATAAAATTATACCAAAGCCTTTGAGGCTGCAGATATGATGGAGGTGACTGATGCATCTCTGCCATGGGATGATATTGCACTGGTCTAGCAATAATAGCACATCCAACCAATAAAATGAACACTCTCCGATTACGCACAGCTGCTCTGTTCCGTTTTTTTTGCCTGTTACCTACCTGTTACCGATGGGAAGAAGATACCGATCAGAATCGTAAAGGCAGTCGAAAGGTCAGCGTACACCTGGTTGTAGCTCGGACGGTCCAATGGTTCGATGTGCTCCGGATCCAAGCCGTACGCAATGTACTGTCCCTCCTGCAATAGAGTACACGAACGTAGCGAGGAAAAAAATCAATCATCACCCTGTTTGATCTTATGCTCTCGAAGAGCGTGCAAAAAGATACACCGTTGATCCATCGTACTGCAATCGACTGATAAAAGGCAAACGAAATGGTCCGAAGTGTAGTTACTCACCTGCAGGAACGATGGCAGCAAGTTGTCGAAGAAGACACCACTCTTCAATCCCTTGATACCACGAACCAGCGATACGTTTTGCTCTGAAATGGTCAGTAACATTGCGTAAGGTGCAGTGGCATGGGCGGTGGGCGATGTAACCCGTGCATGTACGAACCTTTGAAGTATGGATCACATTCCCCGGAGGCGCAAAAGTAGTTCCACAGCACACCACCTTCATCCTTGGAACAGTTGGCAACGGCCACATCCTTCAGCAATCGTTTACCCAGCACGCACATGCTGCACAGATGGGAATGGATAGCAGCGATGGTAAAAAGAATTTCAAGACAACGAGCCAAGTTTGTTTAATGTCGAAATTGTCAAGTGTTATTCATGCCCCAGGTTGTCTTATCCACACAAAAGAGAGTTCCCCACAAATTGCAATACAATTTTAAGTATAGAATTCTTAGCCTGTATATGGGCAGGTAGTGCTATGTCCTTCTGGACACGTTTAGTGTACGTATGGTGTGCCATTATTTTGGATTACAAATTCCAGCCAGGTACTCACAATAGCTTATCGTTTCCATCGATGTTATCGAAAATGCCAGCGTAGACCGCAATGATCGAGAAGATGACACATGCCAGGGCGACGGTGGCAAATTTGTTCACGAACTTTACACCAACGTACACGATCAGACCTACGGAGATGGAAGGAAAAACCCGGAGAAAAGCGGGTGGGAATTACATCAGGTGCACTATGCGGCAACAAACTCCCTCACCCACACACACGCACAGTACTGGAAATGAACAGAAAGCCAATCAGAAAGCGATTGAGCGTAGTGATGCCTGTGTATTCTAACCGCGAGCGAAAGTGTGCACTTGTGGAGATGCTATCACGACATCAGTTCGCGACATCGGTGCACTAGAAGGTGCTGCAGAACAAATTGGACGAATTGGACGTGATTTATCTGGAGAGTCGGTTTGCGGTGAAGTTATTTCATGGCTGAGCTGGTAGCCGGGATCGTTTCAAGGACGGGACTCTGAAGTGTAGGTCACTGTATGGTGAAGGAATGTGTGAGGAATGGCAAGACGACAGAAGGGACGGTATGATTAACGGCTTGGAGGGTTTCCAATGGAATTCAACAAATGTGCACGAAGCTTTCACGAATCGTTCGAATCGTGTACGGGTTCGAAATGGAATGCTGAAAGGGTTCGCGAAACTCCGGTGCTCCGGTATTGGCTACGATTGCACTGACGTTTTAATGTGTCCCATGCTATTGCTATGTCGCGTTGTGAAAAAACCATATCAGAAAAAAAACAATGCTTCACATCACCGGGATCGATTTATGATTTGGCAGAAGTTGTGTGTTACCAGCATTGAGCTCGATGCATCAGCACTTACCCATCACGCACAGCAAACCGGTACCGTAGACGCGGAAGTTGTTGTACATGGCCGAAGCGTCCTTGGTGAAGTCGCCGAATATTGATAGCCAGGGCGCCATGTAGGTCTGTGGAGAGGAAAGAATTCGGGACGGAAAGTTGCACGTTAGAAACATTGGCAGATAGATAGATACACAGTGCAGTGCTTTGGCGCTGGTGGTGCACATTCGGTGCGGATGAAAATGAATCAATCTTAATTATAGCCCGCAGACTGTACGAAGGGAACATGCGATTCAATCACTGCTGCTACGTGGAAAGCGTGATGATGTTGCAAAGTCGAAGGATTGACGATGATAGCTATGCGAATGGTGGAAACCCGTCAGCTAATTTATCGTGATTAAATTTTATTGTATTGGCAATTATTGGATTTGCTTTATCGTAGACGCTATTAAATTGAAACTAGTTGGCTTTTTTAAACTAGTCGATTCCCGTTGAATTGTGTAAAATTTATGGTTTTAAAATTTTCATTTTTAGGACGCTTTCAATAGAACATTGCTTTCCATTATAAAAATCGTCAAATTATTTGTTGAAGTTTTCAAACACAAAATGGACCTTCCTTGGAAAAATGATACAAAATGACAATCAACACGGCCGCCCACGATTTGAAATTACGAATTGGACCTGTCCGGTCCGGTAAGCCCAGGAAACGGTGTTTTCTTTTTGTCAGATCCGGTTAACCTTTGTCAATGCTGGTGACAGTGTGTTTGCGCAAAGTGAAGTGCTGCAACATCCCAACTACTCTTGTTGCGAAGCTGAACGGATGCTTTTTGCAATCATCTTCAAACCTTCTCTCAACCCCGACAGGTCGGTCGTTGAAGTGTCAAACGATCTCCCACAATCACAGCTGGAAGTTGTCCGATGGATATATTGTGCGTGCCTGGTGCGAACGGAAAAGGCCAACGGCGCTATCCGAAACGGTTTGCCAAAAAGGGCAAAGGCCAACCAATTTAGTGATGTGAACCCCGTCCAACAGGCACTCATCGTGATGGAAGATGGGCTGTGCGTCCGCTCCGAAGAAAAGATGCGTAAATGCGAATACGCAAGTGAAGTCGTTCCAGCTTTATGAGCTCATCAAAATTCTTGTTCAATGTTTCAAAGGGAGGCAAACTTTTGATGTCAAATCTTGGAACAAAACTTGGGCACGTGTGCCCTACGCATGGAAAACCCGCAACATTTTTATCGGTACATCAAGAAGCCAAGCGCTCGGCTCGCTGGAATCCTTTTTTCGTGCGCTCTCCTTCAAATTTCCAGGACTGTCTGGTCGTACCCGTGGGATATAACCCTCTTTTGTGCGTTGAGAACAGGAAGCAGGGTACAACAAAAAAAAACTCGCCAACAAAAAACAAATTCCTCAGGGGTTGGTTCAAAACGGAATTTTACAGTAAAGCTCTAACTGCCTCACACTCTATTAAACTGCCTGGGAAAGGTCCTCTGGTCGTTATGTCCACTGCTTTACTCGAACGCAGACTACGTCAAACAAGCGCCAGTTGTTTAAGGGCCAGACAAGACAAGAAGGTAAATTTTAATAATAGTCTCCTTACCGCGAACATTCGCGACGGCTCACCGGGGACTAATGCTTATTAGTATCATTTCGAGGAAGGAGACGCACAAAGAAAAAAATCGAAAGAAAATGAAGAAAAAAACGAAAAAAAACATTTCAAAATGTGAAATGTAATTTTATACTCCGATCAAGTAGCGAAATGTTTCGCTCCTATCTCCCAACGGCCGAGTCTTGGAAGATTTGGACCCTTCGCGACACGCGACGCGTTAGAATAACTAGGCAACTGTGGCGTTTAATGATGTCGACTAATTTTTCTCCTCGCTGGCGCTCAATGTGTGTATGTATGGACTTATGAGTTTGTGTGTTTGCGTTTTCCCAATCTTGTTGGATCCGTTTTGGGGTGTATTTTGTTTCGGTTTTTTTTTGGTGGGTGGAGACAGTTGACTTGGGGTGAATTTTTATCAAACATACAATTTTCGCTGCATGAAGCTCATTTTCCGTAATGGGAGAATCATTTGGTATGGTAGGAACAGATAGTGGAAAATCATTTTCCTTGGAATTCTTATGTCGAAGCCTACAGTGCTATGGTTCATTAAGGCGAGAAACGATCTTATCCATATTGTAATGTGAATTTCAACACGAAATTATCAAAGTTCATTACAATCTTGTTGTTCTGTTGTGAGAAGCTCTTTTTGTTAGATGGAGATAAGCTAATGGATATAAAAGGAACAAAAATATGTAAATAATAGAGAATGGATTTATTAATCTTCTTCTGGGTGAAAACATTGTCTTGGAAAAGCGATGGAAACAAAATATTGGCCGCAGGTACGAAATATTTCACACGCGGAGGCGATTTTGGATGAGTTTTAGAATGTCGACTTACTCGGTCAGCGTTCAGATTGTCAGAAAGCTTTTTATATTTCGTTTCTAGGCGCATAAGGACAAATCCCTTGTGTACTCGCTTTTTGTAAACAAGGTGTTGAAATTTTAGAAAAGAATACTAAGTGCTCAGGACCAACCTTTCCAATTTGTTGTAAAACGCCGTCTGTTGCATGATTTGATGCATCAACAGTTAATGGCGAATCAACTTGGCGAATTAAAAAAAAATATATATATATATACATCGAGAAAACACTAGAGTTTAAGGAACATAAAAAAAAGCTTTTCTTTTCGTTTGTTGGCTTTCAGTGTGTCAAGAAAGATCGCTCACTTGTGCGAAACAGTTAAGATTTCCGTTGGTAATCGGATTAACTTTGGGGCAAGCAGTGTCTTCTTGCTCACTTTTGCGAACAAACCACCGAATGCACATTAAATACACAAGAAAGGATGAAAATCACCATCGTCTGCTACTCTCGACAAAAGAGTGGGCCCTTTTTTGTTGTTGTTGTTTCCGTTTCCATGTTTCCTTCTACGAAACCGCTCGAACCGCACGCTCGGAACAGTTCTGTATGCGATAATTTATTGTGGTGCTGAGCGGGAAGCGATGATTTGCTAAGTTGACAAGGAAATCGTCGAGCGTGCTCCGCGAACCACTCGCAACGAAGAAGCAGAGCGACAAATAAAAAAGGATGTATGAGAGTAAAAAAAGCAGTAAATTCTGCTTGCTTAAGCAAAGTCAAGCTAAAGAAGTCGTATTTGTAAGCANTCTACGAAACCGCTCGAACCGCACGCTCGGAACAGTTCTGTATGCGATAATTTATTGTGGTGCTGAGCGGGAAGCGATGATTTGCTAAGTTGACAAGGAAATCGTCGAGCGTGCTCCGCGAACCACTCGCAACGAAGAAGCAGAGCGACAAATAAAAAAGGATGTATGAGAGTAAAAAAAGCAGTAAATTCTGCTTGCTTAAGCAAAGTCAAGCTAAAGAAGTCGTATTTGTAAGCATAAGCACATTCTTCGTCAATTCAGAAGGAGTACGAGCTTGGAATTGTTCGCGGTTTGGGGTTAAATTTTTGTTGTTGTGTCGTGCTTCATATTTTCTGCTTATAGGGGGTTGCGGATGCTTAAAGAAGAAAGTCTAGAATATTTTTCTTCATTTCATGCATATTTTAGACAACTCGTCGTTTAACTTGTTGTAGAGACTCAGCTAGTCATTCCTTTGTTTTGTTTCTTGAAGAAATTATATTTTACTATTTAAAGTTAGTCACTATTGAAAGTTACTATTATGAGTTACTATTTATATATTTATTTTTAGATTTACTTGCGCCCTTTTTTCCTTCTACCAGACATTCAAATGTTGTTTTAATAAGCATAATTTCATGACAGAAATAATATTTCTCTCAGGGTCAGGGTGCCCTACCCATTTCGTTGATTTTATTGTTTTTATGTTCAGCGGAAACAAACAACAGTAGCTTGATTTGTTTTTCATCGACAGCAACAAAAGTAAAATATAATGTTGCTTCTGTTTGGCACTTTTTTTCACTATCCAACTGCTGGAAAGTCCCGTACGGATCTGATGTTGACTTTAGTCTGTACACAACAGTCTGGTCTGTACGCAGTAGGTTGGATTAATTTGGAACAATTCTCCAACGCCGTAGTTGTGGGAAGATTCTGTTGAGGTTCCGGTGGTTCGACACTCTGCCGCATGGGTTTCGTTTTTGCTGGGCAATTTGAAATGTAATTTAATTCCAACCTCCCGGCGCTGTGTGTTACGGCAAGAACCCGTTGTAGCAATCACCTAGTAAAGGGATAGGGAAGCATCTTGTTGCTAGAACGTCGTCCTGGGACACTGACCCGGAGCTTTTGGATTCAGCTCGTTACGGTTGAAGGCGTTGCTCGCTTGCCGAGAACAACTCACATCTGTTATACCATTGCAAGTCCTGGCAAATCCCTCCGGATGAGGTTGACCCAGAGAACCCAGAACAGTTGGTAGGGACATGGAAAAACGCTCACACTCGAAGGACGCTCAATGTCATCCGGGAAAGAAACGTACGACTACCACTGACCACCTTTCCGGGGGTACGAGAATAGGCCGCAATAAAGTACAAAACCACAGCCAATAAACGACCTCCAAACTACGCTCGAAGGACGCTGCGTTCTTACAGTGCCATTTATTCCTTTTTTGCATTTCACACTCACAGTGTCTGTCTTTTATCCTCCCCTTAGGATAAAAGGAAACATCACAGAATATGGAATGCAAGAATGATCAAAGCATTTGCGCAAGGTTACTGTGGCTGGGCTAACGAGAAAACGATACGTGTTTTTGAGGTTAAGCAACAAAGAACAGAAACAACTCACGACCACGTAAAACTGTGTGTCAAAAATAATCGACACGCGGGCGTAGTAAAATGGACAGAAAACATCCCACAAGCACACCTTTGCGAAACGTCCAATTTAACACCAAATATTCCGACGTCTGCTGTTGATGGACTTGCCAATTGGATGAATTGTGACAGTGTATCGTTGCGAAACAAGCGATCGGCATGGCAATTGCGAATACATGAATATTCGATTCGGTTTCGATATGGGTGTGAAAATATTCCAGTGTAAAAAACAGCCTTTTTTATTCCATTTAAGTTAGGACGAATAAAAGCATGTGAATCGAAACCATATGACACCGAGGCAAAATAGTTTTTCCTAACATAGAAGAACACGCCGTTTGGAAGTAATGGAACTATTCTTATGTGTTTACTGCGATCGTGTAAGGCGAATCAATTGTTCAGTGAACATTTCTTTTGCCGGAAAACAAACGCGTGCAAATGGAAGGGAAAACCCCAGCAACATATTTCCGGTCCCGTTACTTGGAATATCCGGACGAATGGGAACGAACCGAACCGGGCCACAGCACAGACGAGATTGGCTATTATTGCGTACATTAATGTCATTATATCAGCCATGGAAGCTTTCGATTATTCGATTACTTCAACCCATTGGGTTCGGTAGGAAGTGTGGGTGTTGGGACAGTGTTTTTCGTCCCAAACAGGGAAAACAATTTGATTATATTTGTGATCCCTTCGCGCCATATGCAATTTTGCGGAAAATATCGAGATGCAAGATTTTCGCTAGATATAATCGTTTGCGAACATTTTCCCGCTGTAGGATACATAAACTTTCATTATATAAAATTAAAGTAAAGCATTTAGGTACTGTTTTTAAACAAATAGTTACTTGAAAGAAATTACTAAAAAAGGAATTAAATTTCGATGATGTTCGAAAGGATAGCGTATCAATACTGGCAGCTTTTAAACTACGAGTTCTTGGTTGTGATTCTTGGTAAACCACGTGGCTCAAGCTTCACAACAGCCAACCACCAGATGTCATGCAAAGATTCTAAAATTAGAGCAGTCGGGCAACTGATGGAAATTCAAAACATCAGCTAAAAACCATCGGACAAAGGATAATTGAGTGAATATCATTAGAACTTTCCCATCCGTGCACAGTGAGTAAAAAACGGCTAGGAACCACAAGGTGATCAGCAGAATAGAAGCATAGTGACGATGAAAAAAGGACAGTGGCGGTCGATGAAATTCAATTAAGACAACACTCAAAACAATCCCGCAATGCTAGCGGCCCCGACGGAAGTTGAGTTCTTTTTGTGATGTGTCGCAAGGTTTGACTTTTTTGGGCTGATTTGTTGTATATCTGTTGACGTTAGAGAGTCGCACCGTAGGGTATACCTGACTATGATTAATGTTTGGGTTTGTTTGTATGTTTACCTATGATAAATGTCACTCGCAATAACGCTTCGTTCAGTTTAACGTACTTCAACAGAATTGAGCTGAGAGCTTTAGAGGATATAGCTTAAAAAATGTAATCGTATCGACTTTTTTCCCTCCTACATCCTAGCTCAGATGTTTAGCAGCGTTTTAATTTACCTCGAGTGCCTTCCACGGTCAAGTGCTTGGTGACGACATGAGCCGTTTCGTTTGTCACCGGACCGGGCTTGAATGAGAAGAATGGTTGGCGAGATAACTTTTAATTAGGCATACCAGTCTAACCGCACCGGGATCTCACAACCAGACTTTAGGGCGAGATTTACCTTTTGTACACCGAACGACGTAGGGTTAATTAAAAATGATTGTCTTGTGTAACCGCGCCGTGTGGAATGCACGATGTCAAGCTCAAAGCAATGTCTTGGACGTTGGAGGCGAAGACTGAAGAGGCGAGAAAAGCATGCACAGCGTAGGATGAGTTGGTAGTGGTGTAATTAGTTGAACGCATTTAAATTGAAAGATGTTCCAATAAAAAACGACCTCATATTAGGTTTGTTAGCGCAGTACGAGGAAAATGTCCATAGTATTTTTAAGGAGCATTTACCATAAGAGTCTTAACGTTGGGCAAATTTTAAGCGCTTAAGGATCGCCCGAAAGTGGGTTTCAGTTTTGTGGTTCAAACACGCATATAAAAATGTGTACCTCAGACACATTCTACACGGTACATTTGGGCCAAAAGTGGAAGACACCGTACTAGGACCGCAAGCCATAACAGCATCAAGCAATAGCACGTATCGATTGATTGAAGATTTTGCAACTTTTCTCACGACACATTCTGTGTCCCTCGTTTCATTGCGTTGATGAAGAATGGAAAACAGCATTCCACGCCCGGCGAATTCTCCATCGAAGCCTCTCTGAGGAGGTGTACTTGATGATGCGGCACTTGAGACATTGATTCGAGACTCATACCTACTCTTACTCAGGCAACCAGACACTCCAATTCAATACCGTGACGGGTACGTTTTTTTGTCAACCGTATTTCAATCGATTTTCGTTGGATCAAATTTTTGCTAACCAATCGAACGACTACACTATGGTATGGCAGTGCGACAAGGACGACATAGCGGAACGTTCCAGTTCTGCACGTGGTTCACGTTACGAAAAGCTCGGAAAAGCTGTCAACTATTGTTCGAACGTTTGGAATCAATGTCGAACGCTTGAATGCTCTCCGGAGACGCCAGGTCACTGTATTGAGCGCATAGATAGAACCTGCCTCAGTCCTGGATCGATACTGGTATGCCAGCACGCAGAAGAAGCAAGTTTACTCCCTGGGAACCTACATTACGCACAGCTACATCAGCAAAATTGGAATTGGTTAGCGTTCGTTTTTCGGCGATTTCGGCTTGTTGAACACGTTCTGATGTTTAGTTCCTAATTCAATTAAATATTCCTGTCAGGCGCCGGATTTCGCATGGAGCGCATCGTAGCGGATGGTGGTAGTTAGTGTGCGCTACTGCTGCTCCGNCACGCAGAAGAAGCAAGTTTACTCCCTGGGAACCTACATTACGCACAGCTACATCAGCAAAATTGGAATTGGTTAGCGTTCGTTTTTCGGCGATTTCGGCTTGTTGAACACGTTCTGATGTTTAGTTCCTAATTCAATTAAATATTCCTGTCAGGCGCCGGATTTCGCATGGAGCGCATCGTAGCGGATGGTGGTAGTTAGTGTGCGCTACTGCTGCTCCGTGATGTGCCTGCGGTTAATGTCTTAACCTTGCATATTTTGCCCGGGGATTCGGAACCGGTGGCAGACTTGCTGCTACCTCAAGGGAGTCGCACCAGATTATGCGCGTACAGCAATCCCGGTGCCGTGGGTTTATCGAGGGCTGGCCCGTCGTAGATGAGGACGCCTATAATGTTATGTTCTGGTTAATGTTGGGTTACTACGCATGAGTACATGCTCTGAAGATACGAATCAGTGAACGTCCATTTGGAACTGGGAACTTTTCGTATGGCTTCTTGTTTTTTTTTTTTGTTAGAACTTTTAGATTTAATTTGATTATTTTGGATTTTACTTTACTAATGTTGGGGATGGGAGCTTTTCCACTCTTCATTTATTAAATAGCAATTTTAGCTGTTTTTTACCTAGCCAGAATTGTTCATACAAGCAGAACTGAAGTGAAAGACCATATCGATATTTCGTACTTTTTTCCCGATGTTATTCGTGAGAGAAAGTTTGAATGTCTTTCAATGTGATAAAATTATTAATTAAGACATTATTGTAAAGCTCTCAACTGTTAACATCTTCATCTATTTTACAATCTGTGAAATGAAATATCTGCTCTTAAAGCTTTTGGTCTCTCAATTCACAAAGACAGCTTCGACAACCGTTTTACAGTTGCATTCCGATGGTAAGCAACTCAATCACCAGACATTGATTTGTTTCTCTGCTCGTCCGCTTGGCAGCACTATTTGTCACGCCCGAAGCACAATTCGAAAGGATGCACCGACAAAGCCTTGCAAGTCTGCCGAGCTGTCGTAACAATCCGAAAGCATACCATCAACTCTTAGAATGCTGTGCCTTGTCTCGCAAGCCCGCGGTTTGGCGTAAGCTTTGGTTTTTGGTTTACGAGAGCAAAGCTTCACTGTGTACGTCTGGCATAACCGTTTAAGCACACTCGCACACAAGACACATAGCCACACAAGAAGACAAACACATGCAGGGAATTGAAAACAACAGCAGATTGAGGAAGAGATTTTAATTAAAAGTGGCAAAAAGTAAAAGTTGCCGCCGGGGATGTAGCGATCGTTTCGCTACCTTCAGCAACACCTTCGCGACGGTGTGATGTGCTGGATTGTGTGTTTGCTTGCGCTGGAGTGATGTATGTGAACCCATCCGCCGTAGGAAGGCAGTTGTGTGTCAGCCTCGAGGCGCTTACAATGATTGCCGTACCGTATTTTGGGAAAGGAAAAATCGTTAGAGAAGAATAGCGGTGGCATGTAGGTTGATGGTTGCAGCATGCTCGTCGGTACAACGTGGCTCACAAGCTCTCTGTGGAGCGCTCACATAGTCAGACAGATATGGTGCGTGTGTAAGCGAGCCAGGGTGTAGAAGTGCAATGATGGTTCTTCTACGCTCGAGCCAGCAACTATATGGTAGTGGGATGTTGCTTTATGGGTTGCGAGATGGAAAGATTACGATTTTCTATTTTGCTTTGGGATACGTTCTTTGCCGTGCGGGCTAACATTGTGTTGCGAAACAATCGCTAACCTTGCCAGTGTATCGCGAGAACTGATTTGAATTTATTCTATCTTGCATCAACAAATTCACTTCGACTGGGAGCGTGCAGAAATATTAGCTCACAGGTTATGTCTTTTGATTTTATCGAATGTTTATGGTAATATACCAGAAAATGCATGGGGACATTAGGTTCAAGATTACACATGATTGAGTCTTGAGTTTATTTGGATTCCCCAGCAAAAATAAATCGAATTGATATAAGTATTTGTTTTTATATAGGTATTTGCTGTCCAATTTGCTCTTAACTGCTTAAGCCCTCATGAATCACAAAAACTTCCCTCGTCAGTGCATAACAATATCTAGGACCAATATTGAAAGTATCTCAAAACAAGAAACTCAAATATAATAATTACTACATAATTTCGTTTTATTTCTATGTAACTTTGATTACAAATTACCGTGTCTTACGCTGAACACAGGCATGGAATTCCAACCAAATGTTAGGCGGTAAACGATGTACCTGTTGTTGTGCCCAGATACTAAAACATTTCCACTAATTGCAAATGCCAGTTATGATGGTAGGCCATCATTAATCGCGCCGTGGAACCAATACGCTTTGAAGTGTGTTTACACAGCAACAACAAACCATTTAGCGATGTGCACCTTATCAAGTACGAATATAAACGTCCAAACTGATGGACAAAGAAAACTTCCCTTCAATCCACGTACACTCTAACGCCGGACAACGCTTTCTTTTAAGGGTCAAAGTTGAGAAAAACACAAATTACGAACACATGGCAGGACGAACAGAAAGTGGAAGGAAAATTCATAAAACAGCGAATACTGCTACTTACCAGTACGATCTCAACCGCACCAACTATGTACATAGCGGCTGCTAAAGTTGTTCCTGTGTAGAACAACATCCCGACAGCGCCACCAAATTCGGGCCCCAGCGATCTGTACCAATCCACGCGCAGAAGTACACCGAAGAGAGATGGAGAGAGAATAAAAAAAATTGATTAGTAAACTTTGACGCTAACTTCAACGTTTGGTGCAACGTGCCAACGGATAAGTTGGTTGTTTTTGAGGTCTTGGACTTTTGCTAAAAGTATTGGGCTAGCTCAGACTTTACTGGATGTTGTTAGACAGGTTAGTAGCTAAAGTTGAATAATATTGCCCAACATTGACGAGCGCTGGTTTGTCAAACTAACGATATGTTAATTTAAACATACTTTCCTAAAGATCTTTTTGGGAATCAGATTTTCATTCAGTAATTGTTATCTTATTAAACTGGGGAAAAATGTTGCTGATCAAAATGGATGCCTATGTATTTAGTAATATTTTCTTGTTTGAACAGGGATCTTAAATAATAAAGGAAATAGCTGTTGCTACTTAGGGATTTTTTCCATTCATCCGTGCAATCATGTCCATAAAAAGATAATATTTTTGGAAATTTGAGCTCCACTAACTGGTCACTGGGTTCCTTTCTTGCTAGTTGTCAAGGAGTGGGACACATTTGACACCAGTGTGGAAACCACCCAAGCATATTTAATGTAGCGTATTATTTGTGTTGCCTTTATGCTATTTTCCAAGCGTTATACGTCTTTTTTTTCTCTACAACTCCTATCAACAGTTTCCGGCGAACCCAGCGACGACTCTCCATTGGAGTCAATTGAAGGTTAACTGTCATTGTCCGTCCGGAGAGGTCCGCTCTTGAACAGAATCTATTTATGACACTCAAGAAGGCTCAAAAGTGATGGAAATTTTTATTTCTTCTCGTCAGGGAGGAAATGAAGCAATTTTGGAAACCTATTTGTGCGACGTCCAAAAAAAAGCTCTTCTTTTTGATGCCGGATCAGATTTTTGTAGAGCTTAAAGCTGGTTTCACTTTCTTTCTTAAGCCAGCGCAGCGCTTTGGCATATTCTGAAGAGAACTACTAATCAGTTTGAGAATATTTTTGTAAAATCAATAAGAGACAGACCAGCATCGTGTCTTGGAAATTATTCCAATATCACATCAAGCAGTTCGTGAGGATTTATAGAATTAGCCTGCACCACAGAGCTTCTTTTTCTTCTTGGGGAGCTTAATTGACTTGTGACTTCCAGGATGTCATCGTTTGCGTACATTGCTATCCTATTTTATCCACCGAACAAAGTTGTTGAAACTGTATTAATCAAGATATCGTTTGGCTAGAATGGGAAAAGAGCATTCCAAATCCGAGGTCACTTCCGTGCTTCATCTCATGTGTGTCCCAGTTGGAGACCTTTTTAGCGATCCTTTATCGGTTTGTTCGGAAAACTTCAGTCGCTTGACAGTTTTGGGGCGTTTCTGGAGCCGAAAGTTTTACTTCTTATCGTTGGAAACTAAAGAGTCTCAGCACCCTGAGGGAGCGCCCTAGAACGTTACATCCACCGGCAGCCGTTCCGGAGTCGCGCCTTGCTGGCGCTGTTCCAGAAAGGCCGCGCAACCCACGTTTGGAAGTAAACTTACCTCGATATCATGAAATAGCTGCCGCCCGCAGGTACTACCCCGTTCGTGGCGATGGCCGACATGGAAATGGCAGTCAACATGGTCTGTTTCACAATTCCGTATATTCCGGTACCGAGTCGCCGATCAGCATTTGGGAGGAAGAAGAAAAGGAGGCCATTTCGAAGAGGCACAACATGATTAGCATAGTTTTGGGATAAGTTTTCGGGGAAACTTTAAACTGAAAGCGAGCAGCACTACAACGGCATGCGAGAGATGTGGTGAATGGTCGATGGTTACGGTGGCAATGATGATGGTGATGCTGATGCTAATAATGGGACTGATTTTGGACAACGGTTAGCACATGAAGATGATCTGATGAAGAAATGAACTAATAAGATAAAGGGATTCGTTCGGGCGTGTGTGTGTGTGTGTTTATTTGTGTGTTGAGTGACCTTTCTCAAATTGAAGATTGAGTTAGTAGCAAAAGACGATGGCACTTAAATCACTGAGAGCCAGTGAAGTTCTAACTCAAGAAGGAATGTACAAGTATTTTTGATCGATGGAGCCGAAATTTAAAGTAAATTTGCCGGAAAGCCGAGGAGTGGGTTTATTTCAAGAAGGTATTTAAAGCTGAAGAACTCGAGCACTGTTTTGCTGGTAAGAAGATCCACTATCGAGCCATCGTAATCTAGCAAAGTAAGTGTGTTGATGTGCGCACATTGTGAAACTGAAACAGGGCATTCCAACTCGTTTCAAATTTATGAGTGTCCTCAAGATGTTCTCAAGTCCTTTATCTTTCCTGTTTCGGAATGAAGGATTGAAATTTATTTATGACCTTTTATTCTTTTCTCCTGGTACGTGCTTTGTTGCATAAATGTCCGTTCATTCGAAGCATTGTGTCCGAAGAAAGAGAGCAACACCTTATGATCTTCTGGAAGGAAGTTACTACCCAGCGGTAGCCAGCCTAATAGAAAATTATGTGCGAAAGCCAACTGATAGCAATGGAAAAGAATTTCTCACGCATTTTCACATTGTTTTGCTTGATGAACCGTTTTGTCTTGTTGCCTCGCATCATTAAATATCTGTACACAGGATGCGCTCTTGTAATATACGACAGTCAGACTGATAAATAATGGGTCTTGAATTGTAAAACATATTCCCTCTATAGAGAGAAGAGCGAAAGAACAAGCGAGTTTGACGTTCGACGGGCCCGAAATCCGATGCCCGTTACGAAGTATTGGAAAAATATGTTCTCGTTAACGAAGTAAATTAAGTTCGACAAAACCATTTCTATCGCCAAGGCCGGGGCGTGTTCGAACTCGACGGCATTTTTCGATGATGCTTTCGCCGAGACGAGCCGACTACACGAAATGATCCCAAGAGTCTGTACGCCGCCCCCATCCAGTGGCTGATGATGTGCCTTGTGTCTAGATTAGCAAATGATGTGTAATAGGATTACACCGCCGCAGATGGGTGGAACAAGGATTTCAGATGGTTGCATTGGACTCGATGGTTTTGGTTCGCTTGCTTTCATTGGAATCGTTAAGGACACTCTGGTGTGCGTGTGAGTGTGTGGGCGCATCCTTTGTGATCGTTCCTTCGAAGGGTGAACAAATGCTTCAATGAAGGATGACATTTGTTCGATTGATTGTGTCTAACAGCCTTTCACGAAGGAATACAAAGTATGAAGCAAATCGTGGCATATTCGCTCATTATAGGCATTTCAGTTGTTCAGTGTTCAAGGCTGTCTTTCTCCCCAAAGTTACGCTGTTACGTCACATTAGCATCTAATTTCATTAATTGTATTAATCTACCGAACTGTTGTTCTTGGCATAGGAATAGGCATGATATAAACTGGTTTTATGTCTACTTCACACTAGCTTGGGCCATTAAAAGCTCTCCAATTCTTACGGTTTAACAGAAGAAAGCTTTCGAATTTTGGTAAACATGTCATGAAAATGGTCTTTCTCATTGATTTGAATCTCAAACCGTTCTTAAAAAAAACACGATTGGACCTATAAAGTAATGCAATAATTAATTATCGTAGAAGTATCCGTGCCTTTCACTCACTATCAATCGATCTGCTAGAAGCCAAGCAGTACGTGTTGTTCTTAACTCAAAAAAAAGTCGGCTAACCTTGATACGCGCAAAAACCTTGCCAATGGAACCCGTGCAGATGTTTAATCCACCGTTTGCTAACATTCGTTTGGTAAAGTGTAAGGGTAGTTGGAAGAAAAGAAATCCGGAACGTCCTTGGCCGTTTACTCCCTTAGTTAATGACGCATTTGTTATGTTGGCCGATATTCTGAGCAAGCAGAAATTCATAATGAGAACGGCTCGCACACAGAAGGCGNAAAAAAAAGTCGGCTAACCTTGATACGCGCAAAAACCTTGCCAATGGAACCCGTGCAGATGTTTAATCCACCGTTTGCTAACATTCGTTTGGTAAAGTGTAAGGGTAGTTGGAAGAAAAGAAATCCGGAACGTCCTTGGCCGTTTACTCCCTTAGTTAATGACGCATTTGTTATGTTGGCCGATATTCTGAGCAAGCAGAAATTCATAATGAGAACGGCTCGCACACAGAAGGCGCGGGTGTTGCTGGCGAGGACCAGCGGTGGACGCTTTGATTGCCTTTGATTGATAGTCCTCAATCAGGAAGGGAATGAGATTAATTCGAACCGTTCATGTGGATTTCACTCGGCTCGCTGCGTTGGTAGCTTTTTTCCCAACCACCCAACGAAAGCCCGCAGGCCAAGCTCCATCCTGTGGGTCAGCAAACCGTCCAGCCAGTTCAGCCCACAGCTTCCCATGCGCTTACCAACTGTCAAGAGGTTTGCTCATTTGTACACACGCTGGTTTCGCTGGGTTAGATTTAGGAGGCCTCCTAGCGTAGGTTATTTGCTGCTCGATATGAAAGGACAAGGGTGCCATTTTCTGTTCACACTGTATGACATTAATTAGATTAGACTGTGTCCGAATTACACCCGAAAGGACAGGGGCAAACAGCTGCTACGCCTGTTTCGGTTTTCGATCATCGTTTCGAATTTTGCGGTTTGGTGGCACAGTTCAAAATCTACGCTTCGTTAGCACAGTTCTACCACTGTGGACCTACCTAACATCGTTAGAAGCAAAATCTCGCAAATCATTATCATATGCGTGCGTGTGCGCGCGTCTGTGTGTATATTTGGCCTTCCAGGCGTTGAAAAAAAAAATAGTCAAACCGATTCAGAATGCCTGCAACGACCGAAAGAGCTGGCGTGGTGCAAATTTACGATTAAATTTCCACCAATTAATAGTGCACCGTAACAGTGCACGGATGCGTGACCAACGTACGAGTTCTTCGCATCGATTGTATGTCGTGCTGAGATTGGGTAGCTTACTGATTTAAATGGATGGCGTTCATTAACATCAGCCGGACGGGGTTTGCGCTGTACGCAAATAAGTACAATTCAACAGGCCAAATTGTGCAGCTGGATAGATAGATCTCGGAATACGAGCATTTTCGGTCCCGATTGAACAACACGCAACCGAAGCTGTTAGCCATCCGCCGTACCGTTTCACATGGTATGCAAATGAATGTTTGATTAAACCCATACATAAAACATGAAGTTCGTTCTCCCTAGATATGACCCAGTTTTTTTTTGTATAACACCACCACTATTCTGTGGTGGATGTTCCGAGGTAGCAGTCGTGTTTTAAGGCTGTTGGGAATAATTTTGCGTTTTTTTTGTTTTGCGTACAGCATCACAAAACTGCTGAGTAAGTGAGCAGGTGATAGGATGTAGCAGCGCGATAAATTTAGCAGTATGTGTTCGATTTACTGTAGCTTGGAGAATAATTTAACCTAGTTCGTAGTAAGCCTGTTTGAGGCGTGGGATGGCTTGTTTTGCATTTCAATGATGTGACGTTGGGATTTGCTGTAAGCGATCCTATTGCAACTGTGTGCGTAAAGGTGTTCGTAATTGCTTAATGTACGGGAAGTGACAGCAACGAGTGTCCCCGGCAACTTGCAAAATATAAATGGTTTGGTTGTAAATCATACCAAGGCTGACTTTAGATTATCCGACCGGATTGAGAAGTGTTTCATTGAAGGATTTCTATTATAAGAGATGGTTATGTTAAGTATGGCACCAATGTTAACTTTAGATGAGTAGAGTGTAGTTAATTAAAAAATGATCCAAATTATGTAAGACCTAGGGTGTGGAACTATCAACGTGAGGACGAATGCGATTGGCAGGTTCTTAACAGTCAAAAAACGAATGAAAGATGATACGATGACATAATCACGATGTTATGGGTGTGTGGATGCTATGGGGATGTGGATGATGCGTTCTACACATGGACATACACAGCGAGGTAGTAGAAGGTAGAGCCGGCACATACCACACAGCAACAGCATAATACGATTAAAAACCCGAATATGGCTCCAGCCGTACCGACAACCCAGGTTAAACGGATGAATAAAATGACACCGAAAATGTTCTGTATGCACGGCAGATAGACACCGATGAGTGTGCCTGTTAGGGGCGAGTTCGTCGGACCATCATCGTTTTCCATCGTTGGGTTGTATTTGAATGATATTACACAGCCACCAAAGACGTTAAATTCCGTGTTTTCGAATGTTAATTGGAAAAAGAGAGTAAGAGTGAGAGTGAGAAAGAGAAAAAAGAAAAGGAAAAGAGAAAAGAAGAGAAAAAAGGAACATGTTAAGAAAAAAAAAAGAGTTAGTAAAGGAGAACGTAAAATGGACACTACTTGTAGTACGTTGGCTGCATGTCTGCATGTATGCAGAGATTAGAAAATATCTCACCAAACAAATGTTACATTTCAAATAAATGGATATAACTACTCCCACAAAGCAATCAAGTCCAGAAAGGATTTAGACAGGTCGATATGCTTTGCGCCTAAATGTATACTTTAGCGATGAGAGATCCTTGCCGATAAAGGATTATAGTATAAGCAGCATGCAAGGAACCTTTATACGCTGGTTGTAATAGTACATCCGGCTAAATGTCTTGAATTTAATTGAGCTGACGAATGAGCATGAAGTGTAATAACTAATTCATTATCACTCACAAGTGCCCACAGGTAACATGTACCGGTTCAATGTGACCAAGAATCCGCGTTTCGGAATCCGGTTTATTGTTACTTCCATCTACACTGCTCCTCTGGTGGAACACGTGAAAATTTCGTGACAATTTCCGTGCAATCGTTACTTACCCATGCGGGCGGAGGCAGGTGCTGGTTTGGCATCGGGATCCGTCGCTGCTGGGATCGTATTCGAGTAGTTTGCCAGGGACGAAATGAGCGTGGTGACATGCGGACGTTCTTGAATGTCATCCTGTGCGTACAAGAAACGAACAAGCAGGGACAAACATTAGCGTAAAATAAAGTCAGCCAAATATATGAATGATTAACGCAAGCATGTTGGTATTTCGTTGGAGTACAGTAGCAATGGCGTAACGCGAAACTATCGTGCGTTTATGCCGTGAAACCGTGTTGTGGTAGTTTCACTTTCCCTGGAGCGCCCTAATGACGGGGTACATGGTGATGCTAAGATACGAAGAAGGTTAACAGCTAAACTCAGCAAAATGGAGAATGACACGGGCACCATCTTTGACACCGTTTTTAATATTTTATGAACCCTATTAACTCGTGTAATGTTGCAGACTGTGAATACCAGCGGGTGGCCTCACGGCTTTGGGGATCATCGGTGACTTCTCGGCGAGGTGCTATTCTACCTGACTCTAGCTAAAAGCATGATAAATGGTTTCAGGTCTGTGTGAAGCTTGAGCGTTCCCTCGTCGTTCGGGCGTCTGGCGCTGCCAGGGCTGCCTTTGTTGCTTCTTGTAGGTTCTAATAATTATTTTCCTCGTATCCTGGGAAAGTGGCAAACTCCGAGTGGCTCGGGTGGTAAATACGGATGATTTTCGTCGACCGTCAAGTGGCTTGCATCCTTTGGAAAATGAAGGCAATTTAGGTAAAGAATCTACCGGCAGTGGTGCTAAAAAGTTTGAATACATCGTTAAGCTAACATGACGATGGCAAACGTGACGGTCGACGGTTTGACGTTGATGTCTCCCTTTTTGATTGATTTCATGCTGTTCAGGATTTCTCTTGCAAAAAAATACATTTATAACCGTCGTGCAGTAAATGGGTAAGAATATAAGTAAAATTTTGCACATCCTTACCGAGTAAAGGTACAGATTAGTATCGATTTTATCTCCTTTCGACACGAAGGGTTGATCATCGGTGGGTTCACCTGCAGAAGAGAAAAACCGATAGAAAGAGTTAGGTTAGAGGCGTTTTTGGGTATTCACACAAAAATGGTTACGTTTGATCCTTGAACGCAGCAATGAAAACAAATGTTTCTTCGTCTTACAAACAGCTTTCGTCATACATAAAGACACTCCATGCATGCCGAATTTTTGCGATAGAAGATACTCGGTAGGTTAATTAACTTTTTGTGTAACATGCTCTTATCCCCCGACGAACGCAAAGTAAGTGCACTTGTATCGGCTGGATAGTATTTGCCCATGAACAACACAACACACAATTCACCCGAGGCGGACGATGGACGATACGTGCTCAAGTGTGGTTACTTCTAAGGGTTGTGTATGGATGATTCAATTAATTGGAGCCGTGGTCCTTTCTCGTCTGTGCGTATGTGCGCCTTTGTATGGTCGATAATTTACTGGATTGTTTATGGAAAACTCTTGTATCGACAGGCCGTTTGAGATAATTAGTTTCATGAGCTGTAGTGAAGAGAAGCTGAGCTAAAACATGTTTTCAATGTGGTTAGTTTTTTGTTTCCTTTCTCTCTTGGTTATTAGAAGCATTTCCATCGATCCAGCTTTACGCCCAAAAATGTTCTATCGATCATTAAACGGGGTTTCACCACAAATAATCGGTAGTTAATGTGCGAAACTCATAAAACACATTATGTGAGTCGTTACGCTGGCGCCTGCCTTACTTTGGGCAGTCGTCTGTACATATCGACATATTTCGCCGGACTAACTCTTCCCCAAAAAAAAAAAGCATGCGACCATCGTCTCGAGATGCGCGCTTGTGCGGTATTAATTCCCTCTTCCCAGCGTCCGTTAGACTGCAGCGACACATGTGTAGAGATCGTCCCTTTTCAACGCGGCAGCAAAGGAAAAAGATGGAGAATTGATGATTGCACATAAAAGCTTAATCGATTCCGCTCGAAGTCCGGGATTTTGTCTGGCTCTTGTCGCAAACGGATGGACATTACGCCTCGCTAATCGAGCGACTATCATTTGGTGGACATTTCTTTCAGAGCTTGCTCCCTACCGAGAAGGTAACCGAAACGAAACCTTCTGCACGGTACACGCCTTGCGTAAGGAGCAGCTACTTCACGTCGTTGTCGCTCGACTAAACAATTTCGCCATAAGTCCATAAATAACTGGCAATGTCTTCTTGTGGACGATAGGCGAATCTTCCGGTAATCGATTCACCCGGTTGGGACATATTGGGAAAGGTCTCTCATTGGGTTGGCTCATGGCTTGGATGTTGAGGTTTGGGGTGTGTACCGATGATAACAAACAGCCCATTCAAGCATACAACCTTGCTGGATCGGTTGAGTCGAAGGGTGGAAAAAAGGCGTACCAGCCGTATTTGCAAAAGAACCAGCTTCTTTATGACACCGTTTGAGACGTTTATTCGCACGCGAAGAAACAAGAAAAAAATCCCGACAGTAATGAGAAATGACTTTTCATTATCTAAAAGCGGTAAAAACAGCTTCTCCCTGTAAGCGGCCAGGGGCTTGCATAAAGCCTTCTAAAAGCTGGCGATGCAGTATGGAGCCAAAAGTACCTTTGGGTAGCCGCAGGCAAAAACATGGCGAACGGCCGAACAAGCTACCGGAAAAACTAGGACACCAGAAAAATGGCGTCGACATCATCACAATGAGACGGAGGTTGGGCCACAGGAAACCATCACAGTAAGCAGGTTCTACTGACCGAAATTCTATTTTCGCTTCCTTCCTTTATCGTTCTCACGCACAGATACACATGTGGCTTCCAACACACGGCATTCATTCGGAGATAAATTTCCCATAAATATGTATGCGCACAGTATTGTGATAAATCATCTATGAGGCTGGGCCCACGTCGGACATTGGTCAGCTGGCCAGCAGGACGTGGATTGGGACGACTAGCTATCGATGTTTTCCGAATATCTGAAGTCCTTCGTCCACATGTTGGGATCTGTGCATATGGAAAAAAGGACGATGTGGCTTTAAACTCTACAGTTTCTGCGTCGAAGCTTCGTTCGATTTTTGTACGACTTAGAATGTTTTCAAAACATTTCGATTTGAAGAAAAATATGTTTAGAACATGATTTCTAGTTTAGAAATCATTAGACTGTGTTGCATCGAAATTTTATAGAAAATGTTTGACTTTTGGTTTCAGTTTTACTCGTCTAACAACATACCCAGCTAATAAATTGAAAAGACTCTACTGCCACAAAATCATGAAGAGAAGGCTCTTCATCTGCACGGTAAAGCAGCATACAACAGAAGTGGTTCCAATAATGGTTAGCCACTGCCGGTTGATCGAATCCCTTTGTAGTGTTCCCATCATGATGACCGCATATTTGCTTATTGTTCCTTGAAAAGGTTTTTTTTACAGTTTGGTGTTTGTTTGAAGCACTTGTTTGGATATTTCGACAGGTTCTCCTATCTATTGAACAATTACGTGCACATGTCAGGGCGGAGTTTTTATTTAATTCTTTTTTATTGTGGGAGTTTTTAAGCGATGAATAAGTGTTATTGTGTTGTGGTTAGGTGATTTAAGTGAGACGTAAGGTTAATACGAAATTTATTGTTTCAAAAGCATGTTGGATTCATTGAAGCATATGTTTGCATACTTTCAAGGGGCGTTGGACATGAAATTGTAACGGGCGTGATAGTTGAGCGCATGAATATCCACTGAAAGGATGATAAAAGGGCAAATTCAAATATGTTTGCAGTGGAAATGCAAAATCGGGTTTCAATACAAGCAGACCAGCAATTTAAACAAGAAAGTAGAATAATTACATTTGAAAGTTAACCCTTTCGAATGTAATTAAATGAAAATTGACTTCTCATCCTTCACAATAATTATGGCTATCCCAGCATGACCGAGATACTGTAACGATACCGCGAGCATAATTAAAACGGTTCCAAATTGATAATCAGCAGAAAAGCTTCCTTTTTCTGTCATACTTTGGGCGATTTTATTTGCCCGAAACTCCTCCCAAAGCGGTCTCTTTGTTGAACCGCAATTATTAAAAGTTTGCTTAAAATGTTATAAATAATTCTAAACACAGAACGGCGTAGGTAGATCAAATCCGAACGTCCGAAGATCGTGTGAAGTGGAAGTGAAACTTTCCACGGAAGCTCATTTCATTAACTCTTTCCTTTTACGGGCTGAAAATTCTTACCATTTTCCAAGGAAAGAGCCTGCAGGAATTGATGGCATTCGGTATTGGTGTGAAAGAGACATTAAAAATAGAGGATTTCCCTTTTGCTGCGGGAGGAAGAGTCTCATTTTGGGTACAAAAATAATAAATGATCCCTTCCCGACGGTCACGGGCCATCAAACAGTTCCGTTCGCGTCAAAATCCCAACCGAAGACGCTGGTTTGTGTACATAACTTTTAATGGCATCATGTTTAGGGCTTTGCTTACCAATCTTCCCTGGCTGGGCTGTCCTAAGCTGTTGCGATGTTACGCCAATGCTCTCTCTAGCGAAAGATAAGTAAACTGAAAGGCCTTCGACACCGTAGGCGAGATTGGCGATGAGAATCGGTCCCACAGAATCGTTCTACTACTTTGCATACCCACCAGGCACNAACAGTTCCGTTCGCGTCAAAATCCCAACCGAAGACGCTGGTTTGTGTACATAACTTTTAATGGCATCATGTTTAGGGCTTTGCTTACCAATCTTCCCTGGCTGGGCTGTCCTAAGCTGTTGCGATGTTACGCCAATGCTCTCTCTAGCGAAAGATAAGTAAACTGAAAGGCCTTCGACACCGTAGGCGAGATTGGCGATGAGAATCGGTCCCACAGAATCGTTCTACTACTTTGCATACCCACCAGGCGCAATCTGACAGGCGGAGGAAGAAATCGTGCAATACGCACCACCAAAGATACTTAACCTTAAAAGTACACGCACACATACACGAACCAAGCCGCTTCTTTATGTGTGTGCAAACCGTCCGGGGCAAAGAAAAGTCGCACGAAGAAAAGCTAGGTAATATGTGATTCCCACGAGACAGAGGAGAGGATTTAAAAAAAAGGCCAGAACATGAAGCAGGATGGCTAAAAGAGGCACACGTTTCAGAATTTCTTAAGCATCCTAAGCATTACGCAGTCAACGCATTTCATGCATACGATATCAGGCATTATATGCCGTCAGCTAGTTCGGGGATGCCACCACATGAAGAAAGAACCCATTACCAAAAGGAAAAATTGCTCACTTTGATCCCTAGGCACTGCACTGCACTGGTGGCAGGCTTTTTGGACGCAGATGAACCGGAGGGATTTTTACGTTTTTTTTCCCCATTCATGGGTTGACTGTGTTGCTGCATTTTGTTACACGTAATCGAGAATGCAGATGGGGCAACAAAAAAGGTACCGTAGAACCGAGTAAATCGGAAGAAGGTTATTACCGAACCGGTAGTCATTATCGACTAGAATGGGTTTGCCATTTAGAATTGCCAAGTAAAGGGAATTTTCTGATTGAATTCATTCACTCTTGGATGTGTGTTCAACAAACAGCGTAAACAGGCAACAACAAACGTACAAACTATTAACTTTTTATTATATAATATAGTTTTAATACCAACACGCTAAACCTTGACGAAGCGGAGGCCTACGAAGAAAGTATTTTTTAATTGTTATTTGTTAAAGCTCAATTCCATGATATGGATATGGATATGAATATATCAATGCACCTGGAGTTGTTAAGCTTTCATATCACTGTGCTTCAGTTGACGTTCTTCGTAAAGATAAACGTTGTAATGTACAGCACTGATACGACTAAACGACTCTCTAAACTAAAGGAGTTACTAAACGTTGACTAGGAGGAGAAGGAGTTACTAAACGTTGACCTCAGTTTACCATCCGTACCAAAAGGCGCAATTTAAAAATATTTCCAAGATCCAACGAATATTTACTATCTTCTGCTTTGTAGCTAAATGATAAGCCAGCACATTGACAAATGAAGCAAACAACGACCCACCGTTTAGCTCGATTTCGTGCTCATTAGCGTGGGTGGGATAAGTCTCTATTTATCAAAACAGTCGAATGTCAAAAAGAGAAAACAGCAAATCATGAGTACCACATTCTCCAGCCTTCAGGTTACCAGATACGAAGGGATTTTCCAAAAAGGAGACGACGAACCAGAAGAATGTTCATGCTCAACGGTCCTCCTCGTGAAGGCTGCCATAACAACATCGTCTTACAATGTTACACGAAGCTGCTAAACACAAAAGGGATGCCCTGAGAAATCATTCGCCGACCGATCCAGTGCGCTTCTGTACTCTTCGATCAGCGTTCCCAGCCGTCGAAGTTAGAGTTTACTGATTGACGAGGAGAGCCGCATCATGAAAATACCTTTAATTGAAGGCCATGTCAGAATGTGTTGAATGCGTTAGGCGAAGCCGACGGAATGTCGAAATGGCCTCCACGTGGTACCATTGCTGTGAAGGGTTTCTTCCCTAACGCTCCTTTACGTCTGGATGGCGTGTACTGTGAGCCGTAAAGGACAAACACCACGAGGCAGAAAGTGAAGCCGAGTGTTTTGCGTGATGCTTTGTGTGAAACATAATCCGCAGCATAATAAAATACGAACGGGATGATGGAAGGGAGACTCGCAGGGCCGGTTAGTTTCCTTTCGTGATTCGCTTCGGGACGAGGGCTTGGGCTGGCTCATGGATTTTTTGCTTGCCCCAGATGAAACTGATTGAATGGTGAATGTTGCGAAAAATAGGATGCTCGGTGTGTAAGGATTAGTGTTGGCATATTTAGCCGATTGTGGTCTAAAATGGTTGAAAGAGTATAGGGAGGAAAAAATCTGGGCTTGCTTTTCGTCCGATTATTAATCGATTTTATTGCACGATCGAACGACCATATGAGTTTATTGTTTGCTTGAGAAAGCTCATTGTGTTCCGCAGTGAAGCGATAGCTCCACCATTCGGTTGGCACGAGGTTTGATAAATTTGCATAAAACACCGGTAACATTGGTATGCATAAGCGTTGTTCCATCAGCAATGTATCGTTCTGTATGAGTGAAAGGACACAGGCCATGGATACACTCTTAGGAATTTGAATTTGTCTAATTAGCATTCTATTTTGTCGTGCTAGAAAGTTGAACGAACTTTATGTGCTCGTGCATTTTAGAGGTTATAAATTTAGCAAGCTTCACATATCTTCCATGTTCTGAGTTTCACGAGCTGAAGGATTTCAGGGATCAATCAATCAATAGAAAGTTTGAAGATTGATTACATACCTGCAGGAGTTTATATTCACGACACAGCTCATTAGTGAATTTGCTATTAAAGGAACAGTAGTAGAATATAGTTGTATTTTGTTTCTGTTTTTTTAGTACTCGTCGCGCCATAGAAAATTACTTTGTTTAATCGTTGACATTTGGAGGAAATAACACAATACTGCTGAAGGTATCATTTTTTGCACGAAAAATCAATTTCAAAGCATTGCTGAAACAGAATCGCATTATCAAATAGCAGACCAACTTTTCGCAATCGCGCAATCAGCGCTGAGGACAATTCCGCCTCATTTGTCGTGACATGGATAAGGTAGCTGCAAGTTCATTGACGCAAAAAAAAACACACACTCTGTATCCATCAGTGCCAGCAGCAGCTCATTAGGAAAATTGTACCCAATCTCTCCGTCCCCTACACTACGTCATACTACAGTTCTGGAGCATGTCGCGGTAGAGTTTGTCATTTATCATCGTTGCTTGGCGAAAAACTTGCCAAACATTGCAAACTCGTTCCACCGTTCAACCTAAATGGCTCACAAGAAATTGCTTGGGTTTTCACTAAACTTTTCGCTTCACCATACCCTGTGGTGGTGGTGGTGAATGCAGTGCCCAAACATAGAGCGTGCAGTGCTAGGGCTGGTTTGAGCAAATAATTTGCACAGGTCAGTTAGTAATTGAGCATGGTGCTAACTAGCGGAGAGAAACTTTGTAGCAAGATATTTTGTAGCTATTTCGGCAGAAATG
This sequence comes from Anopheles rivulorum, assembly GCA_018908115.1. Lineage (NCBI taxonomy): Eukaryota > Metazoa > Arthropoda > Insecta > Diptera > Culicidae > Anopheles > Anopheles rivulorum. The sequence continues at coordinate 668,423 of STHB01000011.1, forward strand.
TGATTTTAATACCTTCTACCATTAGTTTTGCAAAAAAAGCGAACTTTTATCGTTACTTTACTACGCTAATTCAGGTGACACTGCACTGCAAAACGGGATATGATTCGATGGATAAGTTGAGAAAAGGTTTTAATTTGTCTATGGAATGATATTCAGGTGAAACATGGCTTATTTCCAATTTAGTGTGTGCAGTCTTAGGCTCATGTTTAGAGATAAAGGCTTTCGATTTAAAATTGTCAAATCCTTTCATCTTGTTTGGCAGATGATGTACTAGTGATTTCATAGAGACACTTATTTATTTGGTAAATTGTTGTTTCTCCGTCAACTTAATAAAATAAATCAAACTAATCTGCTTGTAAATTCGTAAATAAGTACATCCCCAAAGAGGAAGCATACAATCACAACAACGCTCGTCCATAAATTGAAATGCACGTAAGCGCGTACCTTGTTGCGGCAGCTAATAGGCTTTTCGCAAAATTTCAACTCGCACGCTTTACGAGCTGTGTTGCATTCCTTCACGCATAAACCATCAAGCATAAATCGTGCCGTCGTGGAGTTGTGTTTTGTTTCGCGTTGCAAGATGAAGTGCTTGTAGTTTTCCTTCCGAGTGCACGGCGCAGGGCGAACGCTGCACAGCCAAGATGGAGAATCGCGATGGGTGGCCGGAAAGGATAGCCGAATGGGGATGATAATGATGAAGCTGTTAGCGCACCCCTGGTACGACGCGGACGCGGAACGTCGAATAAACAATTTTAATGAGATGACATTTGTTTTAATTTTGTAACGATTCCCACACCCGCGCTCTTGATGACGTGGATGAAACTGGCACACTTCCGGTCGCTTTTGCCGTGTGCAATGGATTGTCTTGCCGGGGCAGCAGCCCATGAAAGTGTGCGTCAATGAAAATGTGAAGCAGAAACGCGGACGGATGATGTGAGTGTGAACCAGCAGATTGGTAGCGACGATGGGTATAACCTCGCCGTGACTAATGAAGTGTAAATTTGTTTTAATTATGCACAAAAGAGAGTGAACACTTCGGTTCCTTGGCTCTTTTTTTCTCCCTCACTCTCTCTCTCTCTCTCTCTCTCTCTCTCTCTCTCTGCCTTGTTGCCCTTGGTATGGTCGAGTCGCGTTTGCTTTCGCGGTGGTTAGTGCAAAGCTTTAGAAAAAAATGGAAATTTCTCAAAGGTGTTTGGAAGAAAATTCAATTTGCAGCTTCATTAATGCAAACATCTTCGTCCGGGAAGATCATTTGATTAAACATACATTAGATGTACTTGCAGGGTCTTAAAGAAGGTGACGAGGGAAAATATTAAATGTATTTCTAGGCAGATTTTTGTGGACATTTTTACACCATCTGCCGTAAATAAACACATTCAGCATCTGTTTCCTATTTGTAGATAAATCACAATCAAAATATTTATAGTATGCCATCTTGCTAGCTAGCGACGATAAAGAACAGATCAGTTGATACATGAATATCAAGGCGACAGCCAAATAATGATTGTGTGAACTACAAGCTTTAGAAGATGAAATTCATTCAACTGATTGTGTGGCTTGTGATTGACATCGTGGAAGAAATCTCACATATACTAAGAGAACCATAGCGTAGAACTAAACAGATTGTTCACTTCAACGCTATGTTTCGTACATCACAATCTTTACTGTTGATCATCAATGCGTACTTAAATCAATCGTGTGCGATAGAATAATAAGTGTGATTAATTAATACTCGATGGGAATGAAATATGCCCCACATAAGCGCTCAAACGTACCTTCGTTCCGTTTTCTTTACGATCTTTCAATCGTTATGCTGTCAACAGTCTGGCACATAACGCTCAAAGCAATTGTATTGCTTTGATGATGCAGATCATGTTGTTAAATTTATGTTTACAGTCCTCCTTTGACAATGGACTTCGGTAGCTGCCCGCTCATTGATGGCCTATTTTATTACTGCTAAAATTTGCTTGTTTATTGTGGCACTTTGAGAATTTAAGTGTACCTCGTGTTTCCCGAATTTGATCCAATTCCTACCAATAAAAACACTACTACTTTCCCNCTCTCTCTCTCTCTCTCTCTCTCTCTCTCTGCCTTGTTGCCCTTGGTATGGTCGAGTCGCGTTTGCTTTCGCGGTGGTTAGTGCAAAGCTTTAGAAAAAAATGGAAATTTCTCAAAGGTGTTTGGAAGAAAATTCAATTTGCAGCTTCATTAATGCAAACATCTTCGTCCGGGAAGATCATTTGATTAAACATACATTAGATGTACTTGCAGGGTCTTAAAGAAGGTGACGAGGGAAAATATTAAATGTATTTCTAGGCAGATTTTTGTGGACATTTTTACACCATCTGCCGTCAATAAACACATTCAGCATCTGTTTCCTATTTGTAGATAAATCACAATCAAAATATTTATAGTATGCCATCTTGCTAGCTAGCGACGATAAAGAACAGATCATTTGATACATGAATATCAAGGCGACAGCCAAATAATGATTGTGTGAACTACAAGCTTTAGAAGATGAAATTCATTCAACTGATTGTGTGGCTTGTGATTGACATCGTGGAAGAAATCTCACATATACTAAGAGAACCATAGCGTAGAACTAAACAGATTGTTCACTTCAACGCTATGTTTCGTACATCACAATCTTTACTGTTGATCATCAATGCGTACTTAAATCAATCGTGTGCGATAGAATAATAAGTGTGATTAATTAATACTCGATGGGAATGAAATATGCCCCACATAAGCGCTCAAACGTACCTTCGTTCCGTTTTCTTTACGATCTTTCAATCGTTATGCTGTCAACAGTCTGGCACATAACGCTCAAAGCAATTGTATTGCTTTGATGATGCAGATCATGTTGTTAAATTTATGTTTACAGTCCTCCTTTGACAATGGACTTCGGTAGCTGCCCGCTCATTGATGGCCTATTTTATTACTGCTAAAATTTGCTTGTTTATTGTGGCACTTTGAGAATTTAAGTGTACCTCGTGTTTCCCGAATTTGATCCAATTCCTACCAATAAAAACACTACTACTTTCCCTTGTGAAAATAGAAAAGTCAACCCCAGTATGAACATGTCATGCTTCCGGGGGGGTTACACTTTTGCAAACGGGAATTAATTTCGGTTAAGCATCGACCGAACGAGCTTCATAAAAATAGATTGCTTCATGGTCACGTCTTGCTGCGATATCACAGAGCGTGTTACTCACTTCAGCATGAATGCGTTTTTTGGGGGAAAAATCAGCATGCCAAGCTCTATTTTCTTACAGCATGTTGCCGCCTTAGTGATCATACATGTGACCTTCTCGGAATTTGACTATTTCTCGGCGAAGTAATTTTGCGGGCACACGGAAATTTCCGGAACGTGGGCAGACCGACCGACGTGAGTAGTTTTAGCATGAAGGTTGGTTGTAAAAATTCAATGGGAACTAAAAAAAAGACTTGTGTTACACTAAAACAGTAACGGTGTTGGCGAGCGGTGCAGAAGCCTTGAGAAGTCAGAAGCCATTAACCAGTGGCGTATTTGCATAATCACATAATCAACAGTGCCACCGACTTAGAATTAGTAATCAACATCGTCACTTGGTCGCTGGTTGGACGAGGTTGAAGTTGGGCCGTAATTTATGCCATACCATCAGCGGTAGGAATTTCATAGGCATAGGACGTTTTGGCTTGGTTTGATCATTGAGTAAAAGATCCACGATATTGCTACGATTATTGCTCGAGTACATGATTTGAGCACAGTAACGCTGAGCTCATAAATTTGGTCTAACAATTCGACACATATTTTTCTAACATAAGTTAAACCGTTTTTTTTTTCGACCAACCAAGACGAAGGAATCCAATTCGTGAAAATTGTGCCAATTGCAAAACAGTCTTTGCATTAACAACTTAATCAATCATAAAAAAGGTAAAGCTTTAAAAATGCATGGAATATTACCGGATTCTGTAGCTTTCACAGGAGAAAAGGAAGTAAAGAAGAAATGTTTGATATGAAACCATTTTACGCTTGCAAGTCGTAGCTTTCGTTAAGTGTCACTGCATATCTGTCAGCAAGCGCAATGTTGGACCGTCATTAATGATGAACGGTAGGAAAAAGGAACAAATTAAAATGCCGGACACTGTTTGACCAGCAGGATCCGTTTAGTGGATGCTGCCGTGACCGGATACGACAGCCAGCTGGTGACCAAATTTAATATTATACGTTCGTTCGCTGTCGTGTCACCAGCCATGACGTTTGATGGTTGACAATTTAGATTTGGGTCGGTTTAACAATTCTCTTGGTTTTTAAAGTGGATTTCAATTATTTAAAAAATGGTTTTTCAATCAAACATAGCAAAACAAACGTTCAAACAGACGCTTCATAAAAGATTGAAATTATTGTTCAGTAAATTTGTTGACTTTTTTAATACTAGCAAACAACAATGTTACAGATCGCTTACAAAAATAATTTTTCATCGAATATTGTCCTTTCAAAACAATGTGCTGAAAACAAAACTCTCGCACTTAGTCATTTCACATTTTGCAATGTTTGAACATTAAATACTTGTTTCCGCATAAAGCGAGATGAATTTTGAAATGGTAATAAAAATTGTGTTTTTTTTATCTGTGTTTTTTTAATGCACTTCAAACCACCGTCGGATTAGTAGTACATTGTGTAGCATAAAAACGTCGTTACTCCCACCACAGATCGTGGATCATTTATCACTCCGGTGTCAGTAAAAATCGTTTAAACATGGCATATAGCTCTTGTCGTTTTTTACATTTTTTTACCAGTCAGAACACACACATACACACAAATATAGATACACATACAAGCTGACAGCAGCAAGGAGCAACTTTTCCAATGATCGTNGTGTTTTTTTTATCTGTGTTTTTTTAATGCACTTCAAACCACCGTCGGATTAGTAGTACATTGTGTAGCATAAAAACGTCGTTACTCCCACCACAGATCGTGGATCATTTATCACTCCGGTGTCAGTAAAAATCGTTTAAACATGGCATATAGCTCTTGTCGTTTTTTACATTTTTTTACCAGTCAGAACACACACATACACACAAATATAGATACACATACAAGCTGACAGCAGCAAGGAGCAACTTTTCCAATGAACGCGCTGCTGTGGCGTTCCAGATGTTGCTGTCTATGGAAACGAAACTCAGCGAAACTAGCACGGTACGGTGTGCTTACAAAGGCAACTACAAACAGTGACGAAGAATAAGCGTATGAAATAGCTTAAAAAAACATGTACACAAAGCGAAAGCTCTGTTTCGTCAATGCCATGGATGGCGTTATTCGGCATACTGTACAGCGTATGCAAATATGGTGCAAACAGGCATATTGAAAGTGTGAGCCTACCAATACGTTGATAATTGCGCATTTTATCAGCATGCCCGCAAGTGTACGATAGTGTGTGAACGACAACCACCCGATGGTATCATGCACTGTCATGGTTAAAATAACGGCTCAAACAACGGCTAAATGCTAAAACTAAGGAAGATGAAAAGGTTCACCAAAGTTAGATTACAAGTATAAAAAATACGAATCTAGCTTATAGAGCACGGAGTCAAGCGCATTTGTTGGATAATGTTACTACCGATATACGTGGAAAGAGCATAACATTTGCGACATGCTTCCCCACTGAGCGACTGACTTTGTGTAGCATCCGGGAGTAAAGGTTTTGTAGCTTCTTGGTCTAAAATAAAATCATCCCAGCAGCTGACCAACTTATCCATGTGTAGTGAATTTCTGTTTCCACTATCCCGCTGTGAATTGGGGTCAGCTTTTCTGATGGTTCATTTTTGCACCGTCTCAATAGTCGCAAGTGTTCCTTTCGTTCTTGCCGTGCTAGCAGGACTGCAGTACGGAGAGACTACTTTGTTTCTCATCCTCATCATCAGCATCCACTTGACCTATTATTTCGTTTCGAGCGTGTTCAGCACAGAAGAAGCTTTCTGCTTTCTGCTTCTACTGAACGGACGGTTTTTATTAAGAGCGAAGGGGTTTTTTTTTTATTTAACCACCATTTTGTTTGCTACTTGTGGTGTGCTTCTGCTTGTATCCATACAGTAACATTCGATAATGGTAAGGGTTAAAAAAGTGAAATGGTTTCTGATGTCTTTATCCCTTCTCAAGCAGCGCAGAAATTATTTTATTCTTGTTTCATATAGCAAGGGAAAGATTTTTTTTTCTTATATAAACGGCCAAACTGGCAGGTATTTGCTATAGCGACAGGTACCACACAGTAATATCATTATCACACCCATTCGGCTGCGTGTTTCACTTCACTTAATAATGTCTCATTAAATGCATTAGCGAAATCTGTTCTTTATTTCTTTATAAACACGTCACCGTTCGTAATGAAAAAATCGTTTTCATAACAAGAATTAATTTTTACCCTTAATAAAATGACACCTTCTCTCTCTCTTTCTCTTTCTCTCCTACCCCCCCCTTCCCTTTCCCCTTCTCCATCCCTAGCCACCTTTCTTACTCTTTCCAGCGCTTAGCAAACGAACCATCTCGGGTACAAATGATTCACCCATTAACCAGAGCACCTGCGAACAGATTTCGGCAAATGACTTGTGAAAAGACTTGTCATAAATTAAGCACGCATGACATTGAACTTTTCCAACTTCTTCCTGCGCTGTTTCGGCGTGGAAACCGTGACATAAAGATTTACCGCCGCCGTTTGAAAAGCCAATGGAACAAAGTTTATTTGTTCCCTCCCGCCAAGAGAAGGTTGACAAACCACAGTAAGCACATGCGAAGCGCACAGAACCAAGTTAAAAAAAACAGTAAAACAATGACCGAACACGACAATATTAGTGTTGGAACGTACCGCCACCCAAATCATGATGTTTAGCGTTGTCACCAGCAGAGACTTTCGCTTGCAGGCAAAAACTTGGCCCAAGCATTTTCAGTTTGATACGAGCGACCGAAATCAATAAGCGGAAACAACATGGTCCGTTGTTCGGTTTGTCGAGCCGAAGGAATGAGTCAAATATTTATTGTTAATCCGGAAGGTATTGTTGTTGTTGTCGCCGTAAAAGCGAAAATAATCGTAAAAAATTGGGTGACCCTTGACGATGGTTTTTGGTGATATTTCTGCTTCACTGGTGAAACATTATGGAGCAAGTGAAGGAGAACCGAAGTTTACTGGAACTTAACACGTTGTGGGTGGGTAACAAACGCCCTTGGAATAAAGTACCATGCGTCTCCATCTCTAAGTAATGAATTTTGTTCCTTTTCGGAAGGTCACTTAATACAGCCAATTTGGAGCAGCAAAAGGAACTGAAATGGTGGAAACCAAATTGAATGAAGCAAGCAAACTAAGAAAAATGAAGAGAATGTCGGTAAAAACAATATTATGTATGATTTATTCTGGCAGCCGAATGATCGTTGGGCGTTTGGTCTAACAAACCGAATAGTATTAAGAAGACCGATTCAGCATATTAAAATATGTGTATAGACGTTAAAGAACTGTACTACAAAAACTGATTTCTTTCGTAGTAAAATCGACACGGTTTGATGAGTCCGTTAAATAAAATCAAAATTTTGAAGCAATAAAAGCTAACTGACTGGAAATGGAATGAATTGAAATTTTGCTTCCCGCTGCACAATGACATTCAATGTAGAAAATCTGTTCATTTTCCACTTGATAATTGTCATGAGCGTGATGCGGAAAATCTTCACTTATCTTCACATCGGTAAATATTCGAAACCTTCCGTCGAGCGCAACCCGTCACTACGCCCTTACTTTTCACCCTGGCAATACTTGGGCAAGAATCCGTGCAGTATTAACTTTCACGACTTTATTCCGAGTCCCAGTACTGGTATCAATTGGCAATATCTTTCGACGGCTCGACAATTTAGCTGCCGCAACGATGCCATAATCTCCATTATCTGCATCCCTCTTTCTGCAGGAAGCTTCGGAACCCTTACCCGCTGCGCAGATGTCTCGCAGATTAATCTGTTACATTCGCTTATCGTTTCGATGCCAATTAGAACGACAGTTGCAAAGAAAGAGAAGAGATTTATACGTCGCAAACACGCTGCTTGATTATGATTGCTATAGAATAGTCGGGGGAATGAATCATCTTATGCTTTGCTTTGTTGATTAGAAAAGAACGCAGCGTCCGCAAGAGTTTGAAGATGTATTTACAATAAAATAGTATTTAAAACAGCAATCGATTAATTTTATTTATTATAACTATTTCTGGGGAAATGTAGAAAATTACCACAACATTGTGAAGGTGACTGTAGGCGTTGAAGGAATATGGACTCTCAGTTGGAGACGGGGCTTTGTTTAACTCAAACCTTTTGTCTTTATTATCATTCTTTCCATAATCATCAGCACACCGCCAGCGAGGTGTTCAAGCCGCTACAATTGTTGACATGAGAATAGCTCCAGCAGCAGAGAGCGTGTCCAGCACCTGCTGAGTTGAACCGAAAAGTTGAATATTTTCACCGAACTTCAAGGCACTGATTCTGATTCTGACGGGGGTGTAAAAATAATTCTCACCTACCTACTCGGCACTGGCCATAACGGAATGCAAATAAATTCAACGTTCAACTACCGAGACGAAGAGCTTTGGAGATCCACTAGCGTCCATACTGTGGCGGGAGCATTTGGGTGTGGTTTAGCTTTTTGGTGGGCGATAGTGAACCGCGCCCAAGTACAACTTATCTTTGTCGAAGAGTTTGATTCCATTCCGTACCGGAATACTACCACAGCGCATGTCGATGTTGGAATACACGCAACACGATGCGCCAAAGGAACTTGCCGTGCCGTGGACACTGTTGATGTGTGAGAGCAACTTAACAAACGACCCCTTCCTTTGTACGGACGCCAACTACTCAAACCGAGCGAGTGGGGTCCATTTTGCGTCCTCAACAGCAGCGCGTACACCATATTGGGTGAAGTTTTCTAAGAAAAACTTGTACGTGGCCTATTTGAAGCTGTGAAGCAGGATGTTATTTTATAGCACTTTTTCCTCTTCCGGATATCGATCGAGAGGATCTCATGCTCCTGGGAAGCTTTTTCGAGTGTTCCGAATCGGACTGTTTGTTTGTGTACAAGGTTCAACCTGCTACGGATGAATAAAGCAAAACCAGAAATGGTAGGCCAAAACCTCCTGAGAATGTAGTGCTGAAAAAATGGAGGACAACCTCATGCAGAGAGCTTCACAGCCATAGGTGTGCTGGGGTCGAAATATTCATAACGGTGTACCTTTGAGAGCAATTTTATCAATATATCAAATCCGTCTAACTGTGTCCAATAATAAAAAAAGGCGAAAAAAAAAACTTCACCACAAACGAGACACCGGCACAAGCTTGCAGGCAATCTCCGAAAGCAATATGTTACGTGTTTGGTACCGGCGTGCGTGCGTTCGCTATCGAAAATAATATCCATATCATATATTACCATTTTATCGTACCCGGAGAATAATTTTTATTTCATTACATTTTTCATCTTTCTTACCTCGCCAGCATAACGTACTCGTTAGATTTTAATATTTTTTTCCCGCGTTCGGAAATTGTTAAACCCCGTAACAAATTCCTACGCAAATGGAAGAGAGGATCTCTCTCACCCATTTGGGTAGGAATAAATTCGGCAAACGAAACTGGTAATGGTAATGTTGTATGAATTTTATCTTTTAAATCATACCCTTTTTTCCGGTTCCGGTGTAAGGTTGGATACTGGTTTGATCGTGAATATTTTAGCATAATTCCAGGCGCAGCGAAAATGAAACCCACGGTTCCGGAATGTGTAAAACAGAACAGTTCTTTTATCGTATCCGCTGAGCGAAAGGATCGCCGGTGTGACAAAGTTCGAGTGTTTCGGGTGAGATAAATGTATAAAATATTCAAACCTTTTTATTTCTTCAGGCCAGCAGCAGCAGATTATCAAGTAGAAAAAGTAGTTAAATATTCTGTTCGATTGATGGAGCTTGATAAGATTGATAACTTTAGGAGAGGCTTCAGACAAGTACAGTTAAACTTTTGATTCCTTCTTTCTGGCATTTTGTGTTTGTGCTTCATGTTGCTTCAGTAGATGAGAGATGGACAAATTCTTCACAGAGGTCTGTTTCACAATCACAAACCAAACAGTGAAAAATTGTAGCCCAAAACATGTAACACTCGTTTGTCACATGTTGTAACTGTTTAGCATTAGCCAAAGTTCCATATCGCAACGCACCATTTTGCCGGATGTGTACAAGTAGAACACTTGACGCAACACAGCACAAATGGCAAATGGCACCAGCAAACTCACCAACACGAAAAGGGGAAATACGAGATGCTAAAGTTTTCCACAACACAGGCCGACCGCACGATTCGTCACTTGCCGAACGGGTTTGGTTGGGAGGGCAGTGTAAATTAAAATTGAGTGTCGTCGCCGGCTTCACGCCCGATCGGGGATGACAGTTTACAGATGTTGTAGGCGTATGTGCAGGGTTCGGCGGGTCGACTTAATTCCGTGCGAGATGGCCCCGGCGGTGGATTACCGGAACGGCACGAATCGGCACTCATCGCGCTGCTGGAACCACGGGCCCACCGTAGTGTAACATTTATGCGAAACAAAGCATCCGGCCACTTTCTCGAGTCGACCGGAAGACAAAGTTGTCACGTCCCGTATGCATGACAAATGCGCGACCTAAGCGCTGCTACGAGTGAGGCGATAAGTTTCACCGAACGGAAAATGTATATATATGTGTGTGTGTGTGTGTGTTTGGATTCGTATGTTGCAAGGATATAGGGAAAGGATCAGCACGTGTAAGCCCTTCTGCAATCGGATTGGTCGTAATGTAAACCGAGTGGCAGCGAGGACTTTGCAAATAATCGCACCTACGAGCGCGTACATATTAACGTTCAATCATTGGCATTTGATTTAAATCGTTCTCGATCTGATCCCGAATTGGGCATCGGAAAAGGGTTCACTTTTCGACGGTTGGGAAACGGATTAGACCTAAATTCGCTAGTTGATCCGCATGTTGGGAGCGGGTTTTTGGCTTGCAATTCTTTCTTTCGATTTTCGTTTAACATATCTACCACGAAAAGGTACGCCCCGAACCGGCATCCGTGGGGCGAATTGCAGGATGGTCCATCCTTACCTGTAATTGGAAACGAAACGAGAAATAATCATGTTAGAACGGTTTGTAAGCAGCCAAACTGGTGCATGGATAATTTAGCAACTAATGAAACTTTAGCACACGATTTTAAGGTTCGCCGTTCGTGTTCGCTCATCGAAGCGGTTGACAAAAAATGGCTAACACCGAAAGAGAGAACCAAAAGTACACGCTCATTAAAATAAATCCCCCAGCAAAACTGTTACCGCAATATTGTGTCACCGGATGCAGACTTCCAGCACCAGGCGTCGGTCCAGCCGGAATGACCTCTGGCAGAAAAATAGCCGTACGATTACGGTCGCCCGGTGCTGCTGTCGGGAACGGGTAAAGCAGCCATCAATAAAGCTCTTGCGACCTTTGATCATGGTGGCATTATCATGGGGCGATGTGGTTCCAACTTCCGGACGGTACCGAACATGGTCCTGATGATGATAATCATACTCGGCCCGACCACTCGCCACATGACGTCCCTCCTACCATCCTGGTAGATCTTGGTGGATTCGGTGGAGACAAATGTTTGGTTGCGGTTACGAAACCTTTGCCTTGCNGATAATTTAGCAACTAATGAAACTTTAGCACACGATTTTAAGGTTCGCCGTTCGTGTTCGCTCATCGAATCGGTTGGCAAAAAATGGCTAACCCCGAAAGAGAGAACCAAAAGTACACGCTCATTAAAATAAATCCCCCAGCAAAACTGTTACCGCAATATTGTGTCACCGGATGCAGACTTCCAGCACCAGGCGTCGGTCCAGCCGGAATGACCTCTGGCAGAAAAATAGCCGTACGATTACGGTCGCCCGGTGCTGCTGTCGGGAACGGGTAAAGCAGCCATCAATAAAGCTCTTGCGACCTTTGATCATGGTGGCATTATCATGGGGCGATGTGGTTCCAACTTCCGGACGGTACCGAACATGGTCCTGATGATGATAATCATACTCGGCCCGACCACTCGCCACATGACGTCCCTCCTACCATCCTGGTAGATCTTGGTGGATTCGGTGGAGACAAATGTTTGGTTGCGGTTACGAAACCTTTGCCTTGCGCCTTTTGATGCGAGCGGCACTGTTTTCTCGACGGTGTAGACAATCTAGTCTTTGCTGTTCGGTTGAGCTTTGCGTACTGTTCGGTAATGTTAATGGCGGTTTGTCGTAACACACTGTTTTATTATTTATCTTTCCACTAAACTTTTTTGCACAAGCGTAATGCTTATGGCATTTGTTTTTGTACAGAGCTACTTTGGTATTGCTGTACTATAATTTGTTTGAATTGATTTGTTTTGTTTATTATGTTTATAACATTTAATAAATAAAGAATTGTTATCTTACTCTGTGATATTGGTTTTCCACGTTTAACAAAGGATAAATGTAATCTGTTAACGTTTTTCCAAAAGCTTTTTTCTGTTCATACTTTCAGGGCACAAGTGTCACGAAACATTCAGCAGAATCATTTTAATGATGTACACCATTTCTATACGTCCTGTCACTACAAACAAACGACAGTTGGGAAGTTGTGCCTGCTTTAACAAAACATTATTTTTCCTTATTTGTTCCCTTTTCGCATTTCTCTCCTTTAAGTCCGCACTTCACAAATGTTCTTCATTCACCGGGACATGCGAGGTGATCAGCAGGAAACAAAATCCACCGAAAAAAAAAAAAAACAGAAACTTCAGCAAAGTGTCAAAAGCAGCATAAAATATTCAATTGGGCTAAAATGTCCCAAAGTGAAGAAAGCACTCGGAAGCATTGCGATCGCTTTCGTCTCAGCATAGCCGTAGAACAAAGTCAAGAAGGACCGCTGAAAGGCAGAAGAAGAGGCNCCGAAAGAGAGAACCAAAAGTACACGCTCATTAAAATAAATCCCCCAGCAAAACTGTTACCGCAATATTGTGTCACCGGATGCAGACTTCCAGCACCAGGCGTCGGTCCAGCCGGAATGACCTCTGGCAGAAAAATAGCCGTACGATTACGGTCGCCCGGTGCTGCTGTCGGGAACGGGTAAAGCAGCCATCAATAAAGCTCTTGCGACCTTTGATCATGGTGGCATTATCATGGGGCGATGTGGTTCCAACTTCCGGACGGTACCGAACATGGTCCTGATGATGATAATCATACTCGGCCCGACCACTCGCCACATGACGTCCCTCCTACCATCCTGGTAGATCTTGGTGGATTCGGTGGAGACAAATGTTTGGTTGCGGTTACGAAACCTTTGCCTTGCGCCTTTTGATGCGAGCGGCACTGTTTTCTCGACGGTGTAGACAATCTAGTCTTTGCTGTTCGGTTGAGCTTTGCGTACTGTTCGGTAATGTTAATGGCGGTTTGTCGTAACACACTGTTTTATTATTTATCTTTCCACTAAACTTTTTTGCACAAGCGTAATGCTTATGGCATTTGTTTTTGTACAGAGCTACTTTGGTATTGCTGTACTATAATTTGTTTGAATTGATTTGTTTTGTTTATTATGTTTATAACATTTAATACATAAAATGTTGTTATCTTGCTCTGTGATATTGTTTTTCCAGGTTTAACAAAGGATAAATGTAATCTGTTAACGTTTTTCCAAAAGCTTTTTTCTGTTCATACTTTCAGGGCACAAGTGTCACAAAACATTCAGCAGAATCATTTTAATGATGTACACAAATTCTTTACGTCCTGTCACTACAAACACACGACAGTTGGGAAGTTGTGCCTGCTTTAACGAAACATTATTTTTCCTTATTTGTTCCCTTTTCTCATTTCTCTCCTTTAAGTCCACACTTCACAAATGTTCTTCATTCACCGGGACATGCGAGGTGATCAGCAGGAAACAAAATCCACCGAAAAAAAAAACCGAAACTTCAGCAAAATGTCAAAAGCAGCATAAAATATTCAATTGGGCTAAAATGTCCCAAAGTGAAGAAAGCACTCGGAAGCATTGCGATCGCTTTCGTCTCAGCATAGCCGTAGAACAAAGTCAAGAAGGACCGCTGAAAGGCAGAAGAAGAGGCGAGCCGAGTTTTAGGTTAATGATGGCTTTGGAAGCAAAGGAAGGTTATCCTGTCCCTCAAAACGCCAGGGAGAGTCGGCGAACTGCTGGCTTCCTTAAGGGTTTTCTCGCGCGGGTCCGGATGTTTCGGCTTAAGGGATAGCAGTGAAAAGGACCTTACGTTTTCGCCGAACGTTTTGCCGGTGGGATAAGCTCGGTCGGTAGTTGTCATGTATAATTCAGAAACGGAAGAAAAACGGAAACAGCATAACGTGCGGACAGTTTCTCGATGCCGATTGCTGTTGGTAGTAAATTTGTGGATTTTACTAGGACATCGTGCAGCTGCTAAGTTGTGGTAGGATGTGCTTTTGCAGCAAACTATCATAACTTATGATGGTATCTGATGGGCTGGGGTGTATTGTGTAAGATAGAAAATCATTGTTGATAACGATGGGTAAGGTTGTTGAAATGTCCATAAACACATAAATTCGAAGCCCGACGAAGAGTTGCTAACTTTTCAAATTGCCATCCGCAGTTGAAACTAAAGCAACTACCTTCTTGCTGTATTAGTTAACTAATTCATTTAGTTCAAATAATAAATTGTGATTCAACTTGTTTCTTGTATATTGTGTTGTAAATTTTATTATCATAAGAAACGTCGTCTAAATTTCAATTCATTTATTATTATTCAGAAAATGCCTCAACAGACACATAAATAATTTGCCTAATTGTTGCTTACTAAATGATTACAAAATGGTTCAAAATTATACCCATCGGTTCCCATCAGTTGATCGGCTTGCTTTTATGCAAATATTAGGTTGTTTGCTAAAATTTAGCACTGAAAGCTGGACTCGGTTGTCAGTTATCGTCGTTCCATTTCGTTTCATTTTGTACGCGTTGGGGAACGTTGAACTTGGCCAGCAGCAAAAATAATAAAAAAAAAACAAACAAACAGCTAATTGAACGGTGCTCCTTGTGGAAAACAACCCACTGCTAGGTGGTGCGAGAGCGAAACGTTTTCGCACGCACACAACAGTCTTGTAGTATGTGGAAACAGAAGTCAACAAGGAAGTATATATGTATACATATAGAGCCTCCAACGGTACGCAATTTCAAGCGTGAGAAGTGCGTGTATTCTGCGCTCCGACGAAAGCTTTAAGGCTGTAAATATCCATTTATACTGACGTTCATAAATTCCAAAGCGCCCTAAATCCGTGCCACTGAGGCTATTGGGCCTGTGCATCGTTTACCCAGCAAAAATCTTTCGGAAAAAAGCGGATGAAAATCAAAGCATCGACGCTGGAAAAGGTCGAAATGAAGAAACAAGGAAAGCAAAACTCCAAAAAGTGTTTGGGTCGCAACTGGCAAGCAATTTCGCGACCGTTGTTGCCAAGTTGGTGAAAATAATTTTTCCATTCTGTGGAAAAGGCAGAGTGGCGAAAAAATCGGTGCAAGCAGATATTTATCCATCGAACCTTAGAAAATATAGAAACGTTTAGTGTTTTACACCCTACACGCCGAGAGTTTCCTTGCCACAGGATGGAAAATCGGGACGCCTGTGTGTTATCCGAGATTTACAGTGGCTCTCATAAATAATTGAATGCCTCGTTTTACAAGTAATAGAAGTTAAAAAAAAGGTAAAAAATGTGAAAAATTGTCGATAAATTGGATTACCGCGAGTGATCCAAGATTAAATGTGTTTTGCTGGTAAGTATGTAAACGAAAATTAAAAAAAAAATGTTTAAGTAGAGCTTTGCTCTGGAAAACTCGACAGGTTAGAGGCATTGCATTGAACTAGATGACTAGGACGTGTATGTTAAATACTGTAAACAATATCCAACACTACGTACAATAAAGCATGATGTAGTTGAGAAATACTTTATGTATTTTATTTTGTTCACTAAAATTTATAGGTATAGCAAAACAGAATCGCATTCCCTAAGAAATGCTACTTCAGACATACGGGTACGTCTTAAAGGCACGTCGGTATGATGGCTTCAGTGCGCTTTCGCATAAGAAAGTGATAATAAAGCATTATGCATTATGCATTTTGGAGCACGAAAGAAGATGAAAGGCACTTACGCCCAAACACAAGAATAATGAAGATGCTTTATTCTACTGCACCTGATACAAAACGTTTTTGTGATGAAAAAAAAGGCAAAACGGAAAGCTTCGTTCATCTTCTTGTACCAGATAATGAGCAAATGTCTCAGAAAAGCGTTCTTGCCATGCCGATGTGTCCCCGTGTTGTGCTTTACTATGCAATCTCATCACATTCAGTAATGGCTTAAATGTGTTTCGGTTGGTTTGCAGATGGTTCTGTCCACAGGCAAACGAGCAAGCTGTTTGTCATGACAGTTACACGACGGCAAACACTGAGTCGCTGTTTGGAAGCAACCCAGTGCCGAACATCTTGCCAAACCTACGCTTTTCTGTCAGGCAAAAAAGGTACAAGAATGCAAAATATAAATTTCTTTTCTACTCATCGTAGCCGGAGGAGTTGCAAAACCAAACAGTTATACTGTGGGTAAACGAAACTTTTCACAATTTGTGGAGATTATATTCATGTACATTTCTTTCAGATGAGCAAATTTATAGAATACAACAAATCTACTGACGTTACTCCTATTTTCTCTTGGGGCTACTTCAACAATAACGTTTATTTAATCACTGTAGTAATCTGATTGTTGAACAATATCAGCTATAACATTTGGAGATTGTTGCCAACAAAACAATGCAGTTGAAAACAACTGCGATAATTTAACTTGGCAATACTAGCTGCCATAAATTAAAATGCCCAAGAGAGATGCCCAACAGGAATGCACGAGAAGATCTTGTGTGCTGTAAAATTAAATTTAATTCGACAGCTTTTTCGTACTGCTCTAATTGACAGCAGCTGGCTCATTTACACGAATGCTCACAATGCCAATGAGATAACAGACGGCGTAATTCTGAAGGGAGGATTTTATTCGAGGAATAAAGACTAAGGACCATAAGCACAAGCACAAATTGATCATTTCTGGCAAAAAGATGAGGTAAAATATTCTCCTGCTGAGAAAACACATAATTCCGTCCAAATTTTACCACATTCCCATAACACCATGCTTCAGTTTGATGGAAATTACATTAAAACAGAGTATCATTGGTAAACGTTCCCACCTATGAGAATGCCTCCCCGCATCGAATGCCCATCATGCTTTACATTACGCCCCTGTGGGAAACTAAGCGTATGTTAGCACCTTAGTGGTTAACAGTGGAGCGTATGCGATGTGAGATGAATGAGAAAGCGTGTGGTAAATATTTGAACAGCTCGTAAGTTTCACGAGCTAAGACCATCATTGATGCGAGAAATTAAATGTAATTCGGTGCGATGTGGCAATTCAAATGATTGCCGATGGTTGGTTGTTTTTTCTTCGAGAATATTAAAAAACCGTGGGAAATTTAAAGTTCTTTGTGGGATTTCAAACACTTCCGATGTGAAACGTAATTAGGACCAATTTATCTACATAAAATCGTTCAGCATGATTATGAAAATTGATGATGGCTTAGTTGCCATGTTTCGAGCAGCGGCAGTTGTTACACTAATTAACAAAACCAAAACATACAATTAAACATGGCGCGTTTGTCGGCGTTTGGCCTACTGTTTGGCAACAGGATCACTTTACAAAACTGGTTCGATTTGGTGATGAAGGAATTAATGATTTTTTAATGGCTACTGTGCGGGTTGAAGAATATCAAGTGTGGGAAATGTTTCCGCACGGTCCCGCACACCATCGGAAGGAGTGGTCCACGTGGACTGGAAGGGAACACGGCCGAGCGGAAGCGCGATGGGACGTTGTTTGTTTACTTGTAGCTGCCCATTTGAAAAAGGACGCTATTTATAGATGGGTCCATGTGCTGACGTAATCAAAAACTATGCCTTCCGGTTGCCCCGAAGGCGTCCAAACACCGTTTGCGTGCCGTGTACGCGACGGGGACGAGATTTATTCAATTATTTGTGTTTACATTAGCTTTCCTCTTGCATTGGCCTTCTTGCATGGTGAATATAGTTGTTTGCAGGAGCGAGTCAAAAAGGAAATCTGAGCTCAATGTACTCTTTCGGCTGGCCACAAACCAGGCACCATGTGCCCGAGCAGTGTAATGTGAATCCATTCGAGTAGGAAGACCTTGTGGAGCGAAATCAAACATTCGACGTGCCAATGATGCGTTACAATGGTAGAGACGGCAGTGAGGAGGGAAGCAAAATTGACCGGCAAATAGACAACATTTGAATGTCCCAAGAGTCACGTATTCTATTTGCATTTGCTCGCGAGGAACGAACGAGGATGGGTTTATCCGAAAGTTAAAAAAAAAAACACACACTTTGGCACTTCGGGAAGAACGGTTTTGGGTTGTAATTTGATCGTTTTCAAAAGGATCCTAAGAAATGAAATCGAAATCGTCAAGAAACACCTTACGCTTGCGTTGTGGAGTGTAACGTGCGAAAAGGGTGAGACCCATCGTTCCGTGTACAATTACTGCGAGGGAATCATTGAAGCATCGATTTCCGTTTGATATTAAACGATGTGTAACGGTGGGTGGTGTAACAAATGGCAAAATGAAAAAGAAAGAAAAGTGGTGTTATTTTCAAATCTGGACACGGAAAACGAAGTCTTTTTAAAGTACCACGAAGCATTCCAAGTTCAGCTATAGCTGGTGTGCCGGTTTGGTGTCATGTTTCGAATCAGTCATCGGAAATTGTAACTGGTTTGAGAGTGATCATGCTTAACTCCGAATGATTGTCGCCAGCAGGGGAAGTAGAATAGTTTTTCAGATCAATGCGAGCACACTTTAGGATGCAGTAAGAGTATTTTGTTTAGAGAGTAGACGCTACTGACGCGTGATCTCCTGTAAAATCACTAATGGGGTCTTTGTTTGAACAAGATTTGTTTTCTTCTTTTGTGAACATTCCTTCGTTACAGCCATTTATAACAACGATTATAGCTATCAATTGTTGTACATTTCCAGAACAGCACAGTATCGCTTTTAAAGCGAAACGTGTCAAAGTTTAACGCACCACTCGCTTAATATCGGTTACTTATTGTTCCAAGATTATTCAACGATTACAACCATCCCGGCACAGCGACACGACATCTCCATCCCGGCCAGCTCAATAGCAAGCGTGGCGAGACCAATCGCTTTCCCAGCTTTCTTGGAAAACCGATCGGAACCACAAAAGCCACCAGTTTTCCTTTCGGCACTGTCGCAACTTTCAGTGACGCGCCAATAGAAGGGGTGGATTGCGCCATCACCATCGCCTGCATCATTACCTAAACAGTGTTGGAAAGCTTTCTCCTATCGCCCTGCAGGATTGTAAAAAGCGTATGACAATGACTAGCTGTTGTAAGACAGCTTCCGGCGAATAGCTTCCTTCATTTTCCACCCAACCGCCACTTTGCCAGCAGGTTTTGGTGTATGTGTATGTGTATGTGTATGTATCCAATCTTGGTGTTAATTTTCCGGTTCGTCGAATTGCAACCGGATTGTCAATAGTGTGGAGCACTCACTACCTTACGGTCCAGGGTTTTTCCTTCCACAAAACCATGGAAAACTAACGGTTGCATCCGGCAGCTATAGGCACTCGATAGCAGGATAGCGCGATATGAATGGTGGTAAATGAAACCACAACGCTACCGGGTGACGGAGTGTGGTTTCGATGGAACAGATACTGGTAATAGCTGAATATGGGTTGATATGAATTATTTAAACAACGTCTGTCTGGCGAGTATGACGACCGGTATTTGTGGTGTCGTTCCGGCGACCCGGCTAGCGGTGGTAATCCAGCCATCACGAGGTGATTTGCGGTTAAAGCCGGGCAATGCTGATTGTTTAAACTTTGTGACCAACGCGTCGTTTGTTTAACAGCGCTTCAAGCACTCAAACTTCTATCGAGCATGCAGTAACAATGAAGAAACCCTAATCAATTTATCTAGTTTGAGTTTGTGTTACCAGCAGCTATTGAATATTGACCATTACCTTTCCCGGCGGCAGCCTTGTTCGGTGACGCACCCTTGCTGCCGGCATTCTTCTGCTGCACGGCTGGGCTTGCGTGCTTGCTTACGCCCTTCTCGGGGTCACCACCTGCGGCTGGAGTTTTGTTGCAATCCTCCGCCATATTACTAACAGCACTCTTTACACCCACCTTACTGCAATCGCTTTTTCACACTCACAACACGTGGCCACTTGCTTGCAAACGCACGGATACGGATCACCGAGGTTGGTGTGCTCACTTATTCGCACACTTTTTGTTTTCACTTTGTTGTTGGTGTTACTATTTTTTTACTGCCGTTAAACACACGCGGAAACTTAGAAGAAGTACATACAACTCGGAAGCAGGTGATTGATTTCGCTATCGTTGAGACTAACACACAATGCTGGTGCAATACAAATGAAATAATTAATTATTAATTTGCATGTCACTTCAATTGATGTTATTTTTCCAAAAATATTTAATGTGAAAGAAAACTGGAAGCTCACTAATAAACGTAGTTACTATTTTCACGATTGACATTAATCGTTCACCTGTTTAATCTTTACTCAAACATTCATCACTACGCCTTCTGGATAAACATCAATGATCACAGTTTTTTTTCACAAACGCACATAACATCTATAGTCGCTTGATCGGATGTAGTGTCTTGTAGCGGGTACATTGTCGTTTCTTATAATATCACATAATCGTAAGGTGTAGCACAAAATCAAAACAAAAAAAAAAACTCCCCCGCTGTCGATCTTGCTCGAACCGAGGTTGTGAACGATCTATTACAGTTTGCGACCAGCCAAAACTGTGCCGATTTGCCAGTGACCGCGAAAAATTAAAACATAACGACGGAGCAGAGAAACAGATTTGCGATCTTCTCCCCGCGCGCGTTTGTGTGTGTATGTGTGTGAGTATTTAGATCTTTGGGTGAGAGAATGAGAAAAAGTTATCAGGTCTCTTTAGTGGGTGATTTCGATTTGTTTGTTGTTGTTGGTGTTGTTTTTGCATGCTCGCTCGTGAAACGTGACCCTCACCTGTTTCCAAGTTTTCAAAATAGACACATGTCGCCTGAATCGGTTCGGGACCGTAACGTTCGTAACGGTTGAATTTGAAAAAGTTCAGCCGCCCATATCCGGTGCAGTGTTGGCGACGGTTTGTGCAGAAACGCGCAAATGATTAGCGCATGGCATGACTGGCACCTTTGAGAAATCATAAAAATAATTCACGATTCAATAGGTGGAAGGTCGGTATAGGATGGAAAAATGGAAAGGTAGGGAATATTGCCAAAAATTCTTACCCCGTACCGCTCACCAAGGGATTGGATTTAACTCTCAACTGATGAGACAAATTTCCATCCCACTCGACACGTTTGTAAGTGTTTGCTAAAGATAGGGTTTGTGATAGAGGGCTAAAAATAGCACAAATATTTTGATACATCATGAGTTGAAACAGAACATTTAGAAAAGCAAATAACAGTTAAATGTATATATTTTACGCAACAAACGCAACAGATGTAAGATGTAAGCTGTGCGTGTTAAGAAAATGTAATACACATTTTGATAGGACGATCTTAAATGTTTTCATATGAGCAATAGTTTGGTATAATAAAACCCTGCAAAACACTAGCATATTTCATAAGAGACAATCATGAAGATATGACAATAAATTTCGGCAGTTTGTTACGAATTAAAAACATGGCTAGACAAAAAGTGGATATCAATACATTAATCGATCAGGAAGACACAGCAAAAGACGTGCGACAATAGGAAGATCTTGACCATAACGCAGAAAGAAGTAATCATTTGAACGCCCACCCATGGTGAAATACGATCAACATCATTACTGTCGCACATGTTAAATCAAGCACATTAGACGGAATCAGGAACACAAAAAATCTCGGCCAAGCTCGATTGAAACAGTGAAAAAACTGGTATTCAATTGGCAATAAAATGTGCATTATAATCATTTGAAGCAAAGCCAAACATAGTACCGTTGTGGAAAAATGATTTATTTATTTATTTATGTTCTCTATACACGACACCAAGCGAAGATGTTTTTTGTTTCAACATTAAATAAAAGCTTCACCACTACCAGAACATACCCCACGTACCGAAATCGTTCTCGAAGCAATGATTGTTATTTTTAATCTTCGTGTTTTATTTTGCGTTTGAATTTATTTTACCCATTTTCACCGCATAATCCACGAGCGACCTGTGAGACCTGATCGGAACGTAACCCTGATGATGGATTGGTTGGGCGTAGCAAAATGAGGGTATTCCCGTTCTTGTCACGGAACGTTTCTGGCAACATGCGCTCGCCACATGACACCCGCCCGATACGATTTGCCGGATTTATGGCTTCAGAAGCCGGTTGGAGAGGTTTGACGATTTTTTTCGACTACCTACCCCAATTTGATGGTAAAGACGAACGACCGATGGCATTGTGTGCGGTAGAACGAGTTATTTATTTATTTGCTCATATATTTATTTATTTACTTTCCCATTTATTTAGCTTCGTGCATCACTTCACGAACGCGGGGAAAATTCGCAATCATTAACGTTGCTTTGCTGTTTGTCTGTGTGCCTGTATGTGTGTGTGTGTGTGTGGAAACTTAGTTATGGGTGACAATTTACCACTATCCACGAATGCTGCGAACAATTTCCCACGAGTAAACCATTCAGCAATACGTCATACCCTAAGACGAAACATCTTTATGTCAGTGTGATGGGCACGTTGAAAACAAGATGCTTACAATCGTTAGTTCAACTTGATAAGTTTTGAGGTGAAATCTATTGTTACAGATTTATACTTAGTTTAGGTACAAAACAATTTCTTAATCACGGATGGAGGAAAACGTGACCCTTTACACAAGTGCTCATAAAAGGACTAAGAACTCCAAAACAGGTGAGACAGAATCGTTCGATCGGTTTTCCACACCAAAACACCACCCCAGAGTGGTAAAACATTCCCCGGAAAAGTTGTTCTTCGTGGCGGTGTTAGGATCTGTATGACAAGGCATATGACCTTTCGCCGTCCTCTATTCTCCGGTGAGCATCACATCAATTTCACTCTCCACAACATGCCTACTTCTGTTATTTTCCCGGAACTAGCACTTCAACAAATAGGCTACAAACGAATCACTTCCGCTGTACGCACCGAAATTCCACAGCTTCAATTTTGTACCGGAACACTACTTGAACTATTCCAAGAAAGGGAAACTCCCGAAACTCATTATGAGCCCGGCAAGACGCTTATGAAACATTCTCTAGTGCTCTAGGAAAATGTTTTGCGTTGGAGTCACTTCGCTTTTCAACGGAAAAAAAATTTTCACTCCCACCGCCCAAGCACCAGCGGCATTTTAAGATTGCACCTGAAAATGCTTCACAGCATTTGTTGTACACTCCGAACACGCTCAGTTGATGAAACGATACTAAAATGCCTACGCGAATGATACGAGACTGCGGGCTATTTTAATTGAAAACCTTCTGAAAGATCGGCGTACACCTTGAGCTAACATTGTCATTTAGAAAAGGAAAAAACGACTGATCAATCTTAATACATTTTGAACGGCATCTTTCACATGCACGAACACACGCGCGCGCTCGTATGAGATGGCCATCAAACGTGTGAGGGTTATGAGAACAAGCAATCATCCATTCGATATTTGTCAGCTTCATTTCTATTTGCATTCTTTTGCCGATGCTGTGCACTGCCACATTTGGTACTGCAGCACTGACACAATAGGACCGACGACACAACTGAACGGCGTCTCGGTCGTTGACAGTACCATTAACAATGCATTTTCCCACGCAATGGCTAGAAGGAAAACCTTACGAATGTCCACGGTACGTGGTTGAAGTGTGGAACGGTGTAACATGAAAATGAAAGATAATGTTTGTCTAAGGCTTGATTTACGACCGAACATGCAACTTGGTATTGATAAATGTCTAACTATGCGCTAGTATTGTTAGGCGTGTTGAGTCCATATTTGATTTCAGTAGCTTTTTCAAAATTATTAAATATTAAAGCATGATATAATGATTAATAGTCGTTATAGTCGCATAACCATTAAAAGGCTTGAAAATATTTTGATTTATCCAACCCATCAAGCCAGCGAAATATATAGTCCAATATCAGCGGAAGCATTCTATGAAACCGTGTCCGGTAAAGTTTCAGTCGAAAATTGAATCACGGATCAGGCACAAAGCGTACCGAAACTCATTAAAATGAGAATTAAAAGCTTCGCCCCAGGTATAAACCTCATCCGCTTACGCTTCACTGTGCAAATCGAAGCAAATAAGGCCAATAAGGGAGTTTTTTTTTGTTTTGTTCCATTTGCTTTCTCATCACACTCCGTTCGTTCTCCGGTGTAATGCACCTGCATTATGAGTGTAGTATATGTCGGTACGAAAAATGGCTATAAGATTTAACAATTTATATGCATAACTTCAAGTACGCTGTGGTGTTCCCTTTACCACGAACACTCTAATGGAAAAGGTAAAAAAATTATATTTTATGTTGGACTCGTTTAGTGGAAATATTTTTTTTATCCCTCAATTTCTTTCACAGCAGCAGGCAAGTAGTTTGCACAATTGTTTAAGTATTGCGCCTATATCTTTTTTACAAAATTTTCCTCACTTTACGCTTTTGTTGTTATGCTTTAAATAATTTCATTTCCGCTTTCCGGGTTTCCGTGGAAAATGCAAATAAAATATGAAGCTTACCATCCGAAACGGGCGGTCTAGATCGGTTTGCTTAGCTTGATTTGTACGGCCGGAAACGAACCGTCGCACCGAAAGTTATACCATTCGAAGTTTTATTTCTGTCCACACGCATACAAGCGCATTCAGTGAGTTGGGGTGGAAAAAAGAGTAGTACAAGCATGAAGATCGTACTAAAATGAAGGGAAACTTTTTGGATTTGATCGTGTGCTGTGCAAACTTTTGGCAAAGCAATTTCGGGAAGCTCTATTTTGCCAGTGCCGAATTCTGAACGGCTAACCGACCGTGCACCACGGCTTCGGCTTGTCATCATATTGCGGGCTAGATCTGTGGAGCTCTGTGGATGAAGACGTGAGCAGAGTGAGTAATTAAATTAATGTGATCCGAGAACGCTCGTCCAGCACATCAGCATTTGGTAACGTTCGCGAGCGTATGACGTACTGTGGGCGAGTGTTTTTCGGAAAAGCTTCTAAATTCGCGCGTATGACGGTTTTGTAACAAGTGTATAGCGTGCACCAACAGACGCCATAAATAATAGTTGGAGGAGCTTGCCAGCACAGCACGGTTGGTTTGATATTAACCTCATTTCGCAGGGAGTAAATACAATTTGCAACGCCCAAATGTTTTTGGTAATTTTATGGAATGAACCTTCGAAAGACGTTGCTGACATTAGAAAGTAAAACTGTTTTAATTGGTCTCAAATACAGATCCACGTGTAACACAAATGAAAATGAAGGATTTCGCCAAAACCTGAATTCCTTTTCAACTTATATTCCCCATAAGGTTTATGAGGCTTTCCTCAGAGACATATGAAAATAAAATTCTCAAAAACCCATACCCATGTATGGGACGTCTAGTATTGCACCGGCGAACATTTTATGGCACAGTTTGGTCGGAAATTATCTCCCATTACATTGATGGTAGAATAAAACCCGGAAGCAGTTGTGCAATAAAAACCAGACCTCATCGGCGCCATCCAGAGTACTCCAGAGTACGCCCACGCGGATATTTGTCTACCTTTTTTCCATTTTTGAAGATTAAACAGTTGCCACAAACGATGAAGGAAGTAGCAATACTGCTGGTGAGACATTTTTTGTGAAGAACGTTACAAAACAGAGACATTAAAACTACCACTGAAGTGAAAAAGGAAGAGAAACTGTGCAATATTTGCAAATTTCGAGGAATATTGGCGTCCGGAATGTGGAACTCCTGGAGCTACTGCAGCAGCGCTTGCAGAAAGTATAGTGAAACTTTACAATAAATATCAATTTCAAATATGTGTAAATAACCTCTGTTGAACAGTATTGTCCACTTTAGCAAATAGAAACAACATATCGTAACGGCTCGTTTGTGTATTCAACTCGACTTGACACACAAAACCCGCGACGGGTTGACTTTGCCGCACAGCTGACCAAATTCATTATATAAATAGGGTCATCTTCTCACCAGCGCCATCGTGGTGGTTTTGCTCCGCTAATCGGATTGCAGCAGGCCAACAAAGCGAACCCCATTCCCGTACGGACATCTTGGATGGCCTCCAGGGCCGGACCTATTGGCCGGTATCAAAACGCCTCGGTGGTGAAACCCCACATCGAAGGCAATCATTTACGGTGACGGTAAGTACGGCATATACGTACCGTGTGTCACCGGCTGTCAATTAATGGCTGATGACCGTGGTGTAGCACTTCTGCACCAGTACACACGCCAGCCCGATGTGCGCCAATTCATTCCACGGCTACGCACGGACGCGTTACGCAACACTTTTCGGGGGACTGGCCATAGGCATAGCCATAGTACAGCCCGCGTTCTAGATGTGTTAGAATGTCCACTATTCAGATTGCTACTGACAGTGGGACAACTCCGTTACCAATTGCAAGACGACGGTAAGATAGCAGCACCAAGTTACCGAGTATGGCAAGTACGGCCATACCATAGTCGGTGGAATGTGGAATTGTTCTTGCTGGAGTTGATTTTCAGTCGGCCAAGCACTTGGGTCGTATACAAAAACCGGAAGGAATTGCACCAACGGACGGTTGCAGAGAACAAGGATCAAGTTCACGTGTATTGTGCACACNAACGGCTCGTTTGTGTATTCAACTCGACTTGACACACAAAACCCGCGACGGGTTGACTTTGCCGCACAGCTGACCAAATTCATTATATAAATAGGGTCATCTTCTCACCAGCGCCATCGTGGTGGTTTTGCTCCGCTAATCGGATTGCAGCAGGCCAACAAAGCGAACCCCATTCCCGTACGGACATCTTGGATGGCCTCCAGGGCCGGACCTATTGGCCGGTATCAAAACGCCTCGGTGGTGAAACCCCACATCGAAGGCAATCATTTACGGTGACGGTAAGTACGGCATATACGTACCGTGTGTCACCGGCTGTCAATTAATGGCTGATGACCGTGGTGTAGCACTTCTGCACCAGTACACACGCCAGCCCGATGTGCGCCAATTCATTCCACGGCTACGCACGGACGCGTTACGCAACACTTTTCGGGGGACTGGCCATAGGCATAGTCATAGTACAGCCCGCGTTCTAGATGTGTTAGAATGTCCACTATTCAGATTGCTACTGACAGTGGGACAACACCGTTACCAATTGCAAGACGACGGTAAGATAGCAGCACCAAGTTACCGAGTATGGCAAGTACGGCCATACCATAGTTGCATGGAATGTGGAATTGTTCTTGCTGGAGTTGATTTTCAGTCGGCCAAGCACTTGGGTCGTATACAAAAACCGGAAGGAATTGCACCAACGGACGGTTGCAGAGAACAAGGATCAAGTTCACGTGTATTGTGCACACAGTATGCCGCCCGGAACGGGATTATCCGAAAGTGGACGGTATTGTGCAACGACCCAGTTTCAAAGAGCCGCATTCGTACCGGGAAATCCACGTTAAACGTCGTTGGAAGCTTTTGGTGTGAGTAACAGTAAAGGAATAATGATCACTGTGGTAGTGTGGTATGAAAGAATGTAGTATTGCTTAGAGATTATTGTTTTAATTTCAGTGAAGACGGTTTTATAAGTGTCGTAATGTTCCTAATGAAATCGTATACTGCGGACTTGCACTAGACAGCAATGATTGAGCCGCAGGCAGAATGTAACAAAATAAGTTTTTTTCTAAACACTTTGGAGTGGTTTTAAGAATGCATTAGTTTGAATTTAACTTTCTGTTAAGTATACCTACTCTGTACCAATAAATTTAATAATAAAAGCACCGCGCTAATGTATTTATTGGACGTCTCAGGCTCGTTGCTCTCCGACTCTCAACGCACGCAAATTAGTTTTCCATTTTCACACGGCAAATTAGTGCGGTTTCCCGTCGTTCCTCACGAACCTTACCTCACCACCCCCTTTTCAGCCTGGTCGATTTCGGCTGCTCTGCTCGGCGAGGCAGCATTTCCCTAAGAGCTTTTCCTGGTACTGCTGAACCGTAAGGTGCTTTAGTTTTATTATCGCCGAGCGCGGGGAATCGCTTTTCCGGACAGGATTAGATTTGTCAAAAATATAACACATCCACCTTCACCATTCCTACGGTACACCGCGCACGCTAATAGAGTGTGCGTGACTCGTTGTTTGGGTGAGTGGCACAAATTTATTGGCGTTTCACTATTTGTAAAACAACCGACTCATTCTCCAGAAGTCACGAGTTAGGTTCGGCTTTCGAGTCTATCGGGGATGGTTCATGACTGAAGGAAATGAAAATGAAGCACGCCCTCCTTCGTTCTTTTCGTTGTGAACTTCATTTTTCTACGTCTTGGATGATTATGTAAATCGCCAGAGATTGCGGAACGATGAATGCCAAAAGCTGGTTGAGAAATTCACATGAATCCTTTCAGTTTTTTTGTCCTACATTACCATGAGGCTGGTCCTGCATATCTTGCTTTGATACGAATCCAATGGATGTTGCCGCTGGCGAAAAACAAAGTGTTGATAGTCGATTTTTCATCGCACTACCATCGCACACCCATCTCTTTGCCTGCCAGTGTAGAGGACAAGCATCGTTTTTGTTCGCTGAAAGGGAACAATCGACAGACATTTCCGGAACTTACCGGGCAAACAATCTGTGCGAGAACCAGGTGTGCAAAATTTCGTCTGCATGAGTAGGACCACATATCGCCGCCCTGGGTCCTGAAGCACGGTGGGTTATTTTATTTTTGGATCGAGTTCAAAACCGATTTTCGATGAGTTTGTCGATGGCGACGATGATCGAATGCAGGGAATGAGCAGGTTTTTTTAATTCTATGGCTCGGTTCCCTGCGGGACAGGTTTTTGGGGAAGAATAGCTCTGGAATGCTGATGAGAGCTATAAGCCAAACAGAAACACAAAGCGTGTATAAGAGAAATTGATGCAGGTAAATGGGATGGATTGTGCTACAAATCCTACATTTCATTCGACAGCAAACCGAATTCGATTAAATTCATCTGCTGACCAGCGATTTATCCGGACATGGGAACATTTTTGGAACGAGCAGTATAATTTGACAACTGAGCAGGCACTTCTCGCATACATAGGAAGCTGCAATGTATCTCTCTGTGAAGATGTAAACGTGAAATATTTTCCAAATGAGAGTAGTACTTCAACCATCCAATTTCATCAAAAAAGATGTTTCTTTTGCGTAGTGTACGGATTTTTGGAACTTCCAAATATATCGAAACGTACTCCCAGAAGAGTAGAATTCGGAATGAATTTCCCAAACCAATGTTTAGGAAACCTTAATGTACAGCATGCAAAGTACATCCGAACTCGTTGTATTTGAAACCAAAAGCTTGTACAAATATCAAATATGGATATTTTGTCTCCATGATGTCCAGCTGCTACGGGAAAAAAGTTACTAAAAATGCCCAACTTTGGATCCACTCAGCTGGCTGCAAAGCATGTGGACTTCCGCTCCAATATTCTTCCAGTCGAACATTGTCGGATCCTGCCAGTTCGTTGAACGTACGTATTTATCCAGCGCCGTATAGTATGCAAATTCACCATTTGTACCACAACTGGGTCGATCTCTCTGGATACAACCTAACAAAAAATAGCAACACTGGCGACATCTCGTCCCGTACGATGCCATGAGCATGGATCAAACTCTATGTTACACAGTGTTCCGGTGTGAGAAAAAAAACATTGCAGAAGTGAGACACAGGGAAAAAACATGCCTTTGTCAGACATTTGGGAGTATTCAGACACTGTTTCCTGTTGGGCATTTCGCTGTTCGTGTGAAAGTGTAACAAGATACAGGCGCCAATAATTGTATCCCTCTACGGCGTACGGTGAGTAATCAGCATGATGATAACCTTCGTTTTCGCCGATGCATCCGTAGAAAAAGTGACAAGACGTCCCGACTCTCAAGAGGTGGTGGACGACCACAAGCATGGCCGACATAAAGTAGAAACTCCTAGACGACGTCCAACGCTTTGTGTGATCAGAATCTAGCAATGTATCATTTACCGGGGGACGCAAACGAGACAAAAAAATACTGGAACATTTCTATCGTTAAACTCTGCTCCTCACATGTCCCGAACATCTGTCCCGAGCGGATGACGTCGAATGGTGCTCGATTTCGTTGATTGTGTGATCGTGAAAATTGAAATTCAAATCAAATTTTCCACTCCCAACCAAAGCCTCCAACCTGAGTGGGTAAGTTCATATCCATCTTTGACGTCGTCCCTCACGTCGCTTATCCGACAACTTGCTAGCGACACATCACTCTAGCCGCACCAGACGTGGCGCTAGTTTGAGCGAATAGTTTTGGAAAAAACCTGCTGATGAACGTTTGAGATGAGCCTTAAAAAATGCTAACAAGACAAGAAGACACCATCGTGCTTCGCACCAGTTCGGAAAAGTGAGCTGATACTCGGGAGACACGAAGATATCATTACACGCGCTAAAATGTTTGCAAAAACTCAATTCTCTGTTGCGATAATGTGATTCGTTGTGTCGCAAAATCTTTCACCACTTCGTCGCTACGTTGCAGAAAAAAAGCAAACTGGCGCCCTATAGCTCTTGCCCTGCATCGTCATCTGACGACACCGCCCATCGTAGTCTTTGGCTGATAAAATATTGAAGTGGTAATTGGATTGCTGCTGAAGCGTAACCTGGCGCATGTGACAAATTTAAACGTCAAGGTAAAGGCAACACCAACGTTAGGGCTGTTGCAACGGATGGCTGCGGAGATACATGGGAAACGTGAAATAAATTTAAACCGATCACAATTTTGGAGAGATAAATTGTGGGTGCGAAAGTCTGAAATTTATGTGTTTCGAGCTCTGGAAATACCTCTATGCAACAGGAATGGAGAAATTTCCTTGGACCATATATGAGTCTGTGTATACGTATGGGTGGGTGTAGCTCACCCAGCATTTTTGTCCATTATTTACCACATTACGCGCAAAAAGGCAGCATTTGAATGTGTTTGCTTTGGTTGATGGTGTGGGCTGCGATAAAAAAAGTTTTAAATTGACTTCGTGTAAGGGTGTAACTTTATCCATTTGTTGATTAATAACGTTGATTGCTTGCTGTTAGCGAGCGTACAGTTGGAAAAATGAAGATATATTTTACAACATGAAATGAATGTGACAACTTTTGCATTACCATCATTACGAATAAATCTGAATTGGGGAAGAAAATATAGGACAAATGAACAATAAAATTCTGCATAAACCCAAACAAGCTAACAAGAGAAGCTTTCAAAAAAGGAACAACTTAAATCATAATACATAATTCATTTTACAACAAAACTAACATAATTTACAAACTGATGAAGTGACAAAACTTTTGTAAGCTAATAAGAGGTATTTTAATATTTTTATCTCATTACTAATCCTGCGTCACGGGTACTAATTGCGCAACCGTATGGGTGTGTCGCTTCAGTTCGTTACACTAGGTGTTTCCTTTGTTAGGTCGGTTGACGGAAACAAAAAAAGATGCAGAAGAGGGATGACATGTTTTCTCATCTCTTCGCCATTCAAATATTCTGTCAATGTCAATAGAAATTATCGTGTTTGTTTTTATCATTTGCTAAGTGTACTCGCTCCTTGGCAAACGAACCGTAACTTTGGATATACCAACGAAATTGTAACCTAAATGACAGCTGTCAGAATGTGTTTCTTTTGCGTTTTGGTCATGAACAGTCCGGTTTATGGTTTCACATCTACAGGAGATCATCTTCTAGATACTATGGGACGAAAGTCCGTTACATGCGTTACGGATTCATGAAATAACGCATGAAGTTTGTGCAATAGCAAGCACGTGAGAGCAGTAACGCGTAGTCGACACGAACGAGACGCTAGCACAACGTATACAGAGTGAACGAAAAAGCTCCTCTACCAGTGCGCCAGTTAAAACTTTCTGCAACCGTCTTTCAGCCCATCACATGGGCTGAAATACTTTCGGGTTGAAGGTGTAGCAGAAGGCGTTCGCCAAGGAGCACGGTAAAAACAGAGCAAACGCAGCAAGCTCTCGGAGCCCGGTAGGTTCTTCCGCCAGCTGTGACGGTGTGGGTGTGAGCGTACGCGAGAGCATTCCGTTCCCGATGGCAAAATGGGATGCTGAGAGCACAGCCCCTCCAGAGCGAAGGGATGAACAGAGCTGGCACTGAAGATACAAAGCTGGGAGTCACGTTTTTATGGTATTTGTGCACCCCATTACTAGATCCATCGGTCACTGTTTCGCATGCATATCCCGGAACACGTTGCTCACGAGTGTGAAAGAGACCGACATCCTCACGGTCACATTCAAGTGAGCACAGTCCGTAACGGAGTACATTTTCCATAAATATTCCAATATTTACAACCTTCCATATTTCTTTACTCCGGTTGAACACATCATTTCTATTGCGTGCAATATATGAAATATTTTCAAGCTTGCAAGTTCATATCAGCGAACTCAGCAAGCACATGTGACTACGTTAAGGAGTTTATAGTTTGGTACTTTGACACATAACATCAATAGGGCAACATCAGCTGTATGCTGTTATCGAAACGGAACGTTCACTTGCCTCTCGGCACTACTTAACCTCGAACACTCACACTCGCAAGCACACACACATAGGCACACACCGATACACACATGTGGCCTGTTTTTCTTCCAATCTAATGATACACCGTTTCTCTGGAAAAGCTGAATAGCTGCCGCATCCAGCCAGCCGCAAATCTGTGTCAAGTAAACATCCGTGCGAAGAATGTGCCGTTGGTTCACGATTCGGTTCACGGTTCGCAACATACTTTACTTAATGGAAAATTCACCATGAATCCATGAACCACGGGTTAACTACGGGCTGTAAGTGAACGAGCGAGAGCCACATTGACGAACGAGATGCACGGAAGAAAAACAGTCTATTTCTTGTGAACTGTCAATCGATGGAATGCTCCATACAGAATGTTTGACATAAATGCGTGTTGGGCGCTTTGACAGCTTCACGCAACACTAGTGCATGAACTTGAGCACTATGTTTAAGCACAAAAATGCTATCCCAATCTAAACATTTCACTAGGTTCAAGCGGTTTTGCTTTGTTTCTGTTTTGCGGGGGAACTGTATTGCACCTTATTTATTTCAAGGCGAGGCCATATAGAGAGGGTGTGTTTCTATTTGGGTATATGTTTAGATGAAGCAAGAGCACGGTATTGTTGCTGATTTGAATAAAATCTTGTACACGCAGCGTACACACTGGTTTGAGGATCTGGATCGAACCACGAGCTGCACTGCGAGATAACACACAACACACCACAGCAAGCTTCCAACCTGGGTGTGGGAACACAGCACACATACACTCCGGACACACGTACACAGAGGGCTCACACACACACACGCGAACGTCCNGAGGGTGTGTTTCTATTTGGGTATATGTTTAGATGAAGCAAGAGCACGGTATTGTTGCTGATTTGAATAAAATCTTGTACACGCAGCGTACACACTGGTTTGAGGATCTGGATCGAACCACGAGCTGCACTGCGAGATAACACACAACACACCACAGCAAGCTTCCAACCTGGGTGTGGGAACACAGCACACATACACTCCGGACACACGTACACAGAGGGCTCACACACACACACGCGAACGTCCACAGCTTCACACAAAAGAAGTCGCCACCACAGAATCACGGACCCTGGAGTTAACCACCCTTCGAGACAGGTCTACACCTAGTAGCCGACAGTACTAGCGGACCCTGCGATGGTGACGTCAGTGCTCCAACTGAGCAGATCTGGACTGATGCGGTTCCCCAGAAGCCTACCGACCGACAGCAAAGGGCAGAGACTAGCACAACAGCAATCGGCAGCTCCGAGCAATGGCTCCACGGAACGGCAGCATCCACAGCATCCGTTAGGGGCGCTGAGCACACGACGACTAGGACAACACAAGGCTACACGTACCGAAGTGTACGCTATCTCGAGTGTGCACTACTGTGAGATCGTAGCAGCACGAAAAAGCGAGACAGCACACCCACAGCACGCAGTGGATGCGGGAACGTGTACGAAGCAACAAAAGTTAAAAAAAGAGAAGAATTGGAATCCTGAATCCTAGATATCGAGCTGTTCCGCTTTCCGGTACGGTACGTACGTATGTGTTTGTGGCGCTCGTAGTTGTGTGTGTCATCGTGTATCACCCCGTTTGCCTGGGGATAAAGCTTCTCACCTCATCAGCAACATCCGCTGCGCCATGTGGAGTGTGCTCTTTTGTTGTAGAAGTGGAACATTTCTATCACGTTGAGCAATATGCGGCTCGTCGTGCCCCCAATTTCAAGCACACCTTGCCGTACCACTGTGCTGAGTGAATGGTCCACAGCATCCAGAGCTTTGGAGAGTGATATATTCAAACAAGATCTACACACACACAAAAAAGATAAAACGTGAAAACTCTCTAATGGGAGCAGGCCAGCACTGTTGAGATCGATTTCCTCTCGGTTACCAACACAAGAGCAAAGGGACGCAAAAAATTATAACCAGTGTGGAGAACATGTTTGCTGCTATTGTTGTAGCCAGGTCAACGAAATGGTATCGTGGAGCCGAGAAATGACGACGGGTGTGCTATACCCTGGAGTCGATGAGGGAAGCTCAGTGCAAACGACGATGACACTACGATGACGATTTTCCGTTGACGCTTGGCTTCGGTCGTCTTCGATCTGTTTACAGCGGTAAACTTACTGCGAGACGGAGCATCCAAGCTTTGTTGAGATCCCGGCTCGAAGGGCCGGAAAAAGCAATCACATGTGATGCTCGAGTTCTATTGAGCCATCGGATGATAAAATGTGTTTGTTTCATTCGCTTAGCAGTAAATTTG
The DNA here is from genome assembly GCA_018908115.1 of Anopheles rivulorum. Classification (NCBI taxonomy): domain Eukaryota; kingdom Metazoa; phylum Arthropoda; class Insecta; order Diptera; family Culicidae; genus Anopheles; species Anopheles rivulorum. The sequence continues at coordinate 703,546 of STHB01000011.1, forward strand.
AAATACGTAGATCGTTGAAGTAACCAAACATTAGCTTATTTCAGCAAATTAGAAAAAGTCCTGAGCGAATCAAACTGAGTAACGATTGTCATTTTTCGAAAAATATTACAGTGGACAATGCTTCTCCATATAACTAGCTCGCCATCTAATGCATGAAAGGCCGGATAATATCCCCAGGTATAATGTTCTGTCCAATGTCCCGTCAGTTTCGCTGTGCTGCTATCAAAAGCTGCTGAGCGAGCTGATACAAAAAAATAAGGTCAAACCTACACAAACATGCGATTGTAAGATAAGGAAGATGTATATATATCCACTCGCACTTTCTCTCTTTCTCTCTGCCTTTTGTTTAGCAGAAAAAGGAAGAAAACGTCGTATAGTTTTCCCCTGAAATGAGTGCAACGGTTCCCACCACGTTAAAGTTGAATCAAGGGGAGGTCGTACAAAGCCTTATTTGAATTTCCCCTCTATTATGAGTGGAGCACAGTAACCCAAACTTTGCTGGCATGCTGGTTCCCGAAGCCCGACAAATGTGCACAATCGGCTTTAGATTTTCTGGGTTCGGATGCTTACAGTTCTAGTTCTATCTCTCCCCATTCAATACGATGACTAGGATATGGGAAAACTCGTACACCCCATCAGGAAAGCAAAGGGGTTAAAGGAATAGCAAACTGCTCCATCATTGAAGGTCATCGATGCTAAAGTAAAAACAAGTGATGCTGGTATAGTTGTTTTTTCTTTTTTAACTGGATTTTTTGATGTTCAACTGTACATGCCGAAATGAAATTGGCCACATACTTTCCATTAAGAGTTAAGAGACTTTGTATTGTATATTATAAATATTACGTTTGAGATGTCGTATGGAGATGGTTACGGAGTATTACGATACCTTATAAAAATATAGACAAAAAATTTGTAAAGTGTTTTAAAGAAATGAGAAATTATATTCCGTTTTCGGGATGAAATGGCTCAGTCAGCTCTACATTTGTTTTTATAATCCTTCCATTCAATCAATCACTGAAAGACAGAGGTGCCACATCCAGCTAAGCAATGAACCGCCAAACTCATCTACGAGCGACGATTGTTCTGCAAACCTAGTTGGCATGCAGAAATAATACCAGTGCGGATTACAAAACATGAGACAATAAACAAGGATCAACCCGATGAGAGCTTAAGGCTTAGCAAAAGGACACGCGGCTCCCGGTTGTGGCTGAACGAAGGCATTTCCGGTACGCCAGCAAGCGAAACCCGGGAACGACCAATATGAGTGCGATCACTCGAGCTGCCCTTCTTAAAGCGCCAAACACTGAGGTTTTGGAAATTTCATGGGGATTTGGACTGACATGGCGTTAGTGCGCATGTCTACAAGCGAATTGCTGCTCCCTGGAGTACCTGCTAACGAGGGAGAAAGCCATGTATTTTTTTTTTTGTAAACGCTGGGTGCCTTCTCCTCCGCGATAGTAGCATAATTGCAAGAGAGCGTAAGGAACACCGCTGGAAATTGGAACAATGTCTGTGCCTGTGTGTGAGTTAAGCCTAACACATTGACCAAGGTTTCGTGTGATAACGCAGGACAACTTCGAACGTGGTGAGCATGGGAAATGCGTATGAAAAGTGTGTGAGTGTGTTTGTGAAATAAGGTTTATAAGGAGAGACTTTGAACTTGAGAGAGGCCATCAAATCCGGAGAATGGGACGGAGAATGGAATCTAAGCTAGAAAATGTAAGAAAGAGAGCAAACGTGATTGCATCCTACGAAACGGACACATGTGATGAGTAAGGTCGTATGCAAAGAAAAAAAAAAATGGCAGCAGCTGCTTCACCGTGGCGCAAATAAAAACCCATACACACACCGTACATAAAGACGTGGATGAACTTGAGAATGAATTTTTAACGGACGCTCTACCCCACCAATGAATGATGCAAAAGGTCGAGGCGATAAAGAGTACAACAGTACGGTACTTAAGCGTTTTCTTAAGCTGCGAGAAGATTATGCACGATCGGTAAAGTTGGTGTGCGATAAATTGAGCAATTGACAATGAAATTGATATGGCACAAATTTGTAAAAAAAAAAAACGAAGGAGATGCATTTTTTCTAATGAATTAATTTATGCAGAATATGGTTACTCTTCTCAGGTAACAAGAATCATAACTATAGCTAAACTCGTGTAACGTCTATTTTATATTGTTTTAATTGCTAACTGTTTCCATATTTCATTTTTAAACCAAGTAAAAAATTATGTTGACGGTTATTGGCTACAGCACTAGAATCCATAATATAAAAACCATAAAATTAAAAAAACAATACTTGCTTTTCAATGGAGGCGCATGGTGGTTGATCATTAAAGGCTATGGAGGCGCACGATGCTTCAAGTAAATACATGGTTTTCACCTTGGGGAATACCAAAAGGTTAAAAAAAATATAAAATGATGCTACTATTGCCCATACGCCGCAAGCTTTAAGTGTGAATTTGCGTGAGATCTTTTCACTATTAACAATTAACAACAGAAAAAGGAAATTCCACCAAATTATTTTAGTATTTTGGTACGCTTTGCTGCGATTGTCAAAACTGGTAAAATTCACTTGTAATGAAGAAAAATTTAAGACTACCCATTTTGACTTATCCCCAGGGTGCTTTTACAGTGAATAACGAAGCTAAAAGGGGAACCAAATAATGAACTGGCAGCTGTGCCTGGTAATAACGATCTTGAATGAGGCCAACCGTAGCAGAATGGTAGCATTATTGTACCGATATACAGGAAGTAGCTATTACTGCAAGCCGAATAAGAAAAGTAAAAGGAGGCAAGGACAGCTACGAGAAACCGTTTCTTACTCAGTTCACATGACCAACGAAAGGAAACAAAATGGAAGCAAAACATTCGTGAAAGAAACATTCAACAGAGATATCGTTAGAGTTTCGTAATTAATTTCCAAGACACCCCAAGGCATTGCACGACTCTGCCTAGCAGGTGAGCAATCAAATGGCGCCCTTACGATTGTCGTACATGTAAGAAGAAAATGCTTCGTAAACGGGCGTTAGAAACAGCGAACAACTTAAAGCAATGATCGAGAGCTTCAAGCACGCTACTGGCCCAAGCAGCTGGTCCGTATAATGAGGCTTTTTTAAAATGCTATAAGCGCTCACATGAGCGCGAGGTGATATTTTAAACTTCCGAGTGCAATTACTTTGCATAATTTACACCCAGCATAGACACTTTATTTTACATTTAATTATTCAAATTAGGCTTACATACTACGGAACGACCATTTGCTTGGTATGTTTGGTTTATTCAAAAGATAATGAATAAAACCATAATTTTCCGAAAACAAATCGTTACAAACACAGTTTAATTTCTCTGCCGCTTTCGGGGTGAATGATCCTGGGAGTGGTTGAAGTGGTTTGAAAATATAAAACGGTGGTAATATAGGAAAAATATCCAACGAGAAACTTGCAAAATCTTTCGGCTAAGCAAAAGAGTTCGTAACTTTGCACGTCAGTTTATTTTTTCAGTTCGTAGTCATTGCTGCTCGGTTAATTAAATTTTCTGTCGTAAAATAGAACAAAAAAAAAGTATCAAATCCACACAAGTCAATCAAAAATTTAATAGTCCATGCATGACGCGTTGGAATTATTCCAATGCAAAAAGCTAACCGCCTTTTATACAAACCATCGTGAACAAAAGTTTACTGCATGAGTGTCAGAGCAGTTTACTGCATATGTATGGAGCTATGTGTCAACTGAAACGGAGAAGCTTACCAAGCGCTCTAATATGTACCGTAAAGCCACTGTAAAATCCCCGAATGTGAAGGATCGAGAATTATGATCCATTTTAGCTGCTTCAAAACTATTTCCATTAATCAGACTCGTTTTCGGCTGTGGCTTCACTAATTCGCACACGGCACATGGTTGAAAAACGACATAGCTAGCGAGCTGCTAACCGCCAACCGTCAAATGCCTGACTGTGCAATTATGCAGATAATGAAAATACTTCCCTCGGCCAATTGTTAGGCTTCTCTTTTCCCGGCTTAGTATATTAGGCTTTGGACGTTACCCTGTAGTTTGTGTACCATAGCAAACCATTCGTTCTGTTGCGTTAACAATCACTGAATCACTTGAATGTATATGTATAGGCGTGAAACAGTCATATTCATTTCCAAAAGGACGTATATGAGTCGTGAGTGGCATAAAAGTTAGAACGAGATTGAATAACAAATACATGCGAATAACAATATATCGAAAGTATTCAACAAACAATTATCATGGTAAGAAAAAAGTTCGTTATCAAAATAGTAAGAAGAAAAATGTGTAAATTACAATGCGTAAATGATTTAATAATAGCTCATATTTTAATTATATGCAATCAAAACAGCAAAGATATTAAAACGCTTATCCCCTCGAATGATGCATTCTTTTATACGTAAAAACTTACCAGATCCGTACCCAGTATTCATAGCCAGTGAAGTGAAAGTCATTCTTACCTGTAAAGAAATAAATAAATATTTAACGAGGAATATTAGTCAATGAGTCGTAATTAAAAAATATGAATACAATAAAAAAAGAATCAAACGAAGACGAGCCTCTAGTTTAGATGAACCCAACACTTCTGTTACTGACACTTTGATTACTACAGTGTCAACGGCCATTGGAAAAATCGACATGAACAAGGCTTCGTAAAAGAAACACAACCAATTAAACTTCTCATATCTCGTCCGGGAAAAAATAGAATCAAAACTATTTGTTATTTTGTCAGCATCGACATTTTACGTGAAAGATACTTTTTAGCAATTAAATGAAAAAGCACGTTGAAACACCATCTAAAGGTCAATCGGATATCTGTTCCGTAGTGGGTTGGATCGATAGGGAGGGTACGACCAAAACCCTGAATAATTGAATCATTGAACAGTTAAACGGGTCAGCTAATGAAACGGTTGCTGTGATGAACAAAACTTAAACAAATAAAGCGCAAAAATGATCGCGCTCCACCAAACAATTATAGTTTAGATTGAATTTTCCTTCCGGTTGAGCTACAGTAACCGTACAGAGGGCATGAAGGACAAAAAGACCGGTTGAATGTAAATGGATTTAACATTATTGGTGCGTAATAGAGAAAAAGTAAACAACACAACGGTATGCATGATGTAACATTGATTAATAGGTAATAGTTAGAAGAGTACAATAGTAAAATATGTGAATTTTTAAGATATATAAATAGTTTTGTGTACTTAAAGTATATCGACAGGCAATTAATATCATATTGGAAATGTACGTGCGTTTGCATGTTCTTAAGAATACAAATTAGCAATAAATCTTTACAAATCGCACATGTTTCCGCAACACGATAATGCAAGCCCAGCAAAACCAATTTGAACTCCAGCTATGTTCCATGTAATTTCATCACTTCTAAACTACCAAAGCATAATGAGTTTTGCTGACATTTCGCTCATGTAATTAGAGGTGTTTATCTGCACGAGATTGCAATCATAAGCTGACCATCTGTGTATGACTTGTGTAATTGACAGTTAATTTGATGAAAATTATCGGCCAATCTGATTGAAACTAGAGCTTTGAAACGTTAAACATTTCACGTGGAATGATGTGATGTAATTTAAAACAAACTAAAATTGAAGTTGCCTAATACGGCTTGGCCGTTCTAATATTAACAACAAAATTAATTTCTAAAACAAATGCACAAAAATACTCCATTTAAGTTGTTTCTTTTAGAACATTCGAATCATATTCCAGACGAAATACGTCCTGCAATGTTTATATTTTGCTGCTCATTTAAAGGAAATCTTTTCAACACAGAGCATAATCACATCCAGCCGATCCAAAGTCCTCATTTAGAAGCTAATGATAATGTTTTATGCTGCGGAATCAGCTAAGTACACAACGTGGGGAAGCCACACGAACCGGGTCGTTGTTGATCCTCGCCCTGACCTAGGCAAGAGATTATGAAAATGTGTGGTAGAAGTCAGACAGAAGACTACATCAAACTGAACTAGAAAATGGTAATAACAAAATGGAGACAGAGTGCGAGAGAGAGATAAATTAAAGGGAGAGAGAGGAAAAAGAAAAAAGAGATGATGAAAAGCACATCAAAAAGGTAGCGTAATGTACAAACGGTATAGAAAAGGCACATGTCTCGGTTGTTTGACCAACGCGAGCAGGAGAGGCTTCGTCTCGCAGGAAAAGGCCCACTATGCAGCATGCTACACCACTCGTGTTTGCAGTTTTCATCCTTACCCTCACCAAAATGGCTAGGGTAAAGGGCATACACATACACCCTTAGCGCATCAAATGCGGGCTTCCTATCGCAAACAGCACGAATCCATCGCGATGTGGCGCTGCACTTGATTCACTATAAATAACAGATTGACAAAACGGGTGTGATGGAGCGGCGTAACATGTTTACCATATTCACCGACATGCTTTCGTTCGCAAGGTGACCGAAAGTGCACCGTAGCCGGTGCATGTACACGGGGCCGGATGCATTTCACCCCGGTGACCGGATGCAGCGGCGACTGGTGCAAGTCATATGACGCGCCATGTGAGTGCAATTTGAATCTGCATAATGGATGTATGACGGCATGTTTACAGGAAATTTAACAGGGAGGAGATATTTTAGTCCATCCGGTAACGTTCGGCTCGTCTGGGTGATAACGCAAGGGTAAAACTTACAGCCGGGGTACGTTTATCAGGCGTAACATTGCAGACCGAATGACATCCTTCTACGCGAAATTCTACAGAAGATCACCGGAAAGCGTAACATCGTCCAGCTAGTATCATAGGCCCCATTTGCTATTATTGGAAGGAAGCCGTTTGTTCTGAATATAGGCGGCTAGCATCATGAAATACAAGCTAGTCCTAGGATGAAAGTATTCATTTATAGGAGGAAAGCTTTTTGATGTGACAAATGTTAGGCCGGTGGCATGGTCGGTTCTTTGATCGGTCATCTAAGCGATCCGTTAATAATTGTATTGCGAACCGTCAATATCAGACCTAGACAACAAAATAATAAATTAATTAGAGAACTAACTGAGCAAATGGAAAAAAGGTTTCTAGTCACGGATATAAGTATTTCAAATGAATAAACCTGCTGTGGTTCGGTAGAATTGATTTCCAAAACGGATTTAATCATGATGACGGATTATCCGTGATACCTCCAAATTGGCAGTTCTAAATACTGTTGGACAGATTACCAGTAAAACTAATGATGACAAAGGCCAATAGTTTATGATAGAATATTGATGACCATTCAGTGCGGAGATACCGAATGGTTTATGTCTCTTTGTCTCTTGTTTGTGTTTTGTAATCACTGTTTTGTCTAAATGTAATCGCGTCTAGTCTTGCATACCGACACTGTTAACCAACGCTATTGCAAGTATGATTGACTCGTAATAAAGGCACTCTGCTCACTCTGCACCTACCTTCCGTATCGTAGACGTCCATCTCGATGGACTGTGAGTGGCAGTGTTGGTACTGTTGGCGCTGCATACTGAACAGCTTGCACTTTTCCTTCGCTTTCGCAAGCAATGGCGAGGTGACGGTTGGTGGTGTTGTTGTGCTGGTTCCGGGCTTCTCGCTACCACCAGGCCCCGGTACGGTACGTTGCTGCTGTCTCCGCCCTATGAAGCTTTCGCGCGCGGTCCGAAGCAGCCCGGCGGAACGGTGCTGCTTCGCCGGCTCCCCGCCAGAGGGTGTGAGCGGCGAACTTGGCGAGGAAGGTGTGGTGGTGGGTGATGACGCAAGCGATAAGGACGCCGTAGCGGAGGGGGAGACAGAGGCGGCGGGACTGCGGTTATGATGCTGATGACGATGAAGATGTTGGTGTTGGTGATGGTGTGATGGATGGTCCCGGCGGCAGTGGTGGGCCGCCGCTGCGGCGGTCCGCTCCCGTTCCCGTTCCTCCTCCTCCTGCCGGCGGGCCAGTTGAAAGAGTAACAAAAGCAATAGGAGAAACACTAGCACCAGCGGTGGAAGCGGAAGCAACAATACTACTACCTTTCTTTTAACCGCACAGACACACCGCCGGTAGTACACGGGGTTTTAGAGGCTCGGGACGTTCTGGAAGGGTGCACAGGATGTTAGAATGCGGGTGGCACACAGGAAGCTACAGTGGCGATACGGACGGATAGTGCGATAGGATTGGTAATTTTCCCCTGGCAGAATCCGATTGATGACTGGCTGACTGGATAGCTGGATGTCGCGTGACGTTAAGCCGCTCACGAGATACACAGCGTCGATTGCTTGAACACCGTCGCAGGAACACATTCACCAAAAGCCACTATTTTTTTGTGCGTTTGGACACGCTTTTCGCTGTGGGGTTTCCTCACACTTTGACTCACGCTTGCTAAGCTCGCCTTTATGCCTGTCAGCCACTATCTACTCCACGATCAACTCCACTCACAGCAGAATGCAACGAACCACGTGCAATGCACTTTGATGCACCACATGTATGTAAGCCTGCACACAACTTGCACACAAACACTATCACACGCTCTTCAGCAACTTTACACGCCGTAAAGCACTCTTTTAGACCACAATATTTCACGACCAACAACGGCCGGATTATGGAAGGATTTGCCTAGTTTGAAGCACCACGTGACTTCGAGGTACTATTTCTCTTGCGACAACGCTGATGCTGTTGTCAACTTACCGGCACCTACGACAATAGCACAGCACACTCCAGATGTAAGATATTCACAGTTCACTTTATCACACACTACCTCGGATAGAGTGAGAGATATGTAAACATTCATCGACCGTTCGGTGAGGAAGTGATTCTTTATGGATCAGCTTGTGAGAAGGAAAAGAATGCAGTGAGTCACAGATTGCGTCAGCTCATTCCATCGCGCTCGGTGTTGAAGTTTCAGTCCGAAAAAATATGCCTTTTCTGGTGACTCTACCGAAGGTCTACCGCCCGATCGGATGGCACACGAGAGGTTGCTATGGTGGAAGTGATTGTGGCCCAACTATTGTGCCACAGAAAAGGAAAGTTCACAACACGGGACGCTCTGGGATAGGAATTGAATCACTTTCACCCGCACAATAGTTCAACTTTTAACCTTCTATCCATGCTAAGGTATGCGACACCTGCGGTGCGATACGACGTGAAAGAGATGATGGCTGGTAGAGACGTTATTCATCGCTTTTTTTTATTGCATCTGGATCGTGATACCAGTTTTCTTCGTGGAATGTGTTCCCCTTCTTGCTCATTCTTTACTACTTTTTCTTTTTACTCTCTCGGTACACGCCACGAAAGCTATCGTTAGCAGTTTGCTGAACTACATTGGTGAAGGGTGACACGAAGATTGGCAATTTTTGTGGCATTGGAACCCCATTCAACTGCTCAGCTCCGTGCACAGTCTGGTACACCTGGGATGATCAATAGAGAGTATGCCTGCAGAAAACTACGGCAAAGTTTGCAAAGTGGTATCGTTTACAATTACAAACTGTTTGCTGAATGTTCTGAATGTTCCGGACAGAAAATGGAATGTACATTCACTGCAAAAGATGCAACATCGCAAAGCTGCGCTCCACATCGTTTCCCGGCATTCCGCGGGACATGGATAGGGTCGCCTTCTGCACAGCTTGATTGGAAATAGTTTCCAGTTCGATTGATAGAAATTTTGTTTCATTTGATTACCTTCGTTACGACATGAGCTGAGGTTGGTGAAGCGAGAATAGAAATGAACTTTTGTATTTGGTTGGCAGTTTAAAGACAGTTTAAAGTAAACGACAAAAAAATTGTGTCAACCAAGTTAGTTGTGAAAATAAAATGGAAGCAGAGTCATTAAGAAGTCATTTCCTAGCAACCGAACGACCATACTAACACAACATCCTGAGGACAGGCTAATTCACTTGAAAATAATATCAGTTTTAAATCAATATATTAAACGAAATAGAACAGCTGCCTATTGCCTAAATACAATATTTCAATCAATTTTTCCACGATGTGTGCAAACCAGTGTAATACCAATTTATTCCTCATAATTTGATTCTTTGTGTCATATTTTTAATAGACTGAAATTAAATGTGTGTTTTGTTGTATCGTATTGCCTGTTATTACTTGTTGCGTTGCACTGCAATGTCATAGTAACCCTTCAAAGTTGCTGGCTTCGCATCACGCAACGCATGATCAATAAATCCTTCATCTAATGAATAAATTTGTCATCGAACAAACTGCCCCCGAACGTTATTTATTCCCAAAGAGTTGATCAACACCGTAACCACAAACATGCTACGGATCGACTGAAGAGGTAGTTTTGTTTTTCGCCCAACCGCACCAAAAAACATCATCGGCGGTGCAAATGTTTTCCCACGACGGCAACGACAGGGCACCGCGAATTCTCGCAGAACGAACCAAAACATCATCCCACCGGTACAAAGCGTATCAAATTACACATTTTTATTCCATCATCTATCACGCCCAAAGGTACGCACGTGCGATGTACGCCCAGAACAAACATAATGTATGGGTATCTTCCACTGACCTGCTTTACCTGTTCCAACTGTTTCGGCAAAGAAGACAGTCCGTTTGTGTCACGCCAAAAAAACAAAAACCCCGAATCGATGGACAAAAAGAGAGTTCTTTTCACCTTTCCACCCACGGTTAACCGATGGGACAAACAACATTTTCACGGGCATGGACCAAGGGTATTTGTCTTTTATACCGTGCCTGGTGTATCGATTCAACAAAGACCCCAAACAGGAAGGTGTCCTCAGTAGCTTCTTTGACGGCGGCCCAGAAGAACTCCGGTGAAGAACCTTCGCCTTGCGAAAACGATAAAAAAAGAGCATCGCGACCATGCGATTCGCTTGCTCAATTATTTATTCCCTGCAAAAAACCGAGGCTACACAATCGTACAGCAGGAAACGCATTGAGCCGGTCGTAGTTGCTAATGTTGCGAATATAAAAATAGTCTAGCAAGAAGCTTACCGCGCCACTTGCTTTTGCTATCAGGGATAGGTTGGAAGTTTAGATCATCCAGCAAATAAAAAAAAAAACAAACGCAAACTAAAACACAACCTCTTCCACTACCTATCCGGGTCTTAAATCTATACAGAAAACTGAATATAGCACGAAGTTGTTCACGGAAGATAAGGATCTGCTTAACATTCAGGCGCGCAATGACCGATTAACGACTGGCTGAATGTTTTCTGGCTGGCTGTGGTTCGGTAGTGGCTGTGTGAAAAGTTTCGCTCGCACTCGGTACAAGAGTAGAACGGAAATGGCACTCAATGTATAAAGCTGGTTGAATTATTCAACACGCTACTCGCCACGGTAAGAATACGAAGCCATCGTATCGTTAGAATCGTTAGAATGGCTTCGAGTAGCTAGGAAAGATTCTGGCACGGTGCTATGCGCTCTTGAACGTTAACATCAAAAGCGATAGTCTTTTGGCGACCTTGGGCAAGTTCGTCAAGCGTATCGGTGTTAGGTGATACCGAATTAATTGTTAGGTGGTAAATATCTCAACGGACTATTCATTTCACATAGCAATTGTTTTGTTTTTGTTGTACCAAAGTTGTAATAATCATGAAGGATTTAATAGAAATGGGCTTCCAATGTCTATCAAAATACTTTGAATGACTTAATTATTCGACATCTATCCATCTAACTATATCTACGGGCATCGTGATCAGCGTATACGTACACAAAATTCTCCCAATCCAAAGGCAATCCAATTGCCAGTTTGTCAGCTGGAATTGTTTCGTTTCCGGTTTCCTGCTTGCAGTTTCGCATCCAGCACTTTCATTTGATTTCCGCACTGATGAATATTAATGTACCAGCCGAGACGGTACGACCACGGTGCACAGTCGGTCACAGCGATAAACAACCGGGTCTTTGCCGAGTTGGCGAATCTCCACCCATTTCGTGGCAATCGTACGGCACCCGTTGGTGTACGTTGGGTGCACGATTGGTCAGCGATTGGTTTGCCGGTGTTAATGAGTCAATGTGCAACAAAGCGGATGAAGCGGCCTGTCAACAGGTACCGAGTCAACCGAACCATCGCCATGGCCGCGAGGATCGTGGAAAACGGTCGTTTGCATAGCAATACACTGGGAGTGTTGATCGACACGCAAGGCTGTGCGAATCGGACACGAAACAGTGCAGTGGGGAAACTGTGAGTGATAATATTTTTCACCGTCTTCCGCTGTTTGCTGATGTCTGACTGACGGGCATCTTAATGACCGACGCACGCAAAACGGCCGATAGTTGTCGCGCTGTCGCAACTGCCAGGGAATTAGTTCAAGGACGGTTTGCGGAAATTCCACGCCCTGTAGCACTTTGACTTCCTGTGATTTGGAGAACCTCGTCATGGGTTGGGCTGTGTTGGGATGCACCGTTTTAGGTTGGATGGTTTAATCAACCGAAATTGTCTTCCTGGCTGGATTCATGTTGAACATCTCAGTTCTTGGCAGTTGGCCCAACGAAAGAACCATGGTCACATCGGCTTGCTGTGCTGCCTGTTTCGGCAGTGTGATAGAGGATTAAGTAAAATTAACTCATCGCTTTCCTGTTGCTGAACAATTAATAAAATGCATCGTACGAAGAGAGTCATGTACGGGTTTTAACCAATGGAGTTTCCTAGTAAATTTGCAAATAACTTAAGTGCAGCTAAATGAGTTTTCAATTCTTGTTTATTCAGAAGTTAATGATATTTTTGCAGGATGTCTTTTTACACTGGACTCTGGAGATTCCAAGTATCAACCAATCCGTGTTTTCGAATACTGAACCAAATATATCTTATATATACAAACAGCAAAGCCTTCGTTCATGGCAATAACAAGTTCAAGATTTATGCTGAACGTCTGGTGGTGAATGGTAAAACTATCGTTAGTTCGTATACCACAAGGTGTAATTTGGCATTTGCCTGTCAAAGTGCCCTTTAACGGTTTATGTTCCGGAGGTTTCCGGAGCGCCAATATCACGCTAATTCCAAAACAGCAATCTTCTGGCCAGCACAATCTGAACTAGGTTCGAGAATCAATATCGCGAGGGTACCGTGCCGGTAGGTTACCATTTGTACTGTTTATTTCTGTTTACAACACCACCTGCTGCAAGGGTTTAGTTAAAGTAGAGCGAAACGAGCATAAGCAGCTAGCGACTGATCGCGGTTTTTTTTTCTTGCTCGCTCTTCTACTTCATACTTGAATCGTCGCGAAACTGGCCTTCTTTAGTAGCTCTGTGAAAGTGTGTGTATGTTTTTGTTAGAGAATAAGCAAGGGAAAGTGGGAAGAAGACGCTAAAGGCGCCTTACACTCTGCCCAGCAAAACCCAAGGTCCAAGTGTTGAATAATTAAATAAGTCAATTAGTATTGAAAATTGATACCACGCTATGGCGGTTAGATGGTACCGAGCGAAGGGTGGAAGGAGAAAAGCTTTTCCATCTCCCTTCGTGTGTTTTCCTTCACCCTCGCCTTCGTTTCCTTCAGCTCCCTGCACCTTACCGTAATAGTGAGCAGTGTAGTAGTAAAAGTGGCAAAAGGTGGACTTTTCCTGTCACTTCAGGTTACGCTAGCAGCGGTTCACGGGACCGGTTCTCGGTACGGCTAGTGGACCGGCCTTCAGCTTTTCGATCCGTCCACTTACGGTCCTGCTCTTCAAAGAACCGCTTATGGGAGCAATAAGCACCATTAAGGGGAAGCACGCTGCGGTGAAGGTAGTTTTTCAAGAAAAGCCTCAACAGTTCCTTGCCGTCCTGATCGCAACCGTCCACTATAAATATATATATATACCCACCGACAATGTAGGCAAAGTGAAAACCCATCGAATAATTTTATTTCCCATGTGAAGGGCAAATGAGTAGCTGGAAAGAAAATCATTTGAGCTCTTTAGCCATTGATTGTTGATAGGCACTGTGTGGGTGGTTGTTTTTTGTTTTCTACATTTCAGTATGTTTTGCTTTTCATTTGCTTCTACGTCAAAGTTACAACCGTTCGGTCAATTTGTCCCATGGGCATATTAGCACGGTGAAATATAATCCTCTTGGACCGGAACTTTTCTTCGCTCAAGGTGTCTCATTAAGAATAGCTTCTTTGTTCCGTGTCCACAGCCGTTTTAACAGAAAGTGTCTATAATCTGAATTCAGATTCCCCTCATCGGGTGGCCAGAGGCGGCAGAAAAAGAGCAAAGAATAAAGATTTCAGGAAACAAGTCAAGTGCAAACTGGATAGGGTCTATTGAAAGATTGTTTGTGTGTCTAATTTGTCTAGCTGGAGATTGGAATGATTCGATCCTTAAAGAATATAGCGTTCGAATAATGGGTTTTAACAGATCCACTCGGCATTATTCCCTTTGTGCCTATTGTGTATTTTGAAGGCGTCGGCGTTATTCTGCTAGTAATTCTTTAAAGCATAATATGAAATCTATTTTTTTTTCACAACCGTTAGTTTTGTCTTCTGTCTGACTGCAACAAATGTAACAAAACGCTATCTTTATCTATTCAATAGATTCTGACAGTAACACGGAACGTGCATAAGTCGTTCCGGTATGAACTTCTCGTTTCCCATCACGTTTGCCAACTGCTTTGCATAACACTGAACAGTGTCTTTCTCGCAAGCTGTCCGTTTTTTCCGTTGCTTCCCAGAAAAAGAGAAGAACCAAATCTCCCATCAAAATCCTTCCGTACTGTAAGAAAAACGTTTTTCTTGCGGATCGATGCATTCTCTGGTGCTTTCGGTCCATCGTTCACACGGACCGCCTGCAATGGAAAGCATAAGAAAAGTTGTACAATTTTAAACAACCATAGTAATGGCGGTAATAGTCCTGGAAACGCGACATGAAAACGAAATTTTGGTATGCATCCATTAAACATTGAACGATTTTCCTAGCGAAAGCAGATGGATCGTTAGGTTTGTTTTTTAAACATAAATACAATCTTACGGTAGATAGGGCAGTATTTGATATAAATAAAAAAGGGAACACAATTGCAGTTTATGTCCAAAAACATAACAATTTCTATCTGAAAAAAAAACTCTGACCTAAGCGCATGACACAAAGAATAGTTGGTTTAGATTTCCATTTGATATAAAAGCTCAGCAAACAAATTGAAACTTATCTTTCAGCTTGATTGTAAACATTGCTCCATTTCTTGCGTATGATAATCATCCAGAGAATGCTTGAGCAATGCAAATCATGAAGGAATAACATCCTTCGCAAACAGCTGTTCAAAACTTGATGTTATTGCAACATGCATTAAGTGATTCACTGAAGATATCTTTGCACAGTACCTATAACATTGCTTGTAGTACGACGCCAATTATTCGAGCACTTAGGAGTGGGTCAGAGCACGGTTACAGCGCACGAAGCGAAATAAAGAATCTTTTATAAATGAAAGTGCGCGATTCGTAAAATGTTTCAACATCCACCGGTGGTTGCTTTCGTGTAGCAGTAGCTTAAGCGCTTCTCGAATGTGCAGTTCCCACGCACAGCTCAATGCAAGCAGTTTGCATTTCTTTTGTGTATGTTAGGAGAAGAAACAACAAGCCACAATCTTGCATCACTGCCAAGAAACAATGTTTCTACATTTGGAATAATTAAACTTGAGCAGCTCGAGAATAGCAAGTTGTTTATCCTAGAAGCAACAAAGTGCGCTTCATGGAGCTTCATTATAATGCGAATGCTTAACGACAAACGCTTATACGTAGAACACTCTAAATATAGTACCTATAAAGTAGCGCCCATATCGAGTCGTTTATCAATGTAAACTCCAACACAGCAGAAGGATAATAAAAATCAAAATCTAATAAACACAAAGCGAGCACAGGTTATGTGTGGTTTCTAAAGCACTCTTTGCACCGTTCCCGTTTTCCATCCATTTAGTGTGGTTGATAATTTATCAAAAAACACTCTGTTTTCCCATTTGGGGATGAAGGAGCAAAAGATGAAGCAAATTGCCAGAACCATCCAACCCAACTTGTTGTACAATTTTTCATCACCAAAAGCGGTAAGGTATACCGGCGTCCGGGTGGAAGATGATGGTATGCGTTGTAGTTTCAGACTTCCACCAAACCCTTATTGGCGACCGGTTGTTGCTAAAATTCATCGATTTTTCATCCCATTCAGCTTTCGATCAGGGATCGTGATCGGGTCAAAATGGGGCACCACAAACAAGAAGCAACTATTACTTCCTCTCACCAGCAACAAGGATCGGACGGGCTTTGCTTGCATTGGTAGAAGCGTGAGTGTTTGGAAGCCAACACAAACGAGACCAATAACAGAACAGGATGCGTGAGTGTGCTGCACCAGAAGCACAGGGGCAATGGAAGTTTTTAGGCAAAAGGAACCCAAAAATAAACTTTCCCAACGCTAGCGCCGATGGTGGTTTCACATCGCTCCGGAAAAGCCCCTCAAAAAACCCATTTCACCTCCTTCGGGCTACCGGAAGTGAAACATTCTGCAGCTCGGTAAAGTAGATTGAGAAATGGGTTGATAGACTTTCCTACGGATAAACGTTGCGGATGGTACTACCGACGGACGATCCTTCGATGAGGAATGAAACAGCAAATTAGATTTATAGTAGACTATCCATTTTTTATTCATCCTCCGGTGAGCGTGTGCATGTGTGTATGTACAAGCGACTGAGAAGATTCTTGACGGAGTTTTACGTATACCATGATGTACGTGTGAGCACAGCTTTCGATCATACGTAGCTTGAAGTTCGGAGGTTTGCAAACGATTTTGTTTTGCGGAAGCTTCTTGTCATGTGTGTTCGACACCTTCAAACGAAGCAATTAAAGGCAGTATAAGCACTGCCGTGAGTGAGTAGGCAACAACCGGCTCTGTCTGCAACCATGGCCCTATGAGTTCAATTAGAAAAGTTAGTTTAATTATTGCTGCGGGGGTTTGAAATTGAATATTAAGGATCCTCCCAGCTCTGACGTCGAATAATTACTAGCTGTGAAAGAAGTTACACGATGTGGAAGGAAAAAGCTGTTTAACTCTAATCTTCCTGGTTACAAACCAAGCTTGGTCGGTGTGGTAAATAATCAAATGCAATTATTAAATTAAAGACAGCGTCATACGTCAGGAAGTTCCCTTTTTGTGAAAATGAGTCTTTCGAATCACTTTTTTTTCCTGGCATTTCATATACTTTAAGCACCCAATCCTGCACATATTTTGATACTCAGTAATAAAATAATATAATATCAGAGTAATTTAAGAAAATAATTGATTAGGTCTTGTTTAAACATTAAAGCAACACGATCTCAAATTCTTCCTTCGCATCAATCAACATTTCAAATCGGCAACTCGCTAGGATGATTTCCTACCGTTGAATCGTGCTCACAACCGTGTCACTGTTTCGTCAAAAACACCGGGAGACAGAAGAAAACCAGGGAAAAAGCTGTCCTACCACTTGGCAAAAGAGCAAAGCAATCCATCTGAAAATCAACACGCGAGAAATGGCCCGGCACGATACGTTCCCCATTGCCCGGGCCATACCAAATGCCAGCTTATCCTTTTTTGATGAATTAGAGGCACGGATGGGAAAATGGGAAATGAGAGAACAGGCAAAGGCTGTGTGCAGTTTTGCAAATCGTCGCACTTGCCAGACGGTTTCACATTTTCGGCAGTCCGGCAGTCGTTTATGCTTTAGTATACGTATATATGTGTGTGCGTGAGAATAATTTCTTAAAATGTCGTTGTGGTCGCAATAGGACAGTTCGCTTTCTTCAGCTAGACCGTGAACAACGGGTCGAGAAGGAAAATATGTTTTTCCATACTTTGTTTGCTGTCTTGCAAATGAAATACGCGAGCACAATAATGTTTGTGGAGCGTTTGCTAGCTCGCTGAATTAATATTGCAATGGGACAACCGTAGCGAAAGACACTCGAGTGTAAGCTTGCGATTATTTTGGTTTCTTCTTCTCTTAAAACCAACTATTGTTTCGGTTTCTCTTTTAATCCCTTTTTCAGCGCGGTATAATTATTTCAAGCTTAAGAAAAAATGTGCACACTGGTGTGAATATTTCCACTGCCACAAATCCATTTTCCACCCACGTCTGGGGGACACTTACATTTCTTTTGGTGAATTTATGACGGTTGTTGCTCTTGACGGTTGCTTTCTGAAAACGTCTTTTTTTTTGGACATTTTACCCAGCCCAGCCCAGAGCCCAAAACGTATGAAGATTCAGCGCACATTAGCTAATTAAAATTCATAGCAGCTGGCAACTGTCAGCAGAAAGAAGCTATGTAGCTGCAAATTCTTTTTGATGACGGATGGAAACGTTTCATGTTGTCGTGCTTGTCAGCCAAACCGTTCGGTATAGCGAGAACTATAGTTCATTTATGTCAAGTGCATTGAAATGTTGCGGAAGGATTATTTTCGCAACAGATTTTGTAGGAAAACTTATTACAATTGCTAGTGTTATACTCTGAATGTTATTACATAATTTCTTTATTTGAGTAAATCTATATTAAACCATTATTTGTCCTAAAAATAAATGTCTTTTAACTTTTAACACGATACTTCTCCACACCTTGCTGGTAAAGAAAATGAGGTACAAGCCCACTATCATTACACTTCCATTTCCGTGGCTTATAGCCTTCTTAACCGGTAGCGTTTTATAAGCTTTTGTGGCTAGATTTGACCACACCGTTCTCGGAAATAACCGTCCGACGAACGTGCTTCAATTTAATTTAATTAAACGTGACCCTGTGTGCGCTGCAGTCTACACTGCAGCTGAACCAACCAGTAGCGTCGACGAAATGCGAAGATGGTGTACCGGGGCCTACATACCTACAACCTTTGACCTTGCTGCCAACACGACGCGGGAAGAATTTAATGTCCACCGATTGTGTGTTTCTGTGACGTTTTGTGCATCGAGAATTAGCTGACAAATGGTATCAGCTTCTATCGTTACGGGAATTTTGTTTTAAAGCTTCATTTTACGGTCAACACATTTGTGAAACTACATTATCGCACAACAAATGGCATCACGAATATCATTTCAGGCTCTTCACTTAAAAACGCTCATTGTCACTCAATTTTAACAGTTTCGTCTTTTTCTTTTTCTTCATTGCATTTACACGACGCAGACGAACGCGTGTCGGTGGAATTGGAATGATAGCAAAACATCAGTTAAAAATACATCGCACTTTGTTGGTATGATTCTTTTTACAACACGTTTGCTTGTCCAGCCGAAACCACGTACTGGTCACTCGTTTTGTTTTATCTTTCCATGTGTGGTTGAATGTAACATTCATCCCAGAACTCACGCGCAGAAATGAGGAACGACTAACACAGACAGGATGGTGTGTCCTGTTCCATCAAGAATGCACAAACAACTGAATATCAAATTGCAACGACGATGTTGTGCGCGTGTACTTTCTCTTGGCGGGTTTTCCACCACTAGGACGGTCTGATTGTATCAAACTCCCAAGATATTTTCACACCGACAGCATACCGACACAGCATAGAACTGATGATCGACGCAACCATTTTAACATTTTAGAAAGCTTGAACGTGCCTTTCACATTCACATTTTTGCAATGTTTGACATATATTAAAAAAGTTTTGCTAACATCATTAGTGGAAACACTAAGCTTGAATTTCGTAACAAAGATGGATTTCTTTTAACTAAATCCTAACTTCTTTCAACACATTTCTTGTTAACACAACATAAACAAACGCAGTACAAGACAATCACAACTGAATCACTACCACGCTCAGACACTCACGCTGTCACTCACTACAGTGAGCTCCAAAGCACGACTCCTCATAACCGTTGCAAAACCGCAACTGAGTGAGTGGTGCCGAGCTTTGCCATGTTGACTGGTACCGTTGACGTGAACATTCAAACTGACGACGAGAAGCACACTTCCACAACGGCAAAGGCAGCAGGTATTCAACATGTACTAAATCGAAAAGGATATTACCATCGCTGTGACGGTAGGAGAGCTATGATACGACACACAGGCAAGACGCTTTCCTTATACGCTGCATCCAGCGCATACCTACACACATATACACACACACAAAATCTATCTTTCATCGTGTTTGTTGGGTTGAGATTTTAGCACATTAAATCAACTTCAATCAGTGCATACGCAGGGTAATGGGTACGGAAAATAGATTTTAGAATATTCGGCGCTTTTGTTGTATGAAAGCTGTCGTGGGAGTCGTGGAAGCCCGAAGCGAACAGAAATTATTCAAACACATCGTAAATTGTGTGCCTCGTTCTCGAAGTAATGGCAAATGAAACGTCAACTTAGATCGAGTGATTTCACATGCCAGATTGAGAATCAATTTTCTGAATGATGATTTACAAATTGATGTCGGATCGAAGAGAAAACCCCTCAAGAAAAAAATTATTTCTCTTATCAAAGAGATATAACGCATGGACTGAAATTTCTTGCTCCTTGCCATTAATGCACAATGCTAATGACTTTGCCATCGCAATTTACAATGTTAAACAGTAACCACCTATGAAAATGAGCAATTAGTTGATTAATATCACGTACAATATTATATTCCAATAAAAAACTAATTATGTTATCCAAAATGATGTGATTAATTTTGCAATACTGGCACAGCTGCACATACACCATGTTTAGATTCATTGAAATTCATGTAAAAATTGAACTGCAAACGGCATTCATATTTATGTACAGCATTTTCAGCCATCATTAGCTATCCCACTGCTCATTACCATGTTACATATTGAATCAATATTAACAAAGCACAATTTAATCATGCTGTACATGCTGCAAGCTGGAAATTATTTGTACCACATTGCACTGCATCTGACTGGTTGATTACACAAGCTGGATCGAATGTAAATAGATTGGACAGTCGAGTACAGTGTTGTGGTTTTGACGTGGACGTGAAAGCTAACATATTACAAGATGAAAGAGAAACTCGGTCACAACCGAGCGTATACCGAGCTGGAAAGGGTGTCCAATCTGCACACATTAAACCTGGCATCGGTTTTCATTGGTAGTCCTGCTTGAAGGTAGTTCAGATAGAATTATGAGGTTTAAATAAAAGGACGCTGCTGCAGCTGCATCCTTCAATACTCGCTACTAAAAAGCTGCCCGCAATTGTGCGTCCACCTGTAAAGCTTGTGGTGAGGATGTATTCACTTGTAGTGCCTGCACTGAATCCAGCACAAATTGTACTTTTTGTAAACCACTGTACATCTCCCCTTCTCAATGTCGATCTACGCAAACGTCTTCCGTGTTCATAGCCGCTTGCATTCATTAACGCTTATGTGTCGACTACTACGGTATGTGTGACTTCGCAAACCGCACTAGATACACTCGTCATGATCACGTTGCTCTGTTTACTGCGGACGAGAGCAATCCAAGCTGAGTGTTTCCCTTTGCAGCGCCAGCGAACCACGTGTATAAGATGCAGTGGGACGAAAACTATTTGATGGTTCGTTAGCAACGGAAAGCCGTTGTCGTTTGTTTTTTCCCTCGCTGTCGTTTACTTTCTCGGGAAAGAATATATATTTTCACAAACTACCGGGCGTCTCCATTTGCAAAGTTTCGTTTTTTCCATATTTCATTTCATCGTTTTCCACGCTGCCAGCAATCACGGATGAAACAAACATGCACTAATCACCATTCACCACACTGATCGAAGTGTCGGTAAGACCAGGATTAATGGAAAAGTGATACGGCTTACTAGTGCCCATGGAGACGCCTGGTCGCTCTCAGCCTGCCGCATCACATACCCTTCACAACTTCGAATGATGCGCACCATCAACCAAACGTGATAAATTCACTGACTAATAACCTTTCAATGGGACGATAACCACTAGCACCGGGGCAGCGACACGGTGCATTTAATCGAACCGAATGCAGTGTCGCATCGTGGAGGCGAAACGATTTTCCGATTTCCTTCCGCAGCACCAGCAATGCCGTATCGTACGGTGGATATGTGAAACGCGATTAAGGAAAGTCACGAAAGCGCGCAAACCGGACCAGACAAAACGCCACACGCCAGCAACAGTGCTCGAGCAGTACTGTGCCAGCAGCGAACGCTAAACCGGTGTCGCTGCTAGCACGATGGCGATGGCTGGTTTTGCGCTTCTACGGGTTTTCGGTACCTCGCGACACACAAGGCCACACCACCAGCTCTCCCCCCCGGTGGCCACAGAACCCGGGAAAACGGAAGGTTTCCACGCTTTTCCATGCGGCGGTGGTATCGTTAGCTGCCCCGATAGTTGGCGCACGGTAGAATGGACGAGTTTCGCTTCACGTTGTTTTATTTGTGCTGCTATTTACTTTTGCACCTTTAGTTTCCTACTCTGTTCCAAAAAGGGGAACGGATGATGACGATGACGCTTGGTACGCACGGGTACCGCAACAGCTTGATTATTACATTTTACCATCCAACATCGACGATCCGTCTTTCGATCCAACCAATGGCAGTCTGTGTGAGTGTAGGTTTGTGCGTGTGAGAGAGTTTTGCGACGATCGATGCCATTGAGCCGGCAGCATGATTGTTTAAAAGTTATAGAAATCGGCTCATAAGATTCCTCTGACATGCTCGGAACCGCTACGCCGAGTTCGTTGGAGCGAAAAGCAGAGTTAAAAATTGTTTTAAAATGAATCAGATGATTAACCCAGTTCAGGCATTATTCTTCGCTGCTTCGCTGGATTATAACTACAAAGAGTGATTGAGAAGAATGTCTCGTTTCTGTGTACTTGGTTTGAAGTAATAAAGAGTGTTAATTTCCTCTTCAACGCGTGTTAATTGCCAAACTTAATGGTTGAAATTATCAAACCAAAATTATTTGTAAGAATGAAAACTTGTTGTTAAAAAACATCCAAACAACTTAAGAAAGACTTTTTTTCTTTTCTGTATCTTTCTTCCATTTTCCAATGAATACGGTTGACAGTGTCATCTGGAGTAAAACGTTGAACATTGTTTACTGAACAATAAAAGATGTGTGATTTTACTACTTATACAATATAGTACATTCATAGCAACAAATTAATGCTTGGCAATTTTCTAGCGGACGCAAAACCAACACAACAAGTTTGCTACCGTTTGCGAAGTGATTATCTTTCATTTTTCAGCACGTTTGCTACTATATTCAACAAGCTCGTACTACGACATTTGTAAGACTTTGTTTGCCATTCTCACACTACATTCGCCTGCAATAAAGTGTACCATATTTATGTGTTCACTTTCTCCTCTTTATTATTCAGTTCGGTGTGTACCAGCACTACTACAAAAGCTTTCCAGGTGACTTTACCACGTAACGAATGAAATAAGAACACAAAATAAACGGAAACATAAAGCTTGCTCTGTCTTTCTACGTATTCGCCCTCTCCTAACCTCACATTTGTTTTTTAAGCGTTCAATTTGTCACTGCTTTTGTCCTTTTTTGCACAGAAAAAGAAATAATGAGCATAAGCGCTCCAGTTAAGCGTGACTGACTGTTTCACTGCAAAATAGCAGGCGAACGCGGGGCAACACCAGTGCCGAACCACACTTCACACAGGTCGTAGTAAAACTGATTGGTGGGTCAAATCGACAACGATGACGTTCACTAGAAAAGAAGCTTCGGACGATCCCGAGCCCATCATCACCATCGTCCATTGCAATCGCTGCGGTCAAGCTCTCACGGGAAGCCTAGTAATCGTCAACGCTCTTCCGTTCTATTTTCCTAACTCCCCACAACCCCTATCTCCCCCGCTGCTACTCTACCTTCCTCTCTGTTCACGTTCAAGCGACAGGTGCACAACCTTCAATAAACGCTCCTCGATTATTGGCTTTCCATTTTTCCTACTGGTCTATTAACAACGGGTCGAGAACTTAATAGAGGTACGCAACTCGAGAGCTTGCGATTGAATTGCCAGGAGCAAAATACTTACAAAAGCAAGGAGGAAAAGAAAACAGGAAAGGCAATGAAGAATTTCTGCTGATTTCCATAAATTTTCACTCAACTTGCCTCATAATGAAGGGTTAAATGCAACCGAGGGGATGATATCGGGTAGCTCCTGATTAGAGCTTGATGGGATTTTCTCTGGTACAACGGGGATTAATATGACCTGATTTGCATTTTTTTGTCCGTGATGCCTCCAGGAACGCGTTCGGGACAATTTTAAGAATCCTCAAGTCAAAGGAAGGGGGTGGCTCCCGAAATCGTTTCATGTTCAGGATCCATTACTGTGTTTCGTGAATTTATTGAATCGATCATATCTTAGCTAATATGGGTTTAGGCCTATATACGATTTTCTTCAACACATACAATATTGTGTTAACAACTTTTAAAACAGTCTATTATCACAGGGTGCATCTATGTTTTTCGTAACAGCTGCGTTCTCCCTACTTTTCAGCGTTAGGATTGTTGTATGCTTTAAATGATTATACAAAATATATGCAATGCTATTTTCAGAAATGATTCTTCCATTCAATGGTGATATTCGCGGTGGGAAATCATTTTGGAGATCGACTGAGCTACGATCAGCTGTACAATATTCCCTTTGAACGATTGATCCTCTACTAGATTAGTAACGTATACCTTGACATAGGACATATTTTATTTATTTTTTTATATTTAGTCCGAACGCCCGACGCTAGTTATTGTACACGACCGGACCGGGTTCAAATCCCATTCGGACCGGCCCCTCGTAGCTCGGTCTGACTTGCCGGCTACTTGGTAAACAATAGTCTAATACGGCCTGGTCCGTTGTAACATAATAATAAAAAATAACAATTTGTTCATACGAGTAAACAACAACTACGCAAACGTGCATTTCAAATGTCTGTCATTCGAATTTGTGTCTGGAGAATGTTGTTAACAATAGCTTGTTTGAAAAAATTTAGCATATATTTAGTTTTCTTGATGGTGTGATCCAGTTCGAATAACTCTATTTTTGACTACTTTAAACCGAAGGAAGATGATTCAACACAATTTTTAAGATTATAAAATTATATCATATTTGAAAACCAAATCAAAAAGTAAACCCATGCATATTTCCAGAGAGCCATCAAACGACACAACAGTGCAATGTTGACTACAGTTGTTTGATTGAAAAAATTTCATATCTTTTCGATTTGCTTGAAGCATGGGGTTTCAAAAGTCAGATCAAATCGAATTTGCAGCAGTGAGAACGTAGTAACAAATTGCGCTTGCTGTGCATTAGTTTTCCATATAATTTTGGATAATACTGTGCGTTCTAAGTCAGATTGTGAAGTGTGTTTGTTCTGCGCCATATCGAGATGGTATGTATAGCATTTTTACGCCCGATCGCTTTCTGTAGAAATATTCGCACTTTAGCAAATAACTTATTCTGCCCGTAAGGAATTAGAGATTTCTTAGCTTAGGTCGGCTGTTCCTAATCCATTAATGTGTATCCCATTTATGCCCCCGTAATAGCTGCACATTTACGCACCCTTTTATCTTTCAGACCAAGGGTACGCCCAGCTTTGGAAAATTCAAGAACAAATCACACACGATTTGCCGTCGTTGTGGTAGAAGTTCGTATCACATACAGAACAAACGCTGCTCCGGCTGTGGTTATCCAGCATCCAAGATGCGGTCATGTGAGTAAAACTGAAGTTAATCCACTTTTGATGAACCTAGTAGAGAGCTTCGATTCAGTGTACTAATTGCTTTATTTTGGAACCGATGCTTTACGGGCTCCAAACGGGCTTATCCGATCATGCAATGTACAGTAGAGGATTTACAGGTATAAGGGTTACTTAAAATTAGATATCATAGACATAGAATAACTATAAACATGAACTATAATTGGTTTGATGTTCATAGCATTAACTTAATGCTTATTTCTGTTTTGTCGTAGATAATTGGTCTGAGAAGGCCAAGTCTAAGAAGACTACTGGAACTGGCCGTCTGCGCTACCTGAGTAAGGTACGTCGCAGTTTTCATCATTTGGGACGCATACACAAGCTACGCAAGATGATATAATTAACATCGGAGAAGATTTCTCAAAATTAACAATGTTACTATGTACAAGTGATTGTTAGTACTTGTTAATAAATAGAATAGAAAACAAACATCTATCAAAAATTTATTGTTGACAAACCAAATATCTTATCAAAAGTTAATATAGTTCTTTTCAACTCTCGTTTGTCCGTTGATAAGGTTCCAAATGGGATGAATTTTAAAGCAAAACATAATAGGGACAACTAACAGCCATGCGAAGGACGTAATATAATCTCTGCCCAGTTGACTTCCAACACAAGACTTTTTTGCCCGTCCGAAATATGAAGAGCAAAAAGAACGATTTCCTTCTCCATTATAAAGGTTGAACGCTTGATCTTGCTTTTAAAAATGGTGCTACGAAAAATGCGACAACGTTCCACCTACTTCCACGACACACACTTGGAGTTGGTGATAAGTTTTCTCCAATTTCCTAGTTTTTCACCGAACATGGAAGATTCGTTTTTTGTCCTTTGACGGTTGACGGTTTATGCAGTGGATGTGGGATTTTCTGGGGTTTTCCAATGCAGTGTTGCTGTCGCTCTTCAAACCTTCCAACAATAGAAAGCAATTTCCCAATAAAGCATTCCAACTAGACGGAAGTCTTTCGCTGTTGCGAGAAAAACTCCGTCAAGGGATGGAGCATGGTGTATACGATGCTAGTTCGTTCGTTCTCGTGTGAGTGAAATCAATTATCGCTGGAAAGGAAGTAAAGGAGTGCTACAAATGCTTAGTTTTTCTTACTTTCTTTGCACAAACAATAGAAATATTACTGTCTGTATACCTTTACTGCTATCGTTCCTCTCATTCGGAGGGAAGGTTTGGAGGGTGCTACGCGATAATTGTTTCCCTTGTCTCGATTGTTTGGCTAACGCTTTGCGCTATGTAGGATAGCGCTTGGTGGATGTTATTCAGTTCAGTTGAAGAAGCTTTAACACGTTAACGAACGAATCTTACCGTTTGCTACTACGAATAGGAAGGAAGACACACTTCCGCTCGTAGTTCAGCGGCCGGAAACTTTAGCAAACGCGTGCGCAATCAGGGATGTGTGATGAGTTTTGTCGTTATCGCAGTATTTATTGGTTTGTTACTTTTTATGAAGAAGTAACACGAGCGACGAAGCAACAGGTTTTTACTGGCTAGGCGCATATATGTTCATAGAAGATTAGATGATAACACGTTAAGTTCTTAAAACTTGTTCTGGCTTCCTGTTAGATAGCGTAGTTTGTTTGGAAACGTGTTGCTGAAAAGCAAAAGTTCTGTATCAACTTTGTTATAAAATAGTATGGTTGGACACATTTGAATAGTTTTTTAAACATTATTTCTCGTACTAAGAGCAAAACATTTCCAAAATCACGAAAGTGACTTTGATTGATTTGTCCATCATTTTGCTATCATTCAATCATCGCTTTATGATTTATGGAAATGAATGCGGTACGGAATGAACTTCTTACGTGAGAAAAATAATAACCGGCAAGTATAGGGCGTAGCTTTCTATGCCTAGCACACTGCTCGCAGCCACTTTCTACCAGTTTTCGCCAGTTCACGTACTCCAACTCTCTCGATACACATTCGGTTTATCGACAAGACCGATCGCTCTGCAGAAGTTTGCACAAATTTATTTATTCCACTCATGCTCGGGGCACATTTCACAATATTTACTACACTTTACCGCAAAGCTTCACCACACAAACCAGGTGGAAGTATCGCTCCGTTTCTCGATGTGCTCAACACATTCGACCGATTTTCCATAGCCGTGGTTTTGGGTTGTATCACGCGCAACACAACCACAACATTTGTACACATTCGTTTGCCTTGAATTTCCAAGTTTTTTATTTCATTATTGTTCGCACCCCCAACCGCATCCCCATTTTGCTGCAGCCCGACATTCTGTGAGGCGCGTTACAACAGGTTATAATTCTAGGCCCCACTGTACACTAAATCCTAGCAGTGGTTTTTTTTTCATTTTTTTATGCTCCCCGAGCAAGTACATAAAAAGCAACCACTGTCGTGGGGGCGTGGAGGGGGGGGGGGAGGGGGAGTGGTGAGAAAATAAAAACAACAAAACTTCAAACAACATCAAACTCTCTAACCCGCCAGTGGTAAGGGTTAAGCTGTCGAATGGTAAAATGTTGAAGGGCCTGTTCTTAGCGGTAGACCAAACAACCAAGCAACGTTTCGAGTAAGACGAGTAAAGACCAGACCCCCTGTTGGACACGATGTAATGGCTGTGTAAGATTGTAAGTAACGGCATGCGAGTTCGTAAAAATGCGGCATTATTTCAAGCAAGCGACTACAAGCGGAATGGAGTGGCTGTTTTTACGTGCGGAAAGGACTAGTACCGGTGCTACGATATGGATTTTACCTACTATTACACGACTAGCCTTTGCGTTGCCCATTTTCGATTGTTACTGTAAGCATGAACACCGCACCTATGAAGTAACATTCAGCTGCACGATTCTAGAGACCAGGGGTTTTTTTAAATTATGATCTATTTATTTATTTATTTATTTTTGGGTGTGACGACATTGCAATTTGGGATGAGAACATGAAGTTTGAACTCCATCCCTTGGAAAACTTTTAACGGAGAAAAATCTCGTACGAATCAGGGCCGTTTGTATGTACTGCATGATATTTTGTGGAATTAACTTCAAGCCACAAACAAAAAATAATATTTCCTACCTATCATAGTGTTCCATGTTTAAACAAATAAAAGCTACTTTTAATAGCCGGAATTGGTATAAAATCGAACCAATCTGAATAAAATAGTTAAACAAAACACGGGTAGAACGCAAACAGTTTCCTACCATCATTACAGGTTTATATCGCTTACTGCGAAGCATCATCATTGATACGCACAAAAACTGGTAAATCCGCTGTACAACACGTCCGTTTACATTCAAATGCCGATCTCAATGTGATTATAGGCTTTTCAATGATAAAAATCAACCATTCGCGTGCACACAACAAACGCCAAGCGAAAGCTCCATTTCACAATTGAAGAACCTCCTAGAGCGCTGGTCGGAACAATTTATGTTTTGATATAAAAACAAATACGCCACAATATTCCGGAAATGGATTTTACACATGAAAGTGCCACTTCAATGCGGTCGGGGAACAACTGCTGCATATGGGAGAGGAGGTGAAGGTTTTTTTTTCCTTGTTGTTGTTTCACGTAAATGATTCTTCCATTACGCACTACTCGCTGGGTATTGAAATTTCCAATTCTTTTTTCACCTCGCTGTGCTCCTGCAATGGCACAGATTCGTTCCGTTGGTAGAGAATTTCGACGACAGCAGGTAGTTCCGTTGTCTATCGATGATGAATTTTCAATTTCCGATAAATGAACTGTTGCGTTACCTCGCGTAAAACGGAGTAAAAGCAATTCAGAAAGGTTAATACGATAACGTGCAGGGTGAGGGAAACGCGACATGCACGTGGAAAATTGTCAAACTAGTACATAAGCGATTGGATGCAAAATCACAAACATAGGAATTAAAAGATTCTGGTATTTTTGCACAAACTTTTAAGCTTAACGATTCACATTGTGAATGGAATTTATAAAAAGGGAATAAGTACTCTCTTTAATTCTCCGTTTTAAACAAATCCATGTTCCTCTTTAAAAGTAGGAAGTAACGAAAGTTTGCAATTTAAAGACAGGTCCAAGGGTCACAGACCTCCAAATAACCCTCCTAGGCCGAAGTTGCATGACCAGCGTTAACTAACTGCATCAAACAACTGCATAATTTACACGAAACTTTCAACTTTAAATCACTTCCTGTGTGGTATTAAAGTGAAGCAGTAAAAAAAGAAAAGCACGCAAAGCCAGAAGCCAGATTGCAGTACGAAACCATATAATTAATTCCGTCTGCAATAATTTGGAGCAACAGGTTGTTGCTTTGCATGATGGTGAATATGTGTGTAACAATACAACAAAGGTAACGAATGTCAAGCACCGAAGCTTCGTTCGAGCTTTGCTATAAAACAGAACCGAATAGAAAGCTTTGGCTGGATTGTAGCACGCATGTCCTTTTTATTTGTCCTTTTTTGTTTGCCATAATACTGTCGAAGCCATTTTGTTCTACTCTCCACCAGAGGGATCCCTCTAGTGGCAGGTGCTATGAATAAATTCAAACCCTTCCAATGCACACACCCATTCAATATGCTGGTAATATTCTACAATTCAGTTTCTCATGCTCACTGCGAAATGCGCCTCGTCATTTCGATCGAAGCCTTGCCAGTGAACGACACGAGTCAGCCAGCAGAGAGCTGAAGCATTTACTTGGACGAACTTCAAGTTTTGTCTCCTACACTGCCGACCCATTCCTAGACCGCTAATTACCACTGGCATTGACCCAGTTTTTGTGTGTCGTTCTTCGATTTTACTTTACCATTCGCTTGTGCAGCAAGTCTGACGGGCTTTCTCACACTCCGTTACAGAAACAGAAAGGAAAACAGTGAAGCTACGATACGTACGATCAGGATGCGATATCCATTTGCCAGCTAAGAGACAAATGATTTCTATTAACTAGGCCTGTGGGGTGTATATTTTTAGCAATGACATAAAGAACAACCACGGGTGTGAATAATCGTTGACGAATACTTGCCACTCAATTAATTATGATTTACGATATGCATCGTTGCATACATACGTTCCGAATGCGGCTGAAAGGTATACCATCACATAATGTACGTAGTACACTGTATATTACATACATTAAATAAAAATATATATTTGCATATTCATGTGTAAAGGGTAACACGAAATTAAATTATTGCAATCAATACCAAGTAATCTCAGTCATTTGAAGTGTAACTAAATTTTAACCATGACCTACCCTATTCAAAAACAACACTCTCAGTCGCACCTCCAAGAAGTATAAGTAACGGAAGCCACACAAATAAAACCATTACAGCTGGAAAATGTCTTTAAAGACCGCGCGGTCACTCATCCGGTCACACACTTCAGTTGCGCAATACACTGCTGCTGCACCCTGGCAACCTTGTCCGTGGCCGTAGGACTAAAAATAAATTATCGAACGAATTTTATCCAACTCAACACCCAATGCCCCCTGTCGAAGGTGCTGTGCTGGGTGCGTAGGGTATGCTCCAAATGCATTGCCCGAACGACCGAACGTCGTAGATGCTAGTGAGGTTTTATGAAGCGCGTCAAGTGGTGTACAGTGTGTAAAGAAAAAGAACGAAAACGCCCATCACTCATACACGAACCCTCCTCCATATCCAATGTCAACTGTCATGGGATACATCTCCCCTTAGGTAAACAAAACCAAAAAAAAAAAACGACCAAAGGCATGACCATCTTTTTGGCACGAAAATTTGTAAAATAAACCGTCGGCCAATGGGTGCGTTTTTCACACTCGCCCGACAAAGCGAGTGTCACGAGCGTGCTGTGATGAACCGATATCCGGTGGCGGGTTTGAAATATGTCTTTTGCCACGGCTTGCATGAAGCTCTAAGTTGGGCAACTGAAACCATATCAGGGGTGATTAATTTTGCAAATTTCAATCTAACGCCCCGGGTGCGTCTGTATTTTGTTATTTCATTTTAGTTATTTGTTTACAAAAGGAAATATTTTTGGCTGTATTTTTTAACTAAATGAAAAGTGTAAATGTTGTACTCAGAAGTTTACTAAAATTTGGTTAAATATGTCTAGGTCGTTCTGATATAAAAAAAAACTAAAATTCGAAAGCTTCCTATGCACTCGAAAAACAAAATAGATGGCTTGTTCGTGTTGGTATTTATGTGAACCAGAAATCATAATGCATCAAGTTGAGCTACAAGTTGAATTCGCGTGTGCCTCAAATAATCAAACAGCATTTAGCTGTTGCAGTTACAACCAGCAACTGGTTACGGCTCGTCCAAAGCTTGTCCGTTTCGATGTGGAATTCAATAACTCTTATTTCTAGAACTTGCGGCACTTGATAGTTTTATTGATTTATATTCATTTTTGTGGCATAATTGATGTAATGACTGCTTCAATGACTATTGTTTCGAGTGATTGCTTAAAAATAATTTCCAACACAGATTACATTTTTCTCATAACTTCCCAACAATTTATTTCCGTTCCTAGTTCGCTAAAGTGAATTTTTCCTCCAATGTGTATAGGCACTGTAATACGTTGCTGGTAATCAATAAAGAAGAAAGACGTCCAAGAACCTCACCTTGTTTCTTGAAGGCCTTCTGGTTATATTTATTAAGTTCGTGTTTTCTATTCTCCACTCTTTGTCGGAGCTGAACGGGAACGCTAATGAATGAAGTTGTTAATATTGCGATGCCCTTCGGTTGGTATTCCGGAACGATAAAGAAGTGTCGCGGCAACGAAACACGGCCAATCGTCCACTCAATCAACATATTTTTAACCATCTGCGTATACATCGTCATCCGTTTTGGCATCAATTATATTAAAAATAGTAGCTCTCCTCAAACTCCACACTCCATGGCATGGTGGCGCTGGAACGCACAGGCCCTTCTGAAGGAACGGCATACCGACCCATCGGTATCGCTACTGCCTTACTGAATGGATGTCATTTCTGCTGGTTTCTAAATGGTAGAACAGTGTTTATTCTAGTGAGCCAGTGGAACAACGTTCAACCGGTTCCGACCAGAAGCAAACAGCTTGTGGCAGGATAAAACTACCCTTTACGAGAACGTTTGTTGACATGGGTTGAATTTTGAACATGTTCCATCCTTTTCTGTCAATCGATAATGCACATCTTCATAATGGAGATATATTAACTCTTCACAATGTCACGCAACGAACGCAACGTTATCCAACGTTTAATACGCCTCGCTGGCCTACAGTCTGTCGGCTTTCCATTCGAATTCGAGCGAAGCTTTAATGCGGTCGATTCCCGCGCGTACGATCTATATTAATTGGCGGTCCGTTTGTTTGTTTTTCCTGCCTATTACTCCCACCCAAGTGGCCGTACGGTCCGTGGGGCTTCTCGGGATATTTGTCCGTCGGATATCTAAAGCAAGATCGCAGTCAGACTATCAGTTGACCATCGCGAGAGGGATGATTTGCCGCCCGGTACAATACGGCGGCAAACGACGATGAAGCTATTTAATTAACAGTAATGAAATAACCGTCAACTGAAAAGAATGACTTTGCGGGCTGGGCAACATGGACAATGTTAGGCAAATGATGGTGGCGATGATGATGAAACATCAGGCGTCGTGGATGTTTTACACTTCCCGACAAAATGTTAGCCCGTTTCTCAACAGGAATATCTTTGCCCTTCAATTTAACAATTACATTTGAAATTAGAACATATAATTAACAATAAGTGTTCAAGTTTGTAACGTATCGTTCACAAAGAAATTCTTTTGAATGGCACAACATTAAAAAAAATACTGCAATCAAAGACATTTGTTATCAAATTTGGCATAAACATAAATAAAAATCATGAAAAGACCCTTCTATTTTACGCTATATTTACCAAGCGCTGGGCGATAAGATTCTACCATTCTTTATTGATACCAATTAAATGATACACACACTGTCGACAGAACATGTTATACGTTTGTGTGATACACTTTTATTCTGAAAAATTTACATCCATAGGAGGAAAAAATTAGTCCAAAAAGGTCAATTCCATTCACTAGACAAACATAATAGTTGAACAGGAGCGATGAGTTTGTGTCTTTAGTTTCCATTTTGCACGGAAATCATTTATAAAGAGGGTTGTACCCTTAAAACTCCACATTCACAGTACGGTGGACGGTGAAAAATGGCCCGTAGTAATACACGGCTTCTTTTCTAGCACGCGAATACGAATGTGCGAGTGTACGAAAACAAAACGAACGTTGAATATTCATTTACCGAGGGGTTCTTCTTCGGGATGAATAATTAAATGTTATATTTATACGTACGGCTGAGTCGTAAAATTGCACACCAGAAGCACGCAAGTGATGCAAACCACAAGTGCATGACTTTGAAGAAAATAGTGCACTGGCCATTCATTTTGCCACATTTTTGCGTTACTGTGGACAGGTTACATTTTCACTTGTCACTAACCCAACTTAGTTTGACCAGTTAAGCCAGTTCGCTCTACACATCAAGAAACAAAAGTATAGATATCTTTAAATACAGAAACAGCTATCGAAAATATTATAGTAGAGAATAAGTTAGCAAGGAAAACTTCTCTCGATGTTATAATTATCGCATATCAGCTAGTAAATAAGGTTATAAAATACGATTTATATTACAACTGTACAATGTTTAATATTGGAAAACAAACAGCATGGCTAGCTCAATAAAGCCTTGGATTACATGCTCTACTATGAATATCGCTTATCTGATATATTATAGAGCTGAAGTCGTTAGTTTTCCATACTTAATATTTCCCTTTTGGCGTAACGACTTACATTTGGTCATGCCGGTCAAGAAGAAGTATGTTTCATACTTACTTACTGAATATTTAGAAACGTTAATTTATGATGCTATTTAAAAAGCACCAGATTTGTGCCATGAAATAAATACGAACTTTTATAATCAAGCACTTTGGCCTAATACAGGCCCTTCAGGGCAACAGGAATTATTTTACGATGCAGAAAACTCGAATGTAACCACAACGCGTTATATAAAAATGCCGGATATTTGAAATAGAAATGCTAGGTTTTGGAACCAACCTCTCTAATGAACGTACTAATGACTTGAATCAAATCAGGCTGAAACCGAAAACCGGATAGAAATGGTGATAAATCAAATCCTCCAGAGAACATGTATGCTTTTTATATGCGTGAGTTTGTTTGTGTAAAATACACTCAAAAAACAAGTTCCACTAGAAGTAACGTTTAGGTT